>JACGDI010005487.1:310542-404311 GCA_014898725.1 Jacaranda copaia | reverse complement strand
TAGAATAATATTTTTTTCTCCAAAATATTCTCCCAAAAGATATTATAACTAGATATATATATATATATAATCAATCAATCATTACATATATACATGACTAATGAATCATGACATAAATATACATAAAAAATTCACTTTTACCCGATTTATCCAATAAAGATTGAACTAATGTAGTAGCTACTATAAATATAATTTTCACCCAAAATATTTTTAAATAAATTATATTTTTCAAAATATTTTCTAACAACTAGAGAATAATAACAAACAAACATTGTATTTTCTAATTCTATTATTAAAACACATTCTTTCAAAAAAAAAATTTCTCAAAACATTCGAGCAGACGAAACCCTCTTCTCATTGTGGGTATGTGTATGCTTCTGATGTGAAACGGGTTTTCTTTAAGAATCTTTTGATATATTGATTGTTTTTATTAAAAAAAGAAAGAAAGAAAGAAAGGAAAAAGAAAAGTTACTTCGTCACTTGCACAATTTTGGAGCTAAATGCATAGATATGTACATTTAAGAGGCAACGATGCACAAGACTTCCAAGTGTTGAGTTTGTATCCTGGCAACATTATGGGCTTGAATTTGGGTGAAGTGAATAAATTCTTTCAAAATAAAATAAAATATTTTTTTCCGAAATTTATTTTTTTCTTAAAATAATTATTTTAAATCACTACATTACTCATATATATTTTTTAATTATTGATATGATGTAAATATGTGTTTTCTAATTATTATATTAATATAAAAATAATATTTAGCAATATATAAATTTAATTCAATGCCACTAATTGAATAAAAGAATTATTTAAAAAGATGTTTGTCATATACAGATACCCTCAAAATAAAACAAAATATGCTTTTATTTTTCAGCCATTTCTCCAAAATGCGCTTTTTTAAAGTATTTTCTCAAAACATTCCAAACCAAAATCAATTAAGTATTGTGACTAGTTTCCTCATTATTATACATTATTATATATTTATCAATTATTAATAAGATATGGTAACATATTTAATCATTTCATTGCCAAAAAAAAAGAAAAAATGAGGGCTTGGGTTAAAATTTGATTAACGTGTAACAATTGCCTAAACTAAATGTATTTAATTAGTTTGATGGATTAATAACATAGGTAAAACGGAGTTGGTGATGTTATAAAATAACGTGTTCTCATTGCTGCTCTTCTTCCTCCTCCTTTCCCCTGCGCGTTCTGCCAGTTCTAAATCAAATCGAATTCTCTTCAAAGGCGTTCTCTTCTCTACATTTACGCATAATCTTCTGTACGTATATATGTCACATCTCACATATAAATATTGATGAAAGTTGAGTTTTTTCTGATCTTTGTAATGATTCAAGATTCCTGATCTTCAGGTAAATTAGATCAAACTGTGAATTATTCTATACTTCCAATGGATATGTATCTTCAGGCTTATATGCTCTAATTGTCTGTTAATCCCTGGCCCATGTGAAAATTTTGCGTAAATTTTCTGTCTTTACTGTGCTTATCATTCTCAAAAAGCTTGCATTGCATCACAAACTTTTATATTTGTGATTTAGACTATGGTTCGTTTATTTTTTGCCACTCACTGTAATTTCTTTCTTTCTTTTTTCTCGGACTTTTGTGGGTTGTTCTAATAGTATGGCATTGTAAGTATTGAAATAGATTCTGCTTTTCCTTTTTACAGAAATTTATGTTGTCAGTATATAATATTCTTGGTGTCAATGCTTAGCCTGCCGAACCGTTGACAGTATGAGGGAAGTAGTTTTAGGTGTGGTATAGCTTTTGGTTGCCAAAATTTTGGATCTTGGCTCGGATTTATTGTTTTAGTTGCTCAAATTGAATGTTTTGTTCCTCTTAATTGATGGAAGGTGAAATTTTGTACCTGTATGGTAACAGTTGATACATCGTTTATCTAAGTTTTTATTTTTTCTTTCGATATTGAAGGGCCTTGCATGAATTTGTTTCAATATGGAAAAATATAAACCGAAGAATATCTTGATTACTGGTGCTGCTGGCTTCATAGCATCACATGTGGCAAACTGGCTGACACGAAATTACTCTGAGTACAGAATCATTGTTCTTGACAAGCTGGACTACTGTTCGAACTTAAAGAACCTCGATCCCTCTCAATCTCTTCCTAACTTTAAATATGTGAAAGGCGATGTTTGTAGTGCTGACCTTGTCAATTATGTACTTGCGACAGAGGCCATTGATACAGTTATGCACTTTGCAGCACAAACACATGTTGATAATTCATTTGGAAACAGCTTTGAGTTTATTCAGAACAATGTTTATGGAACTTGTGTCCTTCTTGAAGCTTGCAAGGCCTTCGGTCACATTAAGAGATTTGTCCATGTGAGTACTGATGAGGTATATGGGGAGACAGATGAGAATGCTGCCGTGGGCAACCATGAGGCGTCACAGCTTCTCCCAACAAACCCCTATTCTGCATCTAAGGCTGGGGCTGAAATGCTTGTTATGGCATATGGACGATCATATGGGCTACCTGTGATAATCACTAGGGGGAATAATGTTTACGGGCCCCATCAATTTCCTGAAAAGTTAATTCCTAAATTTATTCTCTTGGCCATGAAAGGACAGCCCCTCCCTATTCATGGGGATGGGTCCAATCTCAGAAGTTATCTTTATTGTGAGGATGTTGCAGAAGCTTTTGATATCATACTCCACAGGGGGGAAGTTGGTCATGTTTATAACGTTGGAACAGATGAGGAGAAGAGAGTTATAGATGTGGCAATGGATATTTGTCGGCTGTTCTCGTTGAACCCATCTGCTGTGATAAAATTTGTGGACAACAGACCTTTTAATGACCAAAGGTACTTCCTGGATTCCCAAAAACTGAAAAATTTGGGATGGTCGGAGAGAACTAAATGGGATGATGGTCTAAGGAAAACTATGGAGTGGTATGTAAGAAATCCTGATTGGTGGGGAGATATTTCTGCAGCATTACTCCCTCATCCAAGAATGCTTTCTTTCCCTAGGATGGGGAAAGATCATCTAAAAGTTGGAGTTAGTGTGCCATCTAATGAACTACAGAATTCTGATCAGGAGCAAACAGGTTGTAGGAAAAAGGGACCCACCAATGTATGCAAAAGCCGCCTCTGAAAGTTTTGTTGTAGAACTAGGTTATTTAGCAATCATTTTCTAGAATAAGACAGAAACAAGGTGTAAGTGAATGCTTCCTTCATCAGTCAGCATTTGGGAGTTTCAGCCAGTGCTCACTCCCAATGCTGCTGGATTGACTTGAAGTCTACTTGATCTACTGAATATTTTGCTGCAAAGAGTTTACCTTGGACAGGAGTATTTACCATCTCTTTGATGATTGTTCTGGTAATTTTCTCTCTGTCCCTCTTTTTCTCTCTCTCTGGCATGAATATGCATCACTGTATAATGTATTTGGTGCTTTGGAAAATAAGACACTGCAGTTCATTTAGTCAGGCTTCACAACCAGAAAATGTCTCACTAGAAATGGTTGGTTAAAAAAATCTTTGTGTAGTAATTTGCTGTTGATGAAAAGCTCTACGCCAGAGTAGTGCATTTCCCCCTATTCTACAAATTTTGATATTGATATTGGTATTATATTGTTGTTGATTGCAGGCAAAAGGGTTCCCTCTAAAGCTGGCATGAAGATGCAGATTTTTCTAATCTGGTGGATATGCTTCTTTTGTTTTGATGATAAACTACTTATCTCCAACTCCTTCAGACAAACTGCAGTAGAGTAGATGTGGCAGCAAAACAAGAGAAAAAGAACAAAATAACCAAGCAAAATTAACTGAAATTCAGCATGAAAGCTTATCTAGATAATGTCTTATACACACCAAGAATATCCACAAAAAAGGAGACTCCATCCACAAATCTTTCTAATTGAATGCACTTATGTAAATTTTTTTCTCTTATTCTGAGCTGTGAGCGTCTGAGGACCTACATATATCTTTCCATTGGGAACAGTTAAAGTTAATATAGCTCTCAGCGAGACCATAGTCATATAGAACAAAACATGTATCTAGCATTCATCTTGACAAAAACCGAACCTGTTCTGGTTTATGAGCACATTGGCCTTTTTCTTCTGTAAGTTATAGAATTTCTAGTTCAATTACTTTGCTCGAGACATTAGTTAAATTCAAATGGAAAGTTCTTATGTTAAATTCTTTATTAATAAGTTAATGAATAATTGAAATAATATATGTTGTTGCACGAAGCCCTTGCCTAAACCAACTAAAATGCTAATTTATCTTGGCTTGTCAGTTGCAAGTGTTGAGAGGCGAAGCTAACATTTCAAGTACGACGCTGCTCTTATTATCTTTTTCATTTTATTTTTCTCCTTATTTTTGAGTGGAGGTCTAATTGCATCATTTCACTTGGTTTAGTAGAACTGTGGCCTCAATTATTACCCTTTATCCATACATGAAGGTATGCTTAATAACTGTCTGCAGATAACTGAAGTTAGAGGAATTGATTGATTCAGCAATATATTTCTTTGTACTGGTCATATTAAGTATGCCTTGTTAACTTTTGTTTCAGTTTTGCTCCTGAAGTTCTATGTTCTATATTTTAGAATTCTTTTTGCGGAATATTAGCTTCTTCTTCTTCTTAACATAAATGTCAAAGTCTTATCACTTTTTTATGCATTCGTTGATGCATCCTTTCCTCAACCATCATCAATTTTCTCTTCCAATATTATTGTTCTAAACATTATTGGCTTGTACTACCTAATGTATGATAGGATGTGGTAAGATAAGAATTTAGCATATAGTATTCTATGTTGCTTTGTCTTTACAGGTGAAATAGCTGATTATGGTAGGATAATAAGTCAAAGTGTGAGAACTAGTATTGTTATATAAAGTAATGGTGGGGGGCAGACATCTAGGGATTTATTATAGTTATTTCAGAAGCTGGACCATCCCATATAACTTCGAACTTTTTAACCTCTGAAAGAATTAATGGTGTAAAAATTTACCCACCATCAGCAGTAGCCTGTAGGGTGGAAGTATTGGCATTTGAAACATTGCTGATTACAGATAGCAAACTTGCACTATAATTAATTAGCATTTCAGGGTTTTTTCGCAAATTGCAAGTTGTTGCCAAGGGCATTCCTGGAAATGATTTTGACATGTGAATTGTAAAAATATTTGCTCTGTATGTATGTTCATGTATTTGTTTGATTGACTGCATTGGCTGGCAAAACTTTAGGTAATGAGATTAATATCTACCATTTCTAGTGGTCCTGTGATGGATTGCTGCTATTTTTAGAGCATGGACCATTGCAAATTTCGATCTGCGGCTAAGTCTTGTGAATTGAATTGTCTTTTTCATTGAGCTTCTCGTGCAAATGAGAATAAAATGCATTTGCTGCTTGTCTCTGAAAATTTGGCTGAGAGCAAATGTTTATCCAATACAATGTGGCTGGTCATTTGTGCCTGTTCTGCATGATGGGATTGGGATATAATGATTCTCATACGTGAAAAGAGACATACCAGATGAGCTACATGTATCCATTGATCAACCCTTCTTGATTTATTAGTCTTCGGATGGATGAACACCACATTACTTCCTCTTTGAGGCAAACCTCTTGGAGTGCTTGTTTCCTTTAGTGTCATTTTGAGCTTACTTTGATAATCATATGATTCTTGATCGAGCCACTCAGCGCTTTATCATGTGGAACTTATAAGATATTACGAATGATAATTTTATTATTTATGTAGGTAAATTAAACAAGTTTCTTAATATATTAAGAATTAAGTTGAGGTTTGAGGAACCTATTAGATTCAGATTTGTTATTTTTGGAGTTAATAAATTTATTTTTCGAAATTTTCAAAAAATATTTATTAGTACAAGTGATCTTGGCATTTTGATGCATATGCTTAATATTCAAAATATATGAAATTAAACATATTTGCTTATTTTTCTATAGGAGTAATGATGTTCGACCAATTGACTGCAAGTTTGCAACTATTTTATTTTTGAAATTTATAAATTCATCTCTTTATTTGTCAAACATTATTTAGTATTTTGTAAGCCTTCTGAAAAAGATTAAGAGCAGAGATAACTGACAATTTACATCATATGTTATTAGTTAAGCACTGGCCTCAAATGTGATTTTTGTTTTAATAAAACAAAAGGAAGTCCAAATAATTGCACGGACTATTTCAGATGGCAAGTGGTTTGAACGTTATCCGCATTAAAAGATATATTGACAATTGATAAGTACATGAAAGCAAAACTATTGATAAATAAGTGACCCTATTGCTTAGCTGTTCCATAGCTTTTTGTATTGATTTAATTTATAGGCCTATTTCTTTTCATCATATGGAATTACAATCTATACATCATAAATCAATAATACATACTTATATATATATATATATATACGCATCATTTATTATATAGAAATTTATGAGTAAGTTCGGTACTCTCTCTATTACAAATTTTATAGATTGATTTTCTTTAGAAAGAAAAATTCTTTCTTTCCTTTCAAGCATTATTTAAATGAAATTATGAATTATTAAATACATAAATACTGATGTCACAACACGCAGTACAAACACCAGCCCATCCCCACTTGAATAGTATCTAATGAGTAGCACTTTAATGAATTTTTTGGGAACGTTTTAAAATAAGGCTATATATCATTTTTTTTAAATAAACATTATTTCTCCAAGACTACTCCTTTTATTTATAATAATGATAAAATACCACTAATTTTGAATTTGAAGAATATATTGTGAAGATAATCAAAATTTCATTTTTTAAACTCTTATTTAACATTACATGTTAGATAAAATTGAGTTATACAATATTAGGATGAGTGAATATTTATTTTCTTAAATATTAATGTTAATATTAATCTTGCATAGTTCTATTTAGTAATTTCATAGTTAGGCATTGCTAGAATTATTTGAATAATGCAGATGCCATAACAAACAACTCAATTTATTTATATGATTGAATGATTAATTAATTTAATAACATCATCCTCACACTTTTATACAACATACTATATTAATTTTTTTTCTAGATACTCAATATTATTTAAACATTATTTAAATAGAGTTTTGAGTTATAAAAACGCACTATCAATATTTTATTTTGTAATATTATATATAGATACATGAAAAATTCCCCCTAGCTGTGGACTATCATAGCGGACCAAATCCCTTGTTATTGGTTCAAATTAGGATAGGCTGTAGGCATGATGGGAGGCAAGAAGATGGGGAAGATGGCTTTTTTCTTTGGCAATTTAGATTATGATTTTTGATCCCCGCACTGCATTTATTTCCTTTTAGTGGGGGTGGGGGTGGAGGCTGAGGGTACACTTTTTTCAAAATTTTCCTTTTCTTTTTCGCACATAAAATGGCATCCCTTAATTATTTTGTGCATGGAGCCAAAGCATCTGAGTTCATCTCCTTCTAAGCCACGTTCCCCCAAAATAAATTGTCTTCGACTTTTATTGGGTCATTTCAAATTCAGCGGGAACATGTCTCCATTTTCAAATACTAAAAGAATGTAGAATGCATTTTAGAGTATTACATATTGTTTTATATCACTTTTATTTATCATATTAAAAATTGTTAGAATTCAAAAATATAGATTTATTATTTTATGTATTATTAAGGGAATGTTTGGTTATTTTTTTATTTGATTTTATTACGTATTTTTGGAGAATAAATAATTGAAGAATTTGAAAGTTGTTTTTTGGTATGTTTGTTTTTGTTTTGGGGGAAATATTTTTTTTATTATAGCAATCAAATCAATATTTTTTTCTTTCAATTTTTGGGGTGAAAATGAAATTGAATGATTTTTTTAATATTAAAATGATAATAAAATATATATGATGTACATATAATATACGTATGTATATATTAAAAAATGTGTTTTTTTATTGTAGCAATCAAATCAATATTTTTTATTGAATTTTTGGGGTGAAAATAAAATTGAGGGATTTTTTAATATTAAAATGATAATAACATCTATATGATGCATATATAATATACGTATGTATATATTAAAAAATGTGTGTTTTGGAGAGAAAATAAGGATATATTTGATTATGTTTCCCCAAAATAATATTTTCTTGGGGAAACATACATTGTTTTGAGGAAACATAGGTTATGTTTGTGATGAGGTTGAATGTCGTTTATAATGAAAAGGGTGGTATTTGGACTAATTTGACTAGGGATGTCAAATAATCTAATTGTTATATCTCTCGAGATCTGAGATCTGCAATAACATCACATGTTAAACTAGCTAAGATACCCCCGGCAAAGGCACTCTGACGGTCAAGTTAGTTCTGATCAAAAGAGGATAATCTAACAGAATGTTATAAGCTTATAGTGTATTTGACATCACCTGGAACGTGGCTGGCAATGAAGTATTTATAGCCTTGTCCTAATGTGTAATATGTCGAAGGTACTCCTATAAGGTGCAGAGGGTTCTAATCCTTGTTAGGGTGTTAATGGTTATTCCTGATTCCAGTACTATTTCAGGTAACATCATCTCCTACTTTCTAGGGTGAACAGTACTTTGGATAGGCGTCTCCCTATCAAAGATGGTGGCAAGGTTGGTGGTGGTGATTGTATTGGTTGTCACATACCATTAATGCGGAGGCATGGTATTTGTAAGAATATTAAATACAACGAGGATATGAGTCAGCGCTAAAGTAAGCAATTTGGGTGATTATGGTCGAACAGGCTAAATGGCTTGTAGCCTCCTGTTGAATGCTGTCAAGAACAGTACACTTGACCAGACAGTTGTTGTCAAGTTGTCCAACCCATCTGGGGCCAAAAGTGATATTGGGTTGTGCATGTTAAATGGGCTTATTGTGGGCTTGTTGGGTTATCCCATATTAGTTTGATTATATTCTCGCAAAATAAAATTGTTCTGGGAGAATGTAACCAAACATATATCTTCCTTTTTCTCCCAAAATGCTTCTTAAAATGATTAGATTATCTTTGTAATTTAACTGATAAATGACCAAAAACTCCATTTTCTTTACATTACAATCATTACCATCACACATACATATATTTACATATCACAATATTTTGTTACTATATCATAATAAAAAATACTACTAAATTCCATTTACATACTCAAAATCTAATAAAAATATATTAATTTGACAGTTACAGTAAAATTTGTTTTCTCCCAAAACAACAAAAATGCATTGATTTAATTGCTATAGTAAATTTTGTCTCATCCCAAAACATAAATAAATATACTAAATTTTTTCAGAACAATTAATTTACTATTCTCAAATTATAAACAAACATACACCACATTCTCCATTACAAATTTTGCATTCTCCAACCCCACTCCCAAAACTCATTCACCCAAATTATATAATCCAAAACACATAATTTATAAATAAACATTATCATAATTTGTGTCATTTTTATTTAACATATAAAATTCCTTTTTAATGCAAAACACGATGTTACAATTTAGTAACATGAACAGTGTGTTTCTTGGCTTAATGAAAGGATAAAGTGCATTAATTATAAGACATACAGACTGCAAAATATTATCAAATTTAAATTTCGTTCTCTGTTATAACACAATGAGTAAGTGTAATCTAATGAGAATTTTATAAGTTAATCTATGATGGGGAATAAAAAATACATTAAAAGATAAAAGAAAGAAAGAACTAATCACATATAATATTTTCAGTAGTCAATTCCAAAGCTTATATCTTAGCATATAGCAAGTGATATGATGGTGCAGTGAACATGATTTGTTTCCAATGTGGGTTTGTTCTGTTTAATAGTGCACATGAATGTGCCTTTTGATGTGGATTGGAAAATTATCATTAATAATCGTAATTTCATTGAATTTTTAAAATAAATAGAAAGGTAAGTCTGAGAGTTGTGAGAATTAATATCACAAATACATATAATGTGTAGGGATTTTCGATTCCATATATCCTTAATGGTATATCTGTATTTTAATTGTACACAAAATAAAGGATAAAGTTTGTAAAAATGCATAAAGTAATTAACTTATATTTTATTTGCAAAAGAGTTTTTTTCTTTTTTCAAATAATTAACATGATTTTTGCTTACACAAAATATTTTTTGGATCACTTAAAACTAAAACATAAAATAATTTGAATTATAGAGTAAAGTTTGTAGTCAGTGTTTGACATAATAAAGTAGACAATGTAGGATAGAGTTTTGACAAATGTGGGTTTGTGGATTTTGCAAAAAGTACAATTTTAATTTGTTGAATTATTATTTCTAAAGGATAGTAAAACTGATATTCAAATTACTTTTCTTAGGCTGAATTCTTTATTTTATCCTTCAAAAATCAAACTCCATTATCTATTTCATATAGTTCACTACAAACAAAATGTGTAATATTGGTAATAAAATAATAAGTCATAATGAAAAATTATCACTAGCGGCATGTATAAATGACAATAGCTCTTATTTTGGTGCTAGTGATATTTAATTTTTTAAGCGAAAATAATTCTTGTTTTGTCAGAGATGACTCAATACTAACAAAAATTAACGTTTCAGTTGTCATCATGGAAAAATAGTGACACCTCTATGGTGACAACTTAGTGACAATAAAAATTGTCACTATAATTTGTAATAAGATCTTTATTGTTATTATGTTGTCACTACAAGTGTGTCACTAATTGTTTGTAATGACAATTTAATATTACAATTGTTAATATTTAGTTTGTAAAAATTATTAAGATGACAAAATAAATTTTATGACTTAATAAATATAATTAGTGATATGTATCATCAACTACTAGTCACTAACTTATCCTTTTTTTTTTGTTGTAACACTTGGAATTTTAGGTCCTTTAATCTAAGGTTATTGTTTCAAAAAAATGAAATACGAATTCAATAAATTGAATTTAGATTAATTTGAAATTAAATTTTAATTTAGGCCTATAAATAATTATTGGTAGTTGAAGGATTTAATTGTAACTGAGAGAAAGGTTTGATTGTTTAAAATTATAAAATTCAGAGGCCAATGTGGGAAGTTAAAAATTTTAAAAACTTCAACATAATTAAATTATAACTTAATTGGCCATAATTAAGAATGTCAAGGGTATGCAATAATAAAACTTTTAAAGGACTTAATTAAAGTTTTGGGGTCAAATTATATGGCGGTTAGAAGTTTCAAAGTCGGCCAAAAAATTCAAGAGATTCAATTGAAGGCGGTCAAAAACTTCTGGGGTCTAATTGAAAAGACTGAAAAATATTTTTTGTTATATAGATTGAGGATGGAATTTTGTCAAAATCCCAAAACCTACCCCGACATAGGCAATGGTCAAAAAAGGCCTAAAAACTTGAAACTAAAACCATAATTAGCTCCCCCTAATTGAGAGGAGCGAAACCATGCCAAGAAACTTAAGAAACAATAGAGAAATTCGCCAAAAAATGAGAGGTGGCGGTTATACCACTTCAGATGGTGGAACAAGGCCAAATTTAGAGGGATTTTGGTTGGAATTATATGGGCAGTACAGTAGTAGCTTCAATTCTAGGGTTGGACCAATAGAAGTGGAAGAATTGTGGCAGTGGTGATATAGCAACGCTAGGACTATGTTGGCTATTCAGATAGCGGTGGCACTCCGATGGTTGAAGGGCAATAGGTAGGAAATCACAAATCAGACTCGTCTTGACCAAAATCGAGTTGTGATTGGACTCCTACTTGCCGAGTTTTGGTAAATTTCATATTGAATGTTGATTCGATTAGCTTTTTGATTTTTTATAAAACCTTGATGAAATTAAGATTGTTAAATTATAATTAAATCTAAGTTAGTGATCAGTCTTGTAAGTATTGAACTAGATGAAACAAATACTTGAATGAAAATTAATTGACAAGTTGGATGCGATGAATTGAGAAAGTATTGTTAGATTGCTATAAGGATCTTAAAGTGAGACTTTAACCATGTTACAAATTAAGAACAATTGTCTAATAAATGAGTACCAACCTATTGAGTTACGAACATTTATATTTATTATTTTAAACATTTGGGTATAATATGAAAATTAAGAAAATTATGACTAAACAAAATAAATTACCTAAAGAACTCGACAAGGACATTTAATTACCTTCACTTCATATTTATGATTCATAAGTTAATTCGATGTTGGTTATCTTATCCCAAATTGTGAACTGATTAGGAAACAAGGTCATGGACAATCCAAACAACTAAGGAGCTCCTTCCGCAACTACCAGGTGAGTTTATACTCGATAATATAAAATTTCTTTGCTGAGGAAAAAACACATATGTTAGTAAATATATTATTAATGCTCAATCCTTTCTATGTTGAGACTCAATGATTGTTGTTTGTTCACCTTATGCCATTCTTCGACTCTTGTGTTGAACTTAACAGTTTGTTTGAATTGCTCTTCCTTGCCTTGTGATTCTTGAACCATTATTATTTGAATTCTCAACCTATCCTGATATGTTGAATTTCTAAACCAAGTGATTAATTCGATTTATATTCATATGAGTTTTGGAAAAATAAAAGAATTGCAAAATTTATCACACATCGCCACTTCACACTGATTGTTGTTCCTGTTTATCATGATTTATGTTGTTTTACCTGATATTGGCGATTGTGAGAAAAAATCTAATAAGTATTCTGCAAAGTACTATTTTACTAAAATCATGCTCACCGTATTATACTGTTGATTATAATCTTATACTGATCTATGTGCTCATTGATTATCATGGCAAGTTGAGACTCTATTTGAGAATGTTATTTTGTATTTTATACTGTACTAAATTACTAAATACCATTAAGGGTAGGCCCTAAGATGGCTTCAAAAGATGATGAGTGGACTGGACCGACTTGACTACTCTTTCAGTCGATTATTGATTATAATCTTATCTCTTAGCCAGTTGGAGGTAGTTGTCTATAAGCAAGATAAGGTATGTGCCACCTACTATTTGATCAACTGTCTTAGCTGATCACTCAGGATTTGGAGGGATGGGAATTTTCATATTTTTGAAAATGGAGGAACAAGGTCGAAGAACAGCCAACAACCTCTTCCAAAATCGACTGATACATTTTGATATTTATAATTTGGAATTTGAGAATTTTATAAAAATTCATTGACTATCTAAAAACCATGTCAATCATGTTGTCTATCTAGAAGTTAACAAGTTCCTCGAAAAGGGCACTAAATTTTATATACATTTATATTTCAACGTTTATTTCTATCTCAACTCATGATCAACATAAGAATATATTTAAATCATTCATCAGAACACTACTCACTAAGCCATTTGGACTTGCAACTCTTGTCTTATTCTTTCTGTTGTTTACTCCATGTAGGAACAAGTGAAGGTGAAAGTCCATACCATTTGATATATGAGGTAACAACTTTAATGAATGTATTACCATGCTTTGTAAGCTGTTGAATTTTGATATAAATAAGATTGATAGGTATTGGTAGTACTAAATGTGATCCTAATATTCTAGTCAAGTTGATCGTTAGAAAATTTTGATAGTGGGAGTTCTATATTGATATGGAATTTAATTATTTTAGGTTTGAATAGTTTATTATGCAAGAAGATTGTGCAATGGTTTGAGTAGCATCTTGAGCCGAGCATATACCTCGCTATCAGGGCACTACATTTGTAGTGATAGTTAGAATAACTAAAGGGCAAATTACATAAAAATAAAAAAAATCATTTTAAATATAAAATGAATATTTTTTTTATAATAGTATAGATATAATTAATATAGTTGATTAAAGATATATATGCAATAATATCACGAGTCCAAATTTATGTGACAAATGAGAATCAAGATTTCAATGACCTACAATTTTCATTAGCTTAATTATTCCACTAAAAGTGTGACAATAATATTTTAAATAAGTGCGAAATATAATTTTAAAATTTTATTTTAGTTCGGTTAATTCCTCACAAAAATATAGATACATACTTATTTTCATAATAGTTTCTTATTATTACACGTGTAGGTTTTAGCGTAAAACAATTGTTTGATGATTGATTAATTGACCTAGTTGGTGGCATTGCAGTCAAACATATAAGTGTGACCTTTTGAATTCTAATCATAACCAATGTGTGGGAAAAATAAAAATAAATAAATAAATAAATAAATATATATATATATATATATAGAACGATAGTTTAAAATCTTAATAAATTTTATTGTTCTTAATGTGATAATGTATTGAATAGTAATTAATTATATTTTTAAAAAAATTATCTTGGAACTAGATGCAGGCATACATACATTTATAAAAATTTACTACAACATAAAACAAGTAGTGTAACACCCCAAATTTTATAATTTATACAATTTAAATTTTATTATTTTTAATTTTGTGAAATTTAATTATTCCTTCTATTATTATTTTATTTAAAATTTTTGGGGTCAATTAGTAATTTTCAAAAACTTAATTAATTAATTAATTATATTTCTCTCCACCATTACCGCCCCATCTCTCTTTGCTCATCATCACTGGTGACCATTTCCGGCAAGTTCACTACCATCCAACTTCACCAAACACTTCCTCTCTTTCCCCCCAGCAACCCAACGCCCTTGCATGCACACCATCATGGCGGAGGAGGCTTCTTTATGAAACCTAGAAAACTTACTGTGATAGGCGATGGAGCTATGGTGGCAAGAAGGAGCTTCTGGGCCGATGTTCTGAAAGCTTAAGGCCTAGGGAACACAACCATGGCCTTGCATGAGAGTGATGCGTGGCGGAGGCAGTAGGAGGAGGGTGATTGGAGACGATGGCGAAAAGGTGGTTTTAAGGTTGCGATCGATGGTTGAAGGTTTCTAGACCTCAAAACTAAAAACTAAAAACACCGTTGGATTCAAGAGGAAGAAAGAAAGCGAACAGTGGTGGTTTTGACATTTTGTGGCTGTAGCACCCAAGCAGAAACTTCTCCTCATCACGGCGGTCATGGTGGTGTGATCGGTTCGTGATTTTGAGGTCTTGATTGTGTGTTTGTGGGTAAAAGATGGGTTTTGAGATTATAGTTTTTATACATTTTCATTCACTTATAACTGTTATACCTTTGAATAATCGATTTTGAATTTTATTAAGTAGTACAAACGTTTCATGCATGGTTGATGTTGGATTTTTGGACCCTAGAACTGTATCAAATGTGATGGGGAATTATTGAGTTAATTAAGTTATAAAAACCCTAAATTTAGAAAATTGGACCTTAGTGATGATAATTAAGTTGTTGAGTTAATTAGCTTATTATCACTACTTAGAATACTGATATGGAATTGAATTGATTATATCTATAGCTCATATCGTTAAGAACCCTGTAATTTATATTAAGTTGGTAGCATTATTGCTGTATTTCCTAGATGATAATTCTATGCGAATTCTAATACTGAATTAATTGGGTGGTTATTAATCTTAGACAGATAGTATGTAGCGAATTATGATTGTTGGAGGTTATCCTGGTTGAATATAGGTTCTGATAAACAAATCACTCTTATGTTTAGGTGACAAAGAGCAAGAAACTGCGAGTCAGTTGGCCATTGATTGTAGTTGCCTTCTGAGATTTTTGGAGGTGAGGGTCTGCCAATATGTTACCTTTTCTATCTATCTGTAATTGTGAAATGCTCCTGTGTGGGTTTTCTATTTCTATACCATATTCTGTTTGTTTGAAATCTACAATGTGTTTGAAAATTTGAAATGTTATTTGCTATTTAAGTTGAGCACCCCTGTGAGGGTTATTGTTTGATATCGATTTTATTTTATTATTTAATATCTGATTTGAACACCCCTGTAAGGGTTATTTTTTGACATTAAAACTATTTTTATTGTTCTGGTGCCAAGAACTCTTTTCTTGTTGTCAGATTCTGTCCCTCATACCCCAACCTTATTAGCTCACCCCCTTGATCTTGATGATTGTGAAAGTGATATTGAAATGGTAAGGTAGACCTTATTATATTAATAGTTCTCCTAATTGTTCACATATTTTATTATTTGAATAGGCTTTGCCGATCATTATTGAATATCGTTCTTGTTATTGCTTAAAAGCGAATTATTATATGTTTGCATTATATCGTGCCACCCACATGGACGCCCTTGGGAAGTTTCCACTAAAAGAGATGCCACAGGAAGTTGTGCTAGGGGCTAGGTCCGGAAAGCCAACCGTGCAGAACGGATCATAGACCGACGGTAACAAGTCTTTCGGCTAGTACCCACTTAAGATCCTGACTTACAAATAGCTATAGGTAGCAAACTGTGAGTGGCAGGTTTGACATACAGTCGACCATGCCATATAAGTGAATTGTTATACGCCAAGTTGTGTGCTTGAGCAAATGGAGAGATGAGGGAAAGGTCTTGTGTTCAAATTTCGTGTTATTGATTGTTATCTTGTATTGATCGAGGAGTAATAAGGAAGGATGCCAACAAGTCTGCTAAATGTTTACATGTTTCGTGTTCTTTCGAGTTTAAAGATTGATTTTTGTTAGTCATGATTTGATCATCTGAATTGCTATCTTCGTTACTCTCTTCAACTTCTATTATGTATTTTTCTCACTGAGTCCTTAAAACTTAATCTCCTCATTATCCTTCATTTTTCTAGACAGGTTGAGGTGAAAAGGCCAAGGATTATGTTTTGGATGAAGTTATTTTGTAATAGATTAGCTGTATGGTTGTAATTATAGTTTCCACTTAATCGAGACCTTGGTTAAGAGATGTATGTAAATGTTGTATAATCTTAAGATACTTGGGTTGTATATATTATGCTTCGTGGAGTAATCTTTCAGAGTAACATGAGTTGTTTTATACTTTGAGATGATTAAATTCCAGATTTACTAGTTATTATTTGAATAGATTTCAAGCTTAAATTGGTGGCCCCTCTTCTCAGGGTGAGACACCTTGAGTGGGGGTGCCACAAATAGACTATGGTCTCTTCATATTATAGAAATTATAATATAAAAATTATAGAAATTATAAAGTCTTTGTAGTTTTAACACCCACGTAAGTTGATTGATTAATTGACCGATTAACATTATTCTCATATTTTTATTTTTTAACTTATATATATGCGTATTAAGATAGGGCTTAAACTTCTAACTTTTTATATTTTATGTATGAGACTTATACCAATAAATTAAAAATCACTCAATTTTTCACACTGTTATGTGTGAGTTTTGAAACTTAAATCTTAATAAATTCTTAATATATATGTACGTATGTATTTTTTTTAAAATCCCCACATAGACAAAATAGAATATTGAAAAGCATATTACTAACACACAACGAATTAAATAATTCTCTCATCAAATAATTTATTTATTTTTCTCCCTTTTATTAATCAACTGATAGAAATCCATTAGTAGCATAAGTAAAACCCCTCGATTCTGACAAATACTTTTAAACATATGGCATTTTTTTCCTTTTCTCTCTTTTTTTTTAATGTTTTTTAACAGGAGGATATAAATATGTGACACTTATGTGCTGATGACACTTTCGACATGTAAGTAATTGATACAAAGTCATAGCCTTGAACCAATCCTTTTTACTTCCGAAAAAACATAAATAAATAAATAAATGAATAAATAAGTGTAGACGGCTTAATTTTTGAGCCAATTAAAAAATAACATGTGTATATAATATATTAGTTATTATTTAAAATTTTCTATTTATATATTGAAATTTATTAAATTAAATTTCAAATAATAAATAGTTAATTTTAATTAATATTATAATATTTATGTTATACAAAGCAAATGTTGACAAGTGTTAAGATGGAGATGTATCATGTCAATCAAATCAAATCTGGTGGCCTAGGAATCTCAAACTAATCAAGTTGGGACACGTGGCACATCCATGTACGTGGACCAATCAAGTCGAGAATATTTGATATTATCTTTTAATATGTGCATCAAAGAGATAATTATCAAATGTGTTCAAGTTATTTTGAAGTCTCCTTCTGAACACCTGTATAAAGGGATGACTAGAGACACATACAGACATATTCACATACAGACATATTCATATATTCTCAAGCCCCAAGACTTAAGTCTTTAAGCTTCAAGTTCTTGCTGCGATGACGTATTGCTACCGCAAAGGTCCTATACCTCTTCAAAGTATCAAGTCATCAAGTCATTTGATCTCGGAGTCAAGGTTCGGGTTTCAAAGAAATTTCGTAGTATCTTTTACCAAGTCAAAGGATACTACACCATATATCCAAGAACAAGCTTTAAGCCCTTGGATCATATATAAACTGGGAGAAGAATCAGGGGATTAGTTTTGTTAGGGAATTTATATTTTTTCTCTGATAAATTGTAATTCTCATATATATATATATATATTATATAAATTTAATTTGTCCATTATTTTTTCTTTGTCTTGTGATTTAATTTTGCAGACAACGAAATTTGTGTGAACAATAAGTACCCGTTTGGTTTGGTTTTCAAAACTCATTTTTATTTTCTTTTGAAAATAAAAATAAAAAATTATCAATTTTTCTTTTATTTTTACTAATATTTTCATTATCAACATATTTTTTCAAATATATTTTTATATTCTCTTTTCATTTTCACACTTTATTTTCTCCTATTATCATTTATATGACTTTTAATAAAAAATACAATAATATCCAAATACAACTTATTTTCAACAATGCATAATTATTTTATTTTAAATAAAATATTCAAATAATATTTTATTTTTAAACTTATATTTAAAACTAACTTATCATTAATTTTTTTACTAAAAAATAAAAATGCCTTTAGAAAATAAAACCAAACGAACTCTAAAATATGTTACTCTTTGTTTATGACTGTAATTATTGATGATAATTAGTATTTTTATAAATAATTAAAAAATTCCTAGAATTGAGAGTGTATCCATTCTTGAAGAACAACTATTTCCCCCCTTTTGTCTTACACGCTTGTGATAAAGACACTACAAAGTGCAAACCAAGCGTCTATGTATAACGTACTCGACCTAATTTCCTTGGATGGACGCTAACAAAAAACGAGCGGATAAAAATTTCCTTTCACCTTTTCCAATGTATGAATTATGCTGAGAGGCAGCTACCTCACATGCCGATGTTCCTACGTTTCTGTTTTAATTTGATGTGGTGGATTCTGACTAATAAGTTCTACCTACTACTAAATTATTTTTCCTCTCTTATTAATTAATTATTTGTTTTTTTTTCAATGTAGTCTTGCAAGGAGTTAAGCCATGGAGATGACAACTGTTATAGTTCACTTTATTATTTAAAACTTCAAAGAGGATATTCTTTTGACAGTTTGGATTTATTTTCATTCTCATTTTCTATTTTTATTTGATTTGATTGAAAGCCGTTTTTAGTGTGTTTGGGTAAGTATTTGAGCTAATTCAATCAATAGGGTCGAGTGGTCCAATTGAGAAATATCTTTGGGTTGAGATCTGCAATCATTAGTAAATGTCAGACTAGTCGAAGTGCTCTCGACTAAAGCACTCTAACACTCAAGTTAGTATTAGTCGAGTAGGAAAATCGAGCAGCAGAGTAAGAGCGTGTAGTAAAGAATAACATACCTTGAGTGTGGCTGGCAATGAGGTCTTTATAGTTTTCTTCAAATGGATGATATGTTTAAAATATTCCTATCAAGTGTAGAGGGTTTTTGTCTTCGTATGGGAGTTGTAGGTCATTTCCCATCCCTATACCATTTTAGGTGGCACCACCTCCTACTTTTCGGGACAAAATAGCACTTTGGAGGCTTGCCTCTTGACAGGAGTGGAGGCAAAGGTGATATTAGAGTGGCATGCGCCATTAATACGAAGACATGTTGCCTGTTAGGGCATTAAATACAGCAAAGATACGATTTGATGTCGGGATGACCCCTATGGTCGACAATGGGTCGACCAAAGAGATGGTTAAAGGGAGTGGACGGCCTAAAGCCTCTCGTCGGATACGATCGAGAATACTTCATTCAACCTAAGGGTTATGATCGAGTAGCTTGGCCCAAGTTACTGTATAAGTGAAAAGGTGATGGTCGACGACCCAACTAGGCCTCTGAGGTGAAGTGTGCCTGGAAGCTACTTTGGACTTGATAGCTGTTGGGCCAACTCCGCCGGGTCATCTCATATCACTATTATTTTTAAAATTTAAAAAAAAATATTAAAAAAATTAATTAAAAACAAATTTATATTTATATAAGTTGTTAGAAAAATAATAATTTTATTGAGTTTAGTAAATTGTTCTACTTATTAGTAATTTATTTCTTTTTGATCATTTATTTACTTTTTTTTAATTAACCTAGCAAGGAGTTAGGCTATGGAGATGACAACTATCATAATTCTCTTCATTCTTTAAAACTTTAAGGAGGATATTCTTTGGCCCGATTGGTTTTATTTTCATTCTCATTTTTTATTTCTATCATTTTAAATTTTTTTAAAAAATTATTAATAAAAGTGAGTTGGTATTTGGATAATTAGTTGTTGAAAAATAATAATTATATTGGATTTAATAGGTTATAGGTGGAGAGAGATAATAATAAAAAAATAGAGAGAGAAAATATAGGTTATTAGAAAATACGTTTGAAAATAAAAATAAAAATAATACCGTGTAAAAATATATAAAAAGTGATGTGTTTTAATTTATAAAAAGTAAAAAATATAAAAATAGGGTTTCAAAATGAAACCAAACGGATCCTTTGTTTTGAGGGGAAAACAATAAAGAATTTATGTATTAATTGTTGAAGGATTTGAATATTGTTAATACATTATATATATATTTTAATTAAAAGATATACCTCTAATTACTAAATAATTATAATTTAATAGCCATCTCGTTTGAAATGGTTGCTAATTTAAAGATTGTAATTTTTGACCAAAAGTTGTTCACATCTTTAATCGACACAACTACTTATGATATGAAATAGCCCAACAGGATCACCTAACGTGAGGGCCCAACATTAGTTCTGGGTTAAGTTACTCGACAACAACCATTTGGTCGAATATACTGTTACCGATCGCAGTCGACGGGAGACTTCAGCCTATTCAATCATCTCTCTGATCGACTAGCCCCGCCTGTTCAACTGTTATCAACCAGGTGGCTCACTCCGGCGTTGACTCGTATCCATGTCGTATTTATTGTTCTGACAGGCAGTATGTTTTCGTATTAATGACGCGTGACAACCGGTGCAGTCACTGCCACCACCTTTGATAGGGAAGCGTCTATTCATGGTACTGTATACCCTGAAAAATAGGAGATGATACCACCTAAAACAGATAACGGGATTTGAAATACCGCTAATCCCCTAACGTGGACTAAAGCTCACTACACTTGATAGAGGCACCTTCGCAATATCACACACTAGGATAAGGCTATAAATACCTCACAACCAGCCACGTTCCAAATAATGCCAAATACTTTATAAGCTCTCAATATTCTATTCGATTATCATCTCTTGACTAGAGCTAACTTGAGCATCGGAGTGTTTTCGCCTGGGGCGGCTCATTTAATGTATGCTATTGTTGCAGATCTCAAACCTCAAGAAGACTATCACTTAGATCATTCAACCTCCCAAGTTAAATTTAACTAAACACTACCCTTTTCATTATAAACGACTTTCAACCTCAACAATTTGATTACAAAAGATGTCACACTCTATTATGCCGCAAAATAAATTGAATATATCTATTCTCGAGAAATTATCAAAGAGAAGCAATTTAAATTATTGTTGGAATACCTTCAATAATTTTATTATATTATAAAAGTGGTTTTTCGTGAACTCAATAAAAAATTAGAAGTGGAGCAAACATCACTTGAGAAGAAAAAAACGTATTTACCCGCTTCCATACCGTATATCAATTATCCTCCAATTTACTAGAACTCCCCAACGTTAATTACATTGCCAAATGGCATTATGCGCTTGAAGAGACTTTTATAACCTGCACCTTTCCCAAAAATTATATAATTTTTTTATTCTATTTTTTATTTTATTTTCTATTTCAATTTACTAAATACTGATCAAGTATATCTAATGTCAAATCATTTTTTTAAGAAAATATTTAATATACTTGACATGTATATATGAAATGAAATAGGATATGCAAATTGAAGGAATTATTTTGACTCCACACATAATTTTCCATGCAATTTTGATTCCACACATAATTAGACAAAATGTAATCATTTATTGTTTTATATTACAATTCTCAAAATTAATAATGCAACATCATCACCAAAAAATAATTTCAAAAAACAAAATTGATTTTAAAAAAATTAACTTAGGATGACAAAATACGTGTATGAATATATTTGACGAGGGGCGTAGTATAGACTCTAAAAAGTCAAGAATACCGCTACTATTGTGAATTATCTTTAAAGGACAGAGATCCGCATTCTCTTGATCATGTCTGATGTGTTCTTGATCCAATTCAAGCGGAGAACTGCAAAGTTAGTCATTAATCTGAAGAACATCTAACCAACGAGGAGTTTCACTAGGTGGCTATAGAAATATTAATTTTTTTCGATTAGATAGTGATATATATAAAATAATTTTAGTTATTAATTTATTTTTTTTTTATCTTAGAATTTATTAAATTTAATTTCAAAAGATAAATAATTTATTTTAATTAATACTTTAGTATTTATTTTATACTCAAATCAAATATTGATAAGTATCAAAGATAAAGTGTTTACCCTATGGACCAATTAAATCAAAGAAATTTGATATTATCTCTTGATTTCTGATATTATTTTATCAAAGAGATAACCATTAAAGAGGTTAAATCAATCTAGAAGTCTCCTATCAAACATCTATATAAATGGGGTAGCCAAAGTTTATTCAACACGTAACACAAATTCCAGTAGATAAGAGAAACTTTAAAGGAGTCTAGCAATTCTCTCGAGCAAATTCAAGGAGATCTACTGCATTTAAGGCGTTCTTCAAGGAACTCATATATCTCTCGAGCAAACTTTAAATTTGCATTATTTTTATTTAAGGAGATCCACAACGTTCAAGCGTTCTTTATGGAATTTATATATTTCTGGCATTTGATTTAAGATTAAGGCGTTGAGCCATCAAATTGGCATTATTTTTATTCAAGAAGATTCGCGACATTTAAGACGTTCTTTGCGGAACTCATATATTTCTGGTATTTGATTCGAGATTAAGGTGCGGAGCCCTCAAATTAGTGTAATTTTTATTCAAGGAGATCCACACGTTTAAGGAATTTTTCACGGAGCTCGTTAAATTCAAGATTATATTTGAAAGAAAATAATCAAAGAATTATATTAAAGATTGAATCCACAATTAATTGATAGAACTTAATTTTATTTTATTTTATTTGTACGATTTTTCTTGTCTTGTAATTTTATTTATTGTAGACAAAAAAATTTGCGCTTACAAAATTTTGGCATGCCTAGTGGGACATTTCTACCTCTCATCTCTTCCTTTCATCAAGATTGAAGTATCAAATGGCTGCCAACAAGATTACTACATTGAAAATTACTACCTCAAACTCCTCAAGTGCTGGAGCAAAAAGTGTTGGCGTCATCACAAGAAGTATATCCAAGAAGTTACAATTATCTTCAGAGGTGGCTTCTTTGTTTGCTATGGAAAAGGCATTGCTTCATTTTATTGATATGAATGAAGATGGTGGAGACTCAAAGAAAGAATCTGCATTATCCATTCCCTACTCAATATCAAAATCAAGCATGGCGTGGTGATGGTGACAAGTGCTACAACTTTAGAGGAACAAATTTCAAATTTGACGAGGGCCATTGAAGGACTCACAAAGCATGTCCAAGAGCAAGATTTTCAAATCTCCAAATTAATAAGCAAAGTAAACAATCTTGATGCCAACTGCATGATAGAAAAATAAATTGAGATTTAGGATAGAGGCGAAACATCCACAAGGAGACAATAAGCCAAAAATGAAGAGATTGCAACAAAAGAACTAGAAGTTTCCACTGGATTAATTCTCATCGAACTACTGGAAGAGTTTATTATGAAGACTATCAAAGATAAGCTTGATAGAAGTTCTAAGTCATCTATGACTTATTCCAAGCTATATACTCAATGGATTGATAACTTGAAGTTGCCGATTGGTTACCAACCCCCAAAAATTTCAACAATTTGATGGTAAGGGGAATCCAAAATCGCATACGGCTCATTTCATTGAGACTTGTAATAATATTTGGACATATGGAGATTATCTAGTCAAGCAATTCACTCAATTAATAAAGGGCAATGCTTTTGATTGGTATACTGACTTGTAGGTAGGCTCTATTGATAGTTAAGGGCAATTAGAACAAGAGTTCCTTAAATGTTTCTACAGCACTCGAAGGACAATTAGCATGATGGAACTCACCAACTCTCGCTAGTGGAAAGAAGAACTTGTCATTGACTACATTAATCGCTAGAGAAATTTGAGCCTTAATTGCAAAGATTAATTATTAGAGGCTTCAACCATTGAGATGTGTATCCAAGGAATGCATTAGAGTTTGTGCTACATACTTCAAGGAATTAAACCAAAAACTTTTGAAGATTTGATAACTCATGCACATAATATTGAAATGAGCATGAATTTTAATGAACAAGAAGATTCAAGTAATGTTGATGATAATGATGATGTTGGGGGCAATTAATTTTCATCTTCAAATTTCATACGCTCTTTGATATAAGTCTAAACTATCAATAATGTTCCTAAATAAGAGCATAAACTATATAAAATTCTGAAGTCTCCATGTCTCCAAATCCATAACTCAAGTTTCAAGTTTTCAAATTCAAGACTCAAATCTTTAAGTTTCCAAATTCAAACTCAAGTCTTCAAGTTTTCAAATGTAAACTCAAGTCTCTAATCTCTAAAATTCATGACTCAAGTTTCCAAGACTTCAAATCAAGGCTCAAGTTTCTAAATCTCTAAGTCTAAGACTCAAATTTTTAAATCTCCATATCAAAGATTTAAATCTTCAAATCTTCAAGTCCAAAGCCCAAGTCTTCAAATTCCAAATGCTCCAAGATACGAGCATAAACTATTTGAAAATTTTAAATTAAATTTTTCCTATGTACTCCTTGATAAGAGTTTAAACCGTCAATAAGGCTCCCAAATATAAGTATAAACTATCTAAATATTCAAAATCTTCACATGTGCTCCTTGATATAAGTTCAAAACTTCTATAAGGCTCCTAGGTATGAACATAAACTATGTAAATATTCAAAGTGCCATCATGTTCTCCTTGATAAAAGTGTAAACTGTCTATTAAGTCAAACTCAAGTAAACTCCTTGACATTAGTATAAATTGTCAACCAAATTCAAGTGAACTCCTTGACATGAGTATAAACTGTATATTCAAGTTAAATATGCTCCTTGATGCATGAGCCTAAACTGCATATTACTCCTGGCCTACATCAGTATAAACTATGTACGGCATTCCTTCAAAAGGATATTTATTTTGATTTATGTTATGATTTAACCTTTTTATTGGGTATTATAGCTTGAGGAATGCTTGAAAGATGTTCTTGTCGCAAGCATATGTGGACAACAAATTGGGAGAAAAAGTAAACTTCTCAAATACTTTAAATCTTGTCTTTTTCATGGATGATTGTCACATCTTTCATCAAGTCTTGAAGTTGGGGCATTTGTAAACATATTAATTTTGTCCAATTAGATAGTGACATATATAAAATAATATGCTAGTTATTAATTCAAAATTTTCTATTTATCTTGAAATTTGTTATATTTAATTCTAAAAGATAAATAAATAATTTTAATTAATACTCTAATATTTATTTTATGCTCAAATCAAATATTGATAAGTGTCAAAGATAGAGTGTCTACTCTATGGACCAATTAAATAAAAAATATTTGATATTATTTAATGATATTGATATTAATTTATCAAAGAGATAACTATCAAAGAAGTTAAATCAATTTAGAAGTCTCCTATCAAACATCTGTATAAAAGGGGGTGACCAAAGCTCATTTAACACACAACAAATTCCAGTAGATGAAAGAAATTTTGAAGGAGTCCAACAATTCTCTCAAACAAATTCAAGGGAATTCACTACATTTAAGATTTTCTTCATGGAATTTATATATTTCTAGTATTTGATTCGAGATTAAGGAACGAAAACCTCGAATTGACGTTATTTTTATTTAAGGATATTCACAACATTTAAGGCATTTTTCGTGAAACTCATATATTTCTAGTGTTTGATTTAATATTAAAGGGCGGAGTTTTCAAATTGGCGTTATTTTTATTCAGTGAGATCTACGATGTTCTAAGCGTTCTTTGTGCAACTCATATATTTTTGGCGTTTGATTTAAGATTAATGTATTGAACCTTTGAATTGACGTTATTTTTATTCAAAAAAATCCATGATATTTAAGACGTTTTTTGCGAAACTCATATATTTTTGGTGTTTGATTCGAAATTAAGGTGCGGAGCCCTCAAATTGGTATTGTTTTGATTCAAGGAGATTCAGACGTTTAAGGCATTTTTTGCAAAGCTCATTAAATTGAGTATTATATTTGAAATGGAAGAATCAGAGGATTATATTGGAAATTGAATCCATAATTAATTGATATATTTTAATTTTATTTTATTTATACAATTTTTCTTATCTTGTAATTTTATTTATTACGGACAAAAAAATTTGCACTTATTGTAACACCTTAAGAGTATTGGTTACTTGAGTTTACTATAAATAGTGTCGCTTCAATATAATGTGTTAAGTTGTTAAGCTTGATTTTACTTTATTACCTCAAATCTTTATCATCTCAATTCTTCATTAACCTTTATACTTCAATCCTAATTAATTTATGCATGGAAAGGCATTAGCAAAGCACCAGACAACATGTCTGTAGTGTAATAAATTAATAAATTCAATATTTTTACCAATCAAGATTAAAATTCAAAAAATTTATGCACAACCCAAACATTGATCTAATTACCTTTAGAGCTTAGTACAATCCATTCAATGGCGTGTAGTTCGGCGACATCAATCTCTCTTATTATAACAAATTTTGTGTTTGAATTTAAATAAGCTCCTTTGTATATTTTATGTTTATTGTGCATAATTTATATTTTAATTTATTTAATTTATTAATAAAAAATTAATTTATTACAAGAATAAAAATTTATTATTTCTAATTTTTTTCTCCAAAATTACAAAAAGAGCTCGGTACAATCCCGCGTCAATATTCGTACACGCACGTCAAGGACGTTGTTATTGGATTTATGGCAGGACACATTGATGCAATAAAAACTAAATAAATAAATAAATAAATTCAGAATGACGGTGCGCTAGAGCCGGATGGAAAGTTGTGAAATTCGAGTCGAGAAATTACAGGGCTTGCCATCAAATATGTGTTATATATAAAAAAATACAATAGAATTGAGAATGTACAACAGCAGAAGCAGCAACCCAACCATGCATGCAGATTGCAGGGTGCAGGTTGGAGGTTGGATTAGAGTATTTATGGTACTCTTTGTTTTGGTTTACGTTATTCCTTGGTCGGTCCATCTGGTCGTCATCCTGAGGAACAGCAACAATATCATGGTCCGATGGGCTTGCCTTAAAATTGAGATTCTGATTTGTTATAAACAAGTGCATGCACTGGGGACCTTTTTCTTTTTCTCTTAATTTCTTTATTTGTATGGGAATATTATATAAATAGAAAACTCCAACTTATAGAATTCTTTCTCAATGCAAGAAATTAAAGGGTTACTTTAGTAATTGTGTTAGTAAGTTTTGTACAAATTAAGATTGTTTAATCAATTTAAGTATAGCCTACGCCATCAATCTCCATGCTATTGTCCAACAATATATACCAAAAAAAAGAAAAAATAATAATAATAATAATTAAAAGGTGTTACGTTATCACTTATTATGTATATATTAAATAATATTTTTTTTCTATGATGCAATAATACATTTTCAGCCAATAGTCATTATGAATAATTGGTGATAAATGTGTTGTGGCAACTAAGATACTGCTACACAGTTGCACTTAATATATAGTTTTTATTCTGTTAAATTGGTACGAGATATGTTACTGATAACTACATTAAAATAATATCAATAATAAAATATAGAGTGATAAAATAAAAGATTATGACAGTTGGTATGTATAATGGCACAAAAATTTTATTTTAACATAATAATAATTTTTATAAATTTAATAATAAAATATTTGTATGTAGTCAAATTATCTGCCATTGGTGACAAGATATATTCATAAAATTATTGTTACAATTTTTATTGTTATTAAATTATCACTATATATGTAAATGTATCAATTTCTGTAATGACAATTTGTACACCATCCTCATTATGTGACTATCTTTGGTTAAATTACAAATAAATTTTTTTAAACAATAATCTATATTATATATAGACTGCGATAAGAACAGTAATAATTAACTTTAGTATGCTATTTTATGAATCGCTAAAATTAATCTCATTCATGACAAGATAATTTTTTTTTTCGTTTTCTTATCCAGCAAATCAAATGAATGTATTAAAAATATAAAGAAATATAATAATTAACACACAAAAATAAATGAATATATTATTTATTTTAAACAATAAAACTATACTAATTTTCGAGGATTTAACATATATTTATCATTTTCCCCCCCTAAAAATACCCTCACAGGAAGATGATTATTGTTGAAAACTTTCATACACACCAACACTCGAAAGTTGATTGTTCAGTGGAGTTTGGTCCGTCAACACAAGTTTGATACGTAAATTTTTTAAATTTCAACATAATAAACACCCATGTATGATGATGGTGTGAAAGTTGGTTTGTATGACCTGTCGGTGATCGATTAGGACAGAAGGGCCACATCGTAAATATGATAGTAAACTGAGGACAGGGACCGAAGCCCACAATTTCCCCCGTACTTCTCCCGCTGCACCATGTACACCAAAACGTTTAGTGATTTCCAGTTGCACTGTATTCAACGCGGCATTCGCTTCTGGGCCCCCAGCCTCCCAAAACCCCCACTCTCTCTCCACAAAATATATATACATATGTATATGCATATATGCATTTGTTTATGCTTTATTCAAGAGTACAAAAGTGCGTGATCTTATTCTCTCTTTGACAAATCGCGACGTATATAGCAGTACCGCAGACAAATGCATACATAGATATTGACCCATATGTATATTTGTCGATGAACCTCACTGCCCAGTTGCACTGGAAGCAACCACTGAAGTATCAGAGGAATTGATTTATAAAAGGTAATTTGGATTTCGATCCTCCAAGGTCTTCTATTCACAAATTCAAACACCCAATAGCATGTTTCACATTATTTCACTTCTTAAATGCGTTTTCTACTTTGGAATTAGTTAAGTGAACGTTGCTGATGTATATATATGTGCAGAAACACTGGGATCTGAAGCTGTTGTTTGGTTGTTGGGATGAGAATGTTTTTGAAGAAGAAGAAGCGGAAATCGGAGCTCGGAATATGAAGTTCTATATATCAGCAACTGAGATTAAGAGATTGACGATATCCAGTGTCGCCGCCGGGGGCGACGGCCAAGGTGTTTGGCGGAGGATGAAGGGGAAGAATTCATCGGCGGTGGTTGGACGCCGGTTGTCTCACCGGACGGTGAGGTTGCTGCTTGGACTACTTTTGCCATTTCTTTTCGTTAGAGCCGCTCTTCTTGTTCTTGAATCCGCTGCCCTTTGCTCTTCCTCCATTGGTAATTTGTAGCTTTTCTTTCTTTCTTTCTTTCTTTTTCAAATAAAATTCGTTAATTAAATTTTTTTGGGGTAATGTTGTAAACTTTGGTTTACCCGTGGGTAAAAGTGTAAACAAGTATGTGTACGTGAAACTGCAGGGTGTATGACATGGAGGTTTTTGGGCGGGGGTGATGCTGCCCTGGTAAGTAAAATTACTTTTACTGTTATATTATTTATATTATTCTTTTTCTTTATTGTAATTTTCTTAAAATTATTTATATTCTTCAAATCCACTCTTGAATATATCATTTCAAATACTTCTCTTAAACGAGCCAAAATAAGCCAAATATTGCCTTTTTCTTTTTATATTATGCTCTTTTTTTGGGTACAAATCCAAAACAGCCATGGGTATACGAATTACTGAACAGGGGCCTGTAAATAAATTGGATAACATCATAGGAATAGTGGATAAGCGCCTTTCTCGGGACTGTCGGCAAGCAGTCTCCACTATTTGCCTTGATCAACGCTTGGCAAGTTGTGCTGCATACCAGATTTTTCTGCTGCCACTTGATCTTAATAGTTGTCCCTTTCCATAAACTTCACTAATATTATTAAATCTACTGGTCCCCCATCTTATTTTTTGTAGTTTAGTTTGATTCTATGACAATTTTAGATGAAAGTTAGAAAATCCGTGTTTCTTTATATATTTATAGTAAGTATTCTATTTTGGAAATTAAAACTTTTCTTCAGGTGTTCAGGAAAAATGAGTTATAAAACTTCAAGCATGAGAAAGTTATACATTTTCAGAGTAATTTATGGTATACGATGATAATTCATGAATTCAATGTCAGAGAAGTTTTGGTGGGGGTTTCAACGACAACTTACTTTTTAGCCGTAATTATGATCTAATTTAAAAAAATTTTAGAATGTGGTCACGTTTTGTTGCGAGGCCGGAAAGGATTTCTACTGTAATTGTCCTTCTCAACATTTTCTTACAAGAAAACGAAGAAGAGAACAATCCAAAAAGAAAACGAGTAAAACCTGTACTAGCCACTAGTGCGAGAAACGCAGCAAAACAGTGTAATCCGCTAGCCCTGATGGCTGAAATAATTGTGGGCTTTTCAATGTCATACGTAACATTGACACAGGAAATCAAATGAATGTTCAAAAAAAAGAAAAGAAAAAATATTTTATTCCATTTTGTCGTTTGCTGACGATTATCTTTTGTGACTAAAAAAGCTCAGTGAAGAGCTGACAAAGGCCTTGCTGGAGGCAACCACTCGTAATGACGTTGACAATGGGGGTGGAATTGGAATTGACGGCATAAGGGAGGGTGATAATTCTGAGCCTGTTTCATTCAAGGATCTTGTAAAGGATATGACGTTAAACAGACAAGACATAAAAGCTTTCGCATTCAAGACCAAGGCCACGGTAAGAAGTTGGTAATTTTCGTTGCCATTTATTACTGCATTTCTATTATCCATTTTTGTTGGGATTTTTTAAATCTTTCTTTGGGTTCTTTTATCAGGTTTCTTGTTCATTAATGTCCACTCCCATTATTGCCGCAGCCATAGTGATTATGCATCCAAATAAATCCCCTCAGTTTGAGTCTCCATTGGTTTGAAAATCTTGATTTTAATTCTTTAATTAATAATTGCAGCCTAATTGTGTTAAACCTAGTCCCTCTCTATTCGAGTTCAATAATTAAAATTCACTTCAGTCACAACCTTTTTTTCACACGTATATAACACAGAATAGATGAACATTTGCACTTCAAGTCTTCAACTGTGTATTTGCTCTAATTTATTTTTTATGAGTACCTAAATTTTTTCAATCTCTATCAATCATTAAAATCTAGTTTTATTGTCTTATTTATTTAAGTTATAATATCAAATGAGTCACTCATTTTGTTTTGAACTCATCACTATATATTTGAGTCGAACTCATCACTATATATTTAAGTCGAGTTATAGTTACAAATAAATTAAGTTTTGAGCGAATGGAAAGAAAAATTTTCTTCTGAGCACTAAATAAATCAAATCTGATGGTTAATCATTTGATTGAGGTGATCATTCATTTTCAGTTTTTTTCTTGCTAACCTCGATATATTGGGTTAGCGTTGAATTTTCATTATAAAATAGTTAAAACTCAACCGTGTACACTTCAGATGTATGATTATAATTGGACTCACATATTTTTGCTTGAAAGCTATTCGTTTTGATGCATCATATTATTATTAATGCATGCTAGCAACTTTAACTAAGAGCTTGTTGATTGTGATGTATTCCATAGAAGATTAGGTATAGTAAGACAAATTAGTGGATAATAAGTTGGCAGCACATGCAACTGATATATGGTTGTGAGTGTTCAATCACATGTGAACTTCTTTTCTTTGCAATTTTAGGCAACATGTGAACTTCGGTATCATTTTGCTAGGCTAAGAATGAAGCTAGGCAATGCATTTTCTATCGCTTTAAGCCCCACCTTTCCTCTGGTACTTTATTATGGTTCACAACATCTTCCTCAATAATGCATAGAATATGATGTTCCATTTGGGGACAATCATCCTCGCTTTTGAAATCTGCTAAAATTTTTGAAAGATAGTGCTCTGCGACAGCTTCAGTCCCTCTCCTCCCAGTCATGCGGTTTGATTCTGGGGACTTTGTTCATGTGCCACATGCATGTTTGTGAGGGAAATTTAGAAATGGCTTGTTATTCTCCTTTGCATAGTCAAACTTATAAATCAGTATCAGTATTCTTCAAATGTTCTCTTCAGCCAAAATGCGGCAGATTTCTGTTTTGTTCTGACTGAAAAGTTGAGAAACAGTAGAATTTTTCTGCCAAAACATCCTAGCAGTCAAATGTTAGTAGAATGTTGTCAATAGAATTTGGAGTCCATGTGATTAACAATGAACTTTTGTGAGCACAGTTGATAGCAGACAGAAATTTAGGTATAAGATGTTCTATCCGCCCCACTTCTGCTGTGTGGGAGTCAAGTGATCAAATAGGATGACTAAGAATTTCAAGGAAAAGTTTTCATCAGCAAGAATATAAGAGTGAGGTAATCAAAGAAAAGTAAAAGAGTAAGGTCACACAATTAGCATATAGCAATTATACGTCATAGCCATATGATTAAACCTTGGATTAGACCAACTTCTTTTTTTTTTGGCTTATTTGAAATAAGTAAGCCAGCAGAAGTGGCAACAATGTCTTGGTGGTTGGATAATTTTTTATTAACTTGATATTGAGCTTTCGTTTCTGATGATCTTCTGATTCACAATTTAGTTGCAGTAATCATGTTAGCATTGTGATGTGTCTCCTTCAATAGGCACTTGGAAATCTTTTGTTCCCTCAGTTGCAAACTTTTTGGTGTGTCATTTTGGTAGTGTTATCAACTTGGCTAAGTGTGGCATCATCAAAAGGACTTGAAAGAAAACTTCTTTACTCTGTGTGCAGATTGCAAAGATGGAACACCTTGTTAAAACAGCTAAGTGGCATGAGTCTATTTACTGGCATTTAGCTGCTCATGGTGTACCCAAGAGCCTGCACTGTCTATCACTTAAATTGGCTGAAGAATATGCTGTAAATGCTGTAGCACGTTCTCGATTACCTCTGCCTCAATATATTTACCGCCTCACTGACCCTTCTTTTCATCATGTTGTTCTTTTAACTGACAATGTCCTTGCTGCCTCTGTCGTTGTCTCCTCTACTGTCAAAATGTCAACCAATCCTCAAAAATTGGTCTTTCATGTGGTCACTGATAAGAAGACATATACGTCGATGCATGCATGGTTTGCAGTAAATACAGTTGATTCTGCAGTTGTTGAGGTCAAGGGCTTGCATCAATATGATTGGTCTCATGAGGTAAATGTTGCTGTGAAGGAGATGTTAGAAATTCATCATCAGATCTGGAAGCGCAAATACGCAAGTCTGACGAAGGAAGAGCTTGAGTATGAGGAAGAAAATGATCACAAACTAGATGTCCTAAGTCCCAGCTGCATTTCCCTTTTAAATCATCTCCGCATTTATCTCCCTGAGGTAACTTCTTGAATTATTGTAGTTTGGACTGATCATGAGTCAAATATGCAGGAATGTATGATGAAGATTGATATATTATCTGATATTTGTGGATCTCACAGCTTTTTCCAGATCTGAACAAAGTTGTGTTCTTGGACGATGATATTGTTGTGCAACATGACTTATCATCTCTGTGGGACTTGGATCTCAATCAGAAAGTTGTGGGTGCAGTTGTCGATTCATGGTGTGGACCTGACTGTTGTCCAGGAAGAAAGTACAAAGATTACTTCAATTTCTCAGATTCAATCATATTTTCTAACATGGATGAGGATCGCTGTGGATGGCTTTATGGGGTGAATATTTTTGACCTCAAAAGATGGAGGAAGACTAATATCACTGCAGTATATCATCAATGGCTTAAAATTGTGAGTATATGTTTTTGCTCGAGTTTATGGTGATAAGGCGATTGCCTCACTGGCCTCAGGCGACTAGGCGAGCCCCTGGCGCCTCATTTTGCTAAGAGGCGACCTTAAGATGGGTCCCTCGCATGCCTCGCCTCACCCAGTAAGGCGGCCGACTTGCCCACGTCACTAAAATGTAATATCTATGGTATTTTTTCTTTACAAAAGATCCTAATTTCAACTTAGAAAAATATTAGCATATAGCATTTGTCCACTCACGGTCCACCACACCCAGTTCCCTTTCGGTCACGGCTGCACCCCACTGCCAGTCATTGCGCCAGGTACCAGTTTGCTTCTTTTTGTATTTTTTTCTTTTCTGTTTTCTCTAACAATCTTGACTTTTTGTATGGTTTTAGTTTCTTTCTAATTTATTTTATATGGGGCTTTTTTTGAAAAACTTAAAATTTGCTGTTTTTTCTAGTTTATATAATTCTTTTTACTGTTTTTTATTTCTGTTACTTTTTTTTGTTTTGGCCCTTTTTTCCTGGTTATATTTTCTTTTTGCTGTTTTTTGCTTTTTTGTTCCGATATTTTTCTTTCAGCTGTTCTCTTCTAATTTTTATTGTTTTTCTTACTTTTTTGTTTATTAGTTTTTTGTCACTTTATTTGAAAGTTTTAAATACAATTTAATTTTTCATATATTGTTTTGGCATTTATAACGTAGTTTTGGAATTTTTGCATTGTATATTTATGTATATATATTTTAAGTTATTGCCTCGTTCGCCTTTTGGCTACCTGCCTTTTGCCTCTCCTCTCACCTTAAAAATAGGCCTTCCACTTGCATCTCGCCTCAACGCCTTTCATAACTATGCTTATCGGTCAAGATGCTACTTTATTTCTCTCTTATCGGTCACGTTGGCGAGTTTTAACTCTGCACCTTCTCAATGAATTACGATTTCATGTTTTCTTACGTTTTGCAGAGCCTCAATTCTGGTTTTGCACTATGGCATCCTGGAGCGCTTCCACCTGCCTTACTTGCATTTGAAAGTCACATGCAACGTATTGATTCTTCGTGGCAAGTAGCCGGTTTGGGTTGTCGGCATCCAAGAGCGGACAAACATATGTTGGAAGCTGCAGCAGTTGTGCATTTCAGTGGGCCTGCAAAGCCATGGCTCGAAATTGGTTCACCTGAGGTAAGAGGGTTGTGGAGCAGACATGTAAATTTGTCAAATGAACATATCAAGAGCTGTGGAATAACGAGCTGAGGATTATGAGTATATGAACCTATCTATCTTTGTATGGAGGTACTTACTTATTTCGGTGTTTAAAGCTGGAGGAAATTGTTTGGGACAGAGGGAAGAAGGTTTAGCCTTCAGTCTCTTCCCAGGCGTTGCTCCCTGTGGATAATAGCTGATACATAGAAGAAGTTAGCCGAAATATATTTTTATTACGTAGTCTAGATATCTAACCTTCAAAAGTTTGTTACGATGAAGGTTAATATACTAATGTTAATTCATCTCATCATGTTTTCTCTAAATAATATCAATGTGGTTGCTATCGTACACTAATCAAGATATCAAAAATTTCATGTGGGATTAATATTTTGCATTTCTCATCTCATGGAATATATTTGTTTTGCTCAATTTAGCTTATCCCCCTCCAAAGGGATTTTAGTGATGAATTTTATAGGAATTTGACAATCCGATCTTGTTTAGTCTAATTCCTAGACAAACTCTTATGTTTGTTTCATTAAGATATTTTTAAATAAGTTTCTAGATAGTGGAGTTGGTTGTTTTGATAGTGTTGATGTTGACGAATATGGTAATATTGATGCTTGCAACGATATCAATCATGACCTTAATAGAAAGTTGAAATTACTAACTACAAATATGATATGAAAAATAACGCTGCTTGAGTAGTTATCGTTTGATCTCTATGTAAGATTTACTGTTTCATTATCTTTGACGCTCTATTTAAATGCATAACAATTGTGATGCACGTGGACTTTTCAAATCTAGTAATAGGTACTCTGGCACTCCGCAAATGTGTTATGGAGGCACTTTTGAAATAAATATCTTATTAGCTTAGTTCCTCAATTTCAATTAATATTTTATTATTTATTCTATGGATGTTAAATGTATTAATTTTTTTTAAAGAAAATCATTTGATTGTGAAATATATACACTTATATATATATATATTCATAAAATAGAATAAAAGATATAGTACCAATTGAAATAAAATATATAAAATGCCACTACAAATATGTCCAAAATTTTAACAAATTAACAAGTAATAGAGACACTATAGTTTAAGATTATTTATACTTATCTCTCTTTTAAATTAGTTATCAGCTTCCCTCCTCATCTCTAATGATGGAGTTCGTGATTTTTTTCCTCCTAAATTTACCATGTTTAAATTAATTCTATTCTATCATTGAGGTATCAGACCGAAGTCGTGATATTAGTGAAAAAATTTAGTTACCTTATTAGTATGTTCTGATTGTTTTTATGTTTTGCTGATTAGAATATCCTTGGTAAGATTTGAATCTTGAAGGTGATATAAATGTCATAATTAGGTACGCAAAATGAATATAAAACCAAATATAAATTTAAAAATATAAATATTGAATTAAAATATTACTTGTTGCTGGTTGCTTATGAACTTTACAAAATATATTGTAAATTAATTATCATTCCTCCATTTGTTAAAAAATAATGATTTGTTCAAATATATATAAAATATTAAAAATAAAGATACTTTTTAAAAATAATTAAATTTATTTTTATATATTAATATAATTCTAGTTCTAGCTCTACTTTTATTTCTTTTATTTACTATTCTCGTCCTCTTGATTTTCATTTTCAGCCATGATTTTCTTCGTCTCTATTGTTCATTTTTCTTCTATGATGCACGGATATGGACACAGAGACACATTGAATTTTAAAATTTTAGGACACGACATGGTATCGACACGATTATCATAATACATATAATTATATATAAGTATTTATTAGTCATATTAATGTATGTAATATAAAATATATATCAACGTAAAGTGAAAAAAACCAGTAGTAAATATTAAATAAGTATATTTTAAATTTAAATAAATAATGAATCACCTAAATAGGGATAAGTATTAGACTTCATGTAAATTATATATGAAAATTTTCAATACAAAAAACTGTAATATTGGTCATAAAAAAATGTGATAATATAAAAATTATAACTAATAACATTTGAAAAGATTTATACCTATCATTAAAGATTTGCCATAACTTATCAATGGTGATAACTTAAATACAATTTCTGCCACTATTAAATGTGTAAAAATTATTATTGGTGATAGTACAAAAAGTATTTGTTACTTACATATATATATATATATATAATTAGTGCTAAGTTTTCTATGATCACTTACTATTTTTTATAAATTCTCTTTTTCTTTTTTCAAAATGTGTCTAAGCATCTAAATTTATTAGGATATTATGATCATAGTGAGATTTTGTACTAACTTTGTTTGTCATTTAAAAAGTTTTTATATTATTTATTAGCCCTTAAATTTTGTAAAGCTTAATTATTAAAAAAAAAAAGCATTGTCGTGTCCTTGCTGTGTCAAACATGTCCTTTAGTTGTGTCCGACACCATGTCCAATTTTATCTTTTTTATTTTAATTTTTGAACACTTATTTGCCATGTCCGACACATGTCGGGGTTGGGGCCGTGTCCGTGTCTGACACGTGTTGGACATTGCACGGAGTGATTTTTTGGTGTGTCTGTGCATTATAGTTTTTCTTTAATTTGGAATATAAAAAGTATAATTTAAAATTTTTCTCTATTTTTTTTTCAATTATGTTTCACTCAATTATTATTATTTCGTTTTATCATGACTTTCTGTTCTAGTAATTAGGGTGTCAAAGAAAAAATATTGGCGGAAGAAAGAGATGGCAGAATAGGCAATAGAAGATTGAGAGCAATGGGGGAGCAAGAGAATGGGAGAGTACAGATGGCTTAATTTTTGAGCCAATTAAAAAATTGATGTGTGTAAATAATATATTAGTAATTAATTTAAAATCTTTTATTTATATATTAAAATTTATTAAATTAAATTCCAAATATTAATTAGTTAATTTTAATTAATATTTTAATATTTATTTTATACAAATCAAATGTTGACAAGTGTCAAGATGGAAACGTATCATGTCAATCAAATCAAGTCTGGTGGCCTAACAATCTCAAGCTAATCAAGTTGGAACACGTGGCGCATCCATGTACGTGGACCAATCAAGTTAAAAATATTTGATATTATCTTTTAATATATGTATCAAAGAGATAATTATTAAATGTGTTCAACTCATTTTGGAGTTTCTTGCTGAACACCTATATAAAGGGATAATTAGAGACTCACATATTCACATATTCTAATACACATATTCACATATTCACATTTACATATTCATATATTTTCAAGCTCAAAGACTCAAATTTTCAAGCTTCACGTTTTTGCTACAACAACGTATTGCTATTGTGAAGGTTTTATACATGTTCAAAGCATAAAGTCATTAAGTCCTTTGATCTCGGAGTCAAGATTTGAGTTTTAAAGAAATTTCATAATGTCTTTTACCAAGTCAAAGGATATTACACTATATATCCAAGAACAAGCTTCAAGCCCTTAGATCATATATTGGGAGAAGAGTTAGGGGATTAGTTTTGTTAGGGAATTTTTATTTTTCTCTGATAAATTGTAATTATCATATATTTTTTTTATAAATTTAATTTGTCCATTATTTTTCTTTGTCTTGTGATTTAATTTTACAACTAACAAAATTTGTGCGAACAAATTTCTAGCACGCCCAGTAGGACCTGAATCTATCCCTTATCTCTTTCTCCCGTTCGAATTTTGAAGATATATGCAACCACTTAATGGCACCTAAGAGGAACAAACTTGCCTTGGCTAGGAAAGATACTGCTGATGTTGCTAACCTTGTTGTTGAATATGTTAATTAGCCTATAACTGGGGGTAAGAATATTGATTTCATTCCATCTGACGATTTTGACTCTGGAAGTCCAAGGGAAACGAATCCTAAGGTAATGTCTTTTACTGAACTATCGACTACAGTGACTGGAGTGGCAATAATGGATGAACAACTTGCATGAATGGCTCAAGCTATAGCTGATCTCCAAAAGATTATGGAAGAAAAAGATCAACAAATCGAGCAACTCATGAACAAGTAGGGATACTCTTATCTTGAAGGATTTAGCTACAACCATCAACCTTTTCTTGGCCATACAATGGTGCATAAACAAGTTAAGGAGGTGCCTTACACGAGATAAGTTGATCGAAAGATCAACTACTCTGCAACTTCTATTGCTACATTGTCAATTCAATAATTTTAGGACATGATCACCAATACTATTAAGACTTAGTATGGCATACTTTCTCAAAGTTCTATTATGTATTCAAAACCCTATATGAAAAGGATTGACTCGCTAAGAATGCCGATAGAATATCAACCACTAAAATTTCAGCAATTTGATGGGAAGGGAAATCCAAAGCAGCATGTGACCCATTTCATAGAGATATGCAACAATGCAGGGACGTATGGTGATCTTCTTATAAAATAGTTTGTACAATCATTAAAAGGGTTTCAACTAGTACATTGACTTAGAACCTAAATCCATTGATAGTTAGGATCAAATGGAAAGAGTTTTTGAATCGCTTCTATAATACACGTTGGACTGTGAGCATGATTGAACTTACCAATGCAAAATAGTGGAAAGATGAGCCAGTGGTAGACAACATCAATCATTAGCATGCATTAAGTTTGAACTGCAAAGATAAACTCTCAGAGACATCTGCAGTGGAGATGTGTATTCAAGGTATGCATTGGGGACTTCTCTACATTCTTCAAGGAATCAAGCCTTGCACTTTTGAGGAATTAGCCACTCATGCCTATGACATAGAGCTTAGCATTGCTAATCGTAGGGTTGGAATTCTTGTTGAAGACTGGAAGAAATAAAGGAAATATTCAAATAAGAGTGAAAAATATGCCAAAATTACTACTGAGGACTCTATGGCAATCAAGATAGCCTTCATAAAAATTCCCACAAGTGATAAAAAGGTTGTTGAGAAAATTAGAGATCAACACATTTCAACAGGTAAGAAAATACTAAAAGAAATGTAGGAGAAGGAGTATCCATTTATAGATTCTGATGTTACTCACATCTTTGATGAATTATTGATGAGTAAGTTGATTGAACTACCGAAACCAAAACACTTTGAAGAAGTTGGAAAGGTGAACAATCCAAAATATTGCAAGTATCATCAGGTTGTCTGCCATCCAATAGACAAATGTTTTGTCTTCAAGGATAAGGTCATCGCATTGGCTAGAGATGGAAAGATAATTCTTGATACAGAAGATGTGGTTGGATCAAACCTTGCTAGTGCTATAACTGTAGCAGATGCCACATATATTGCAAGGAAAGACAGTGTTTTCTCATCTTCACTCATGGGAGCATCAATAATGCTTCAGTTTCGAAGCTTGGATCTAGTGCTAGTGGAGACTCAATTCATTGATGAAGATGCCCTTTTTGTTGAGATCTTGCTAGCATGGATAATGTTATTTGATAGAGTAGCTCGATCTAATGGAGCAGCGGCAGGAATCATCTTTGTTTCACCAGAAAGGCAAGTTTTAACATATTCTGTAGTGTTAAATGAATTATGCTCTAATAATGTTGTAGAATATCAGGCATTGATTATTAGCCTTCAAATGGCATTGGAAATGAAAATTGAGGTCTATGGTGATTCAAAACTAGTTATTAATAAGCTTTTATGTGCTTATAAGGTTAAAAAAAAAGATTTGATCTCTTATTTTTAGTTAGCCTCTTATCTGTTAAAGAAGTTTGAACGTGTCATTTTAAGTCACATCTTAAGGAAGAAAAATAGGATGGCCAATGCATTAGCTAGCCTAGCTACCACTTTAGCCCTTTCTGAATAAGAAACGACAAATGTCCTGGTATGCAATAGATAGATTGTGCCTTCACCCATTGAACTTGATCACAAGGATTCAAATGCCATATCAATCTTAGTTGGTGAAGATGAAGATTTGAGGACATCACTGATTGGCTATCTGAAACGTGGGAAATTGCTGCAAGACCCTCACCGTAGAATGGAGGTGCATTGGAGGTCATCTCGCTTCATTTTGTACAAAGATGTTTTGTATTGTCGATCTTATGAAGGTACTTATCAATGCTATTTAAGTGGTGAAGAGGCAACTGAGGCTATGGCTAAGGCACATTCTAGAGTTTGTGGAGCTCACTAGTCGAGTCCTAAGCTTCATTTTCAGATTAAAAGAATGGGATACTACTGGCCTACTATGGTTAAAGATTGTATGAATTATGCGAAGAGGTGTGAAACTTGTTAGATGCTTGCTAACTTTATACATTAGTGTCCTGAACCCATACATCTCATAGTTGCTTCATGGCCATTTGATGCATGGGGTCTTGATGTTGTAGGTCCTATTACTCCTAAGTTGTTGGTTGATCATGCTTACATATTGGCAGCTACAGACTATTTTTCCAAGTGGGCAGAGGTGATCCCCCTCAAGGAAGTGAAGAAAGAAACTGTTGTGGAGTTCATTCGATGTAATTTGATTTTCAAGTATGAAGTGATGTGTTACATCATTACTGATAATGGGAAGCTTTTCGACAATAAATTGATAGATAAAATCTACGCACAATTTGGATTCAAGCAATATAATTCTTCTATGTACAATGTAGTTGCAAATGGTTTAGCAGAGGTATTTAATAAAAATTTATACAAGTTGCTGAAGAAAGTAGTGTCAAAATCCAAAAGGGATTGGCATAAAAAAGTTGGAAAAGCTCTTTAGGCATATCAGACAACTCATCAGACTGCTACCCATGCCACTCCATATTCATTAGTTTATGGGGTCGAAGCTGTTCTCGCTCTTGAAAGTTAAATACCTTCATTTCTTATAGCAATTCAAGAAGGACTTACTGTAGAAGATAATGTTCATCTTCGACTTGAGGAATTGGAAGCATTAGATGAGAAAAAACTTAAAGCACAACAACAGCTTGAATGTTATCAAGCACGTATGACAAGGGCATTCAATAAAAAAGTTCGTCTTTGATCTTTTCAAGTTATAGATTTGGTGTTGGCAATAAGAAGGCCCATTATGATCACCCAGCGAATGGGAAGTAAATTTATGGCAAAATGGGATGGTCCATATGTGATAAAAGAAGTCTACACCAATGGTGCTTACAAGTTAGTTGATAGAGATGGATTGCGCATAGGCCCCATAAATGGCAAGTTTTTGAAGTGATATTATCCATGAGAAAAAGTTCGCTCATTGATGCACGTGCCTGAACTGTATGTTGCTTCTTGATGCATGAGTTTAAATTGCATGTTGCTCCTTGATACATGAGCTTAAACTTCATGTTGCTCCTTGACACACGAGCTTAAATTGCATGTTGCTCCTGGCCTACATGACTAGAAATTGTGTACGGTAACTACCAAAAGTAGTGCATGTGGTTAAATTGCTAACTTTCCCCGCTAAAGGTAGTGTGTGTGGTTAAATTGCTAACTTTCCCCACTAAAGGTATTTTATATGGTTAAAATATTAAATATCCCACTTAGTCCAAGGTGGTTAAGTAATAGATATTTCTAGCTTGTATGAGTATAAACTGTGAATGACACCTCACTACAAAAAATATTTACTTTGAACTATGTAATGACTTGATCCCTTTTTTGGGGTATGTAGGCAGCTTGAGAGTTATTTCCCAAGTTCAGTCACATCACTAAAAAAAAAGGTTTGTTTGGATGGCTTCCCAAGTTCAATCATATCATTGGAGCAAATTTGGATGATTTACTTCCTAAAGTTCAATCACATTATTGGAATGAGTTTGGTTGGCTTGCTAAGTTCAAACACATAACTGGAACAATTTTTGAGGATTTCCCATTTTCAATCATATCATTGGAGCAAATTTGGACGACTTACTTCTTAAAGTTTAATCACATCACTAGAATAAATTTGGATGGTTTGCTAAGTTCAAACACATCGTTGGAACAAGTTTTGAGGATTTCCTAAGTTCAATCGTATCATTGAAACAAATTAGGATGATTTACTTCTCTAGTTCAATCAAATCATGGGAGTACTCATGGATGATTTATCAAGTTCAAGCATATCATTAGAATTAGTTTTGATTGTTTTCAAGTTTAATTTATTAAGATAGCCAGTTTTACTCATGAGCTTAAGTAAGTTTATTTCAGTCAATTGTTGGGGGCATGTAATACAATTTTTCTTTGAAGTTGGCATCAATTTGAAGAATAAAAAAAAGAGAATGAACAAGAAAAATTCATAAAAAAAAAGAGATAAAAAAAAGAGAACAACTTTTTATTACATATGTAGTAATCAAGTGTTCTTTTATATCAATTGCGCTAAAAAAAAAAGAAGAAAGAAAAAAAAGCTAAGCAGCGAAGTGCTCATGCAAGTATATTAAAAGATACTAGTTCCTTGCGAGATTCTTCAAGTAGTGCTTCCATCCTCTTTAAAGCCTCAACCTCTTGATCAGTCAAAAATGGAGTGTCTTCAAGTTTTGAAACTTTATCTCTCTTGGTGGCCACTTCTTTTTGGATAGCAAACAAGTTCTCTTCAGCTTTGTGGAGCAATGAATTTGCAAATTCTTTTCTACTGTTTAACTTGGCAAGTTGTGCTCTCAATCCCTCTTATTGCTTGAAAATTTGAAGAAGTTCATTTTTAAGTCCATTCACCTCTTCAACTCTTTCGCTTTTTATTACCTCAGCCTTAAAAAGATCATGTTATGTAGAACATAGTGCTTTCTCATAGGTTTCTTATGTTTCTTTCTGAATTGAATTTCAATTGACCTTTGTGTAGTTGGAAGCACCCTTAAAGAAGGATTGCAAGTGGTTCTCCCAAGATGATGTATTTTTTATGTATGATTTCATCTTTGCAATCAAATCATCAACTGTAGGCTTTATCTATAAGAGTCGCTCAAAGAGAGTTTTCATGATTTTTTGACATATCCGTTCCCAATAGAATTTGAGTAACATTTGCTCTGCTTCAGTCTTTATAATTTGAGGATAAAATTCAAAAATTTTAGCAGCTGAAAGTGCTTAAGAAGGAGCTTCAAATATCTTTTTGGGCTTGTCTTTCTCAGCAAAAGCCTTATCATTTGTAATTTTAGGTAATATTACCTTTGGCCACTTATTGAAATCAACAGTATTATGGAAAGCATGCATGCTACCATCAAGAGGTTGAGAAATGTTTGTTTCAAGAAAGTTAAAAGGATTAGCCTCATTTATCAAACCAACACTACCTTCGAAAGTGATTGGGATTGGCATCTCGAGATCTGCAAGCTACATAAAAAATAAAAAAAATGAGAAGAAAAGAAGAAGAACTTAGTGTAAAGAATTGACAAATATATATGTAAAGAAAAAAAAAGAGAGGAGTACATGATATTAAAAATGAATAAATAAATAAATGAATTTACATATTTTGCTAATTCACCCAAAGGTAAAGAAGAACTTGGGACATCTGCAAAGAAATTTGAATTAATACTGATATTATCTAAATCCAAAACCTTTGGCTTCTTCTTAAGTATGCATTAGTTACTAGAGTTGTCATTTGAACAAGAATGTGTATAAATTATTTAATTTTCTTCCATTGGAGCATCAGTAGGGAATAAAATCTCAAGTAAGTCACAACACCTTTTAGATGGAACTTGAGTATGTTCAACAAGGTTGTAATCCTTAGGCTCCAAATTCCTTCCTTTAACGTGCCCTAAAACAACAGGATTTTGAAGAGGTGAGGCTGCTGGATTATTTTTGGGATCTTTGATTAAAGCTTGTTTAGGATAAAATGGATTCTTACTAGGATGCCCAGGCTCAGATGCATGCTGTTCAATTCTATCCCCAAGCTGATTGAATTGACCAGAATTTGACTCCACATCTCTCTAATTGACTTTGAGAACAATTTTAGTACTTTTTGTTTGCAAAGCCTTACAGTTTTTGTCCCACCAATCTGCATATTCTTTTGTGGCCAACAAAAAGGAAGAAGTATTTCTAGGAATGATAAGTTTGTAAAATATGTTCATTAAGGTACATGATTGCCAAAGTTGAACAAGCTCATATAAACCACAAGTAAGAATCTCTTTCTTTAAGTTGCCTGGGACATGTTGACAAAATTCACATTTCCAACTGAATCAATGAGGGCTATAAACTTCTATGATATGCTCTTTTCCACATCAAAATGTCAAATAGCTAAACTGAAGAGCCACAAAAAGATCTTTATAAGTATTTAATATGCATGGGCCATCTATTACTGTGAACTTCTTGCATGGAAATATGTGTTAATTTTGAATGGCTGAAGGGTTGATATTGAGGAACAAATCTTGTGCCTTTGAAAGATTAAAATATTTGGCCATGTTCTTCTTCACATATTTGACCATCTCAACTCCTCCTACATCAATCTTGGATGAAAAAATGAGTGCCAAGGTAATGCCCTATCCAACTATGAACATAATGAATGAGAAATATAGAAGAAGATTCTTGAAGACTTGGCAAAGTTGATATATTCCTTAAACCATGATAGATGCCCCCCAATACAGAAATTGCAAAAGAAAAGCAATCACCATTTGCCATTCTATTAGCAACCTTGAAGACAGTAGCACGAATTAGATTTGCTTTGTGATGTGGTAGAACAAAATTGCATAACCAGTATGAAAGAAAAGTAGCGAAGTAGGTCTCCCCTTTAACATCGTTTTCAACTTCCAACATCATAAAGGGCTCATTATATTCCTTTGTGTGAGATAAAAAAGATGCATTGATTCTTTCACATGGATTGTGAGAGATCTTCAGCTCAATAGACCTTTTCTAGGAAGACCTTAAAGGGGGCTCCGTATATCTTGATGGTCCTTTAAACAAAAAGTTAATCCAATCAGAAATAGGAACACTATCAGAGTCTTTGGGAGCATATGATAAGCCAAGAATAGATATTTGCAGCTTCGTGGTAGAGAAGGGCCATGTTTATTATCACCAAGTAGTTCTTTTGCAATGGGGATAGATTCATCATAAAAACATCCACGGATAGGCAATCTACCAAGTACATAAAGATCCCATAAAGAAACTAAAAATTCACCAGTAGCAGCATGCAAAAGTGTTCGTGGAAGGGCACCACAGCTCAAGGAAGGCTTGGAGGATATTCTTATGACAAACATATACAAAAATCAAGGATTGATTGCTACATAGACCCTAGCTTGATGAAAAACATTTGCATGATGGCTTAGCACATCCTCTATCCATTCCCAATAACCTACATAAAAAGATACTTCGCCAAACCTTGATGCAAGAATTCTCATTGAGTGTCCATTAATGTTGGAATGTTAACCTGCAAATAAACATTCTAAGCTAGTGGCTTTGGTATCATGAAGGGAGGACTTCAAGAGAAGTATCCTTGAACGAGATGTAACGCCAGAACGTGGATCAATCACTTCCTTAGTTGCCTCTTAGGACCATTCCTAGATATGCATGGAATTATTGGGAGGTCGAGCTATGGAACGAGGAACATCATTAGTTGATTTATGGGTAACCAATCTGGTAGTTTTAACTTTGAGGTTGTCTCTATCACTCCTAATGATAATGCATAGAGATAGTTCTGTGTGATCCTCAATATACATCCTCACAAGTTGATCAAGAATGAACTATATTTCTTAACCTTCAAAAGAAAAGAAAAGAAAAGAGAACAAAAAGGAAAACTTAAGTGTGTGTGTGTGTGTATATATATATATATATAAAGGGATGAAAAAAGAATGTTGAAGAATGATAGAAACAACCCTCAATTTGATAACTTACTTGAAATCTTCAAATTTTGTGTATTTGCTTGATGTTGATGTATTTAGGGAATAATGATTTTCTATTGATGAATGCCGAGAAAGCCCAAGCAATTCTCTTTTGAGCCATGTTGGAATGGAGAACTCTAAGAATGTTTTATTCGAATAGTTGTTGTGTAAGAATTAGGAGGAAGAAGATGTCCTTTATTGGATAGATGAATACACCATAGCAATCCCCAAATCAATTTTTAGCTATACATGGTAGAGTAATCATCATTCCTTTATATAGTTTTATTCTAAAGAGTTGCAGTCCAAGTATAATTTGGAGTTCAACTCAAGATGGTTTTCTTTTTATTTTTTCAGAAGAACTCTAAGCTCCAGTAGATTCTCATTCAATTAGTTGGTTGTTAGCAGTTGACTTTCATGTAGATTAGGTCTCATATATTTGGGCTGTAGATTTGAAAAAAAGAAAAGAAAAATATGGGTGAACAGAAGATAAGCTCAAAGAGAAAGAATGCTTAAGACAACAACAAGCAGTTGTGAAATGGAAATAGCAGTTGCAGTGAAATCTCCAACTGAGAAGACCTATTAGCCGAGAGAATCATAGGTTGGGGGGCCACATGTTTTGTTTTGTAGAAATTGAATTGAGGTTGAAGAATTTTTTAGTGTTTGGCTAAGTTGACAAGTGAAGACAGATTGCATGGTTAAGAGAAGTAGAGGTTTTGATTTTACAAAATTTGAAATCAAATTGGTGCACATAATTCATTTTGTTTTGCTTGGCCACGGGTAGCATGCGTGATGGTGGAGCCTTCTTTTTGCAAGAATTGGAAATTATGTGTTTCTTAAGTGGCTCATATATATTTGAGAAATTCATATGTTATATATATATATATATAAATTTAAATATATATATTTTAAAGGATCATATGTTATATATATGTATTTAAATATATATATATATATAATAATTATCGTGACTTATTCACTCAGAAATGTATTGGAAGACATTATTCATGAACAAGTCTCGAGAGAGCATTTGTAGATGGCTTAATTTTTTAGCTAATTAAAAAATGACATGAGTAAATAATATATTAGTTATTAATTTAAAATTTTCTATTTATATTTTAAAATTTATTAAATTAAATTCCAAATAATAATTAGTCAATGTTAATTAATATTCTAATTGATATAGGATAATCCAACAGGTCCAACACAATAAATTATCAACCTCAGATAGAGGCCCTCAGGCCTACTAAACATACACAACACAATGTCGCTTCTCGACCTAATTGGGCCAGATCACTTGACCACAATCGTCTGATTGAGTGGATTGTTCTCGACCATACCCGCAGGAGACTTCAAGCCACTTTGTTTGTTCAAATATCCCTCTGGTCAACCACCTTGTCTGTTCGATGATTGTTGACCTGAGTGCTCACTCCGATGCTGACTCATATTCTTGCCATATTTAATGCTTTGACAAGTAGTATGCCTCTACGTTAATGGTGCGTGCCATGCAATACAGTCTTTGCTACAAACTATGGTAAGGAGGTGCACCTCCAGAGCACTATTCACCTTGGAAAATAGAAGATGATGCTACCTAAAATAGTATTGGAATGGAAAATGACCAATAACCCCAAGGCAAGGACAAGAGCCCACTACATTTCATAGGGGCATCTTAAACATATCATCCATCAAGAAAAAGCTATAAATACTTCACTGCCAGCTATCTTCAAAGTAATGCCATATATACTATATGCTCTTACTCTTCTATTTGATTTTCTCATTTCGACTAGAACTAACTTGAGCATTGGAGTGCCTTCGCCGGAGCTACCTCAGTTAGTTGAACGTTTGCAGTTCATTGCAGATCTCAGATCTCAAAGAATATCACTATTGGATTGTTCGATCTCCTTGGTTAGATCAACCTAAACACCACCCTATTCGCTAAATACAACTTTCAATCTTATCATTTTAGCTCCATTTGTGGGAAAATTGAGATTGCAACTGAAAAAATGGTGAACACAAGAAGAGCCGCATCTGAGAGGGAGGATAACAGGAGGTCAGCATCTCCACCTCCTTCTCCACCCTAGTAAGGTTCACATGCTCTAGGTCCTAACACCCCTCAGGAGCAAGTTATTACATTGACTATGCTTCAGCTAATGTAACTGATAAGTGAATAGATCTCTACTTAAATCTTTGCTCAACTCTCTGCTGTATTAAATAGGTACACCACCATGCCAGCCCCAATTGGCAGTACCACTCTGCAACCATTTCCACTGGAGAAAAGATCCCCTCGGGACAGCTGTGGTCCCTCGGAGTCTTGGCGGCCACCAGCTAGAAAAGATGCTAGCCCCAAATGCCCCCATGGAGAGAGGGGGTGGTCGAAGTTAAGGAAAGAAATTGTGGACTCCGTGGACCACCATGTTTGACCTAATCGAGCCCAGCAATGTGATAGGGTTGAACGTTCCAAACACGATCAAGATGAAGAAGTGGATGAATTCGCAGATCACGGGACCAGGCCTATTCAAGCCCTGCAGCATGATAGGGCTGAGCGTGTGAGGCCTCATTTTGATCAAAACATTACTCAAGCTAATTGGAAGAAGTGAAAAAAAGTCTCCCACCAAGTGCATCAATTAAATAGATGCCTCGGTGAGATCTTAAGGAAAAATACTGATAGACTGCCCAACCCAGAGGGCCCCCAAAGGTCTCTTTATGAGAGAGGCATCCCTTTTATCTAGGAAATTATTGATGAACGCATCGCTGTTGATGCCAAAGTCCCAATCAAACTTTTTAAAGTACGATGGCTCAATCGACCCCAATGAGTACTTGATGCAGTTTGAACATATGATGCAGTTGCACAGGCATAACGAGTATGTCCACGCCAAGATACTAATGAACACATTCCTAAGCATAGCACTTGATTGGTTTTTTAAGTTCAAGCCCGTGTCGATATACTCCTACGATTAGTTTTATGATAAATTTCTGCAATAATTCACCAGTTGGAGAAAGGCAAAACTCCTCTACACTCACCTCCACACTGTCAAGCAAAATGAGGGAGAGTCTCTTCGTGACTTTTTTATGAGGTTCAACACAATGGTTCTGAAGATAGATAATCCCAGGATTGAGTTTCTAATTGATGTACTGTTCTTGGGACTCAGACACAAGGAATATGCTAATGCTTTGGTGTGCATGACACAGATATATGCTTCAATCTCTAGGAAAAAATTGAGAGGTTTATCAAGCAGAGCCATCTCAAAAAGTATGTGGTTGTGGAGATGCAAGTTGAAAGGGGCAAAATCGATCGGACTCCCTATAGAGAAAGATCAGTTAGCCCGATGAGGGAGGACAAAGGAAAAAATCCCACCCATGAAGACTGCTAGCCCATTCAAGGGGTAATTGATATGATCGTAGAAGGTCCTACTAGGGGGACTTAAAATTAGCGAGGAGGCAAACTCAAAGGGGGCTGAAGTTAACCAAAGCCTCACCCGTCGAAATGACATTTCATCTATCAATAAGTGTAGAGCCCATTTCTTTCACTGATAGCGACTTGGCCTACCTCGAAGAAAAGAATATCGACCATAAAATTGATTGTCCTATGGTAGTCTCTGTTGAGATTACCAACTTTGAGGTGAGAAAAGTTCTGGTTGATAACGACAACTCTGCCAACATCATCTTTCTCTCCATCTTGAAAAAAATGAACTTAGGGCAACTAAAGTTTAAACATGTGTGTAACCCTCTAGTTGGGTTTGGACGAGTCAAAAATTATTTTGAAAGGGTCCATCAATCTCTCGATGTCATTTGATGAGGCACCCTGAAGAAGGACTTTGATGGTGAACTATCTGGTGGTCGATGCTCCATTTGCTTATAATGTTATAATTGGTCGACCAGCCTTCAATAATTTTTGTGCTATTGTCCCAACCTATCATATAAAGATCAAATTCTCAACCTTAGCTGGCACAGGTGAACTATTGTGTAACTTCAAGGAAGCTTGGAGGTATAATAACATTTCGATCGAGTCCAGTGAGCAGAAAACTTGATAATAATTGAAGACCTTGGGGGACGCCTTTATAGTAGAACCTGAGGAGGTCTAAGCTCTCAAGAAGAGAAAGTTAGAGGATACTTTGGTGGAACTCGTCAGGGAATTTAAAACTATTGAACAATAACAAAGAAAGCCCAACAAGACAACTCGAATTTAGATAGATATGGGCCCCTACCTAGAATGCCTTATGGTCAATTTTCTGAGGAGAAACATTGACATCTTTGATTGAAAAGAATCTAACATCCAGGGATTGACCTAAGTTTGATCGTACACCACCTCAATGTCAACCCCTCATACAAGCCGATTAAGTAGAAGACAAAGACATTTAATACCAAGAGGACCCAAATCATCGAAGAGGAAGTCAGAAAACTCTTAGATGCTAGTTACATTGTAGAAATTTAATATCGATTTTGGCTTCATAATGTTGTACTCGTTCCAAAGAATAAGGGACAATAGTGTATGTGTGATGACTTCACAGATCTGAATAACGCTTGCCTTAATGATCCTTACCCCCTACTTTGAGTAGATTTACTAGTAGACTCCACTTTTGATTGCAAGTTGTTGAGTATGATGGATACATTTTAAGGCTATTATCAAATATTCATGGCCCCCAAGAATAGGGATAAAACTTCTTTTGTGGTTCCTAATGGAGTTTATCACTTTTTGGTCATGCTTTTTGGACTAAAAAATGTTGGAGCAACTTACCAAAGACTAGTCAACTTCATGTTCAAAAATGAAATAGGCAAGTCGATGGAGGTGTACGTTAATGACATGATTGTAAAGATGGAAAAAACCCAGGACCATTTGCTCGACCTAAATCACACTTCTGCAATTTTGAGAGCATTTGGTCTAAAGCTAAATCTAAATAAGTGTACGTTCAAAATTTGAGGTGGTAAATTTTTAGGTTTATGGTCAGTCAATGGGGTTTTGAGGCTAATCTACAGAAGATTCAGGTTGTTTTGGACATCGCCCCTCTTTGAACAGTTTGAGATGTGCAACGATTGGTTGGGAGGATCATTACCCTTGGGAGGTTGATCGTACGATTCGTAGACAAGAGCCTGCTTTTCTTCAAAATTCTCAAAAATGCTAAAATGTTAGATTTCCAATGAAATAAATAGTGTGATCAGGCATTGCTCGAGTTAAAATAATATTTGTCCTTATCCCCAATGCTTGCAAAACCCAAACTCAAAGAGGTCCTTCTCATATATTTGGCTATTTTGGAAGGTTGAAAGTTATATTTAGTGAATAGGGTGGTGTTTGAGTTGATCTGATCAGAGAGGTTGAATGATCCAATAATGATATTTTTCGAGATCTGATATCTACAATAAACAACAAATGTTAAACTAGTTGAGGTACCCCCGATCAAGGTACTTCGACACTCAAGTTAGTTCTGGTCAAAATAAGATAATCGAACAAAAGAGTAAGGGCATATATTGTATATGGTATTACCTGTAGGATGGCTGGTAGTGAGGTATTTATGGCTTTCTCCAGGTGGATGATATGTCTAAGATGCTCCTATCAAGTGTATTGGGCTCTTGTTCTTGCCTGGGGGTTATTGGTTACTTTCCATCCCAGTACTATTCCAAGTGGCATTATCTCCAACCTTTTAGGATGAATAGTACTTTAGAGATGTGCCTCTCTACCAAAATTGGTGGCAGATGCCACGCGTCATTAATATAGAGGCAGGCTATTTGTCAGAGCGCTAAATGTGGCAAGAATATAAGTCAGCACTTGAGTGAGCACTCTAGTCGAAAATTTTCAAACAAACAAGGCAATTGATCAGAGAGATGGTTGAATGGACAAAGTGGCTTGAAACCTCCTATTAGGTATGATCGAGAACAATCTACTCGATTAGGCGGTTGTGGTTGAGTGATCCAGCCCAGTTGGGTCTAGAAATGATGTTGGGCTCTATATGTTAAATGGGCCTGAGGCCTTCTCTAAAGTTGATAACTTGTTGGACTGGGCCTATTGGGCTATCCCATATCATGGGTCTCCCCCACTCACGGACCGAATCAAGCTTGTCGATGAGAAGAAGTGGAGAATAGATAACTAAATGGTAGTTACGATGGTTATGCATCTTTGACTAGGGTTTTAAACTCTCAATCGGGGTTTTTGAATACTCAACCAGGGTTTTTAACGGTTATGTGCAATTAATGTGCCAGTTACATCGCAAATATAAACCGCTAAGAGGCAGTAGTGAAATTATTACCGTCGCTTGGTTTCTCGCATCTAAATGCTTATAAATATGGGGGATAGAAACATTCATTTTTCATTTTTGCTGAAATCTGTTCTAGTCAAGTACTTGCCTTCAGAGTTCTCTAATTCCTTTGTATACTTTAGAGTTTTCAAGCGACCCATTGTAAGTTATTTTGCAAGCTTGTGTTTTGCTTAATTTTTCTTTGCAAAAATGTCAACTGCGTCAGATAGTGAGGATATTATGTCTCAAAGCGTACAATTCCAGGGGAAAATTGGGGTTGAAAGTGCTTCTAGGAGCGCGTCTGATAATACGTTTGATAGCTAGTTGAGTGACAGTTTAACCTCTAGCAACTCGAGTACTAAGAGGGCTGTTTCTGAGGGTAATGCTGGCCCCAGTGAAGTGTAGGCATCGCAGGGTCGATTGTTTACTTTGGACCACTATAGTGAAATAATGTCTAATATTTTCCCTGCTGACTTAGTCCGGATTAGGGAGATGCACCATATTCCTGAGGAGTTTGAATTTTTGGTGCCTAAGTTTAGGGTAGGATGCATCAACTTCCAAAAGGATGCATAATAGTGTTTGAGGAGGGATTGAAGTGTGGCCTTAGATTTTCTTTAACACCGGCCATAATCGATCTCTTGGTGAGCCTCGAGTTTTGTATAACCTAACTCCTACCCAACTATTTCGCCACCATCTATAATTTTGCTGTGCTAATACATTTGTTTGGCCAGCCAGCTACTTTTGCCAACTTTTCAAATCTGTTCCATTTGCCAATGTCTCTAAATTTGGGTAATAGTGAAGAGTCCGGCTTCTATTATCTGACGGCATGTTCGTATCAAAAATTCCTTGTAGCCCCCTCCTCTTCGTATGGCCAGGAGTGGAAAAATATTTTCTTTATATTCGAGGGTCTGGAGAGTTTAACATTCCAAGGGGGTAGTGGAGAGGGCATGAGGAAATGCCAAGAAGATAACATCCTGAAGATAATAGACGCCGCCATTAAGAGTTTCATCTGAAAAAATATCATCTATTATTTTGGCCTACTAAGGTCCTTATTTTAGACAATGGGACTCAGTTCTAGAGCAGAAGTACTAAGAGTTGGTGTGAAGCCTTAGGGGTCACTCAACACTTTACTTCAATGGGTAATCCTTAGTTGAATGGCTAGATAGAGGTGACACACAGAATGATCCTTGATCATTTGAAATCCAGGATACAAGATATTGGCTTAGGCTAGGCAGAAGACCTCCCAAGAGTGTTGTGGGCATATAGGACAACTCTTTAAATAGCCATAGGTCACAATCTTTACAATCTGGTCTATGGGTTTGAAGCTGTCATCCTCTCAGAACTCATTCAACATACAGCTTCAGTCATTCATTTCCACCCATTCAGGAACACATCAGAAAGGATGCTTGACCTCGATACTATCAATAAGTGAAGGCAAGAGACCTACAACACCATGCAGCGCTATAGACTGAAGATGGGGAGAACCATAACAAAGGGGTCAAGCTACATCGTTTTAAGATTGGAGACCTCATCCTAAAAAAAGTAGAAGTGTCTAAGAATTTTGGCAAACTCAAGCCGAAATGAGAAAGACCATATACCTTGGTGAAGGTATCAAAACATAATGCTTACCGACTTTCTAATATGGATGGGGATGAGTTCTTTTACTCGTAGAATGCCATCAACCTAAAGAAATTCTACATATACAAGCACATTGTAATCACCCTCATATTCTGTGATATAAATAAAATTCCAGCAACACTGCTACCATTTGTTTGTATTGTCACTGCCATATCTACCTTGCATAATTTCAAATTTTAAGTTGACCCTATAGTCGATGAACAAGCAGCTCCATGCTGCCACTCAAGCTTCAAGTCGACCTCAGCATCGAAGAATAAGCAGCTTTACGCTGCTACTTAAGTTTCAAGTCAACCCTGTAGTTGATGAATAAGTAGCTCCACGCTGCCACTCAAGCTTCAAGTCGACCCCATAGTAGATGAACAAGTAGCTCCATGCTGCCACTCAAGTTTCAAGTCTACCTCGTAGTCGACGAACAAATAGTTTTACGCTGCCACTCAAGTTTTAAGTTGACCTTATAGTCAATGAACAAGCAGCTCCATGCTACACTCAAAGGTTTCAAGTCGACCCTATAGTCGATAAACAAGCAACTTCACACTTCCACACTAAAATTTCAAGTCGACCCCGCAGTTGACGCAAAACCAGCACCACATTGCCAAACTAAAGTTCTAAATCGACCATGCAATTGACTTAAAATAGCTACATGTGACAAATTGAAGAATTTTTAGCCCAAACTATACAATTAACCTAATAGTCGATCAACAAGTCAATCATGAAGTAATGAAAACAAACTATTAAATGTGCTTAGGCAAGACCATATGTATCTCTCAACACCAATTAAAATCGACGACAAAGTTGTCAACCATTTACCCATATAATCACGGCAGTAAAACTACATTCGACAAGAAAGATATGAAATTGAATTTATCTGAAAGATATGAAAATGGTCTTTTATTCATAAAAATGGTCATTACAATGGCATTTCTATTACAAAGAAAAAAAATAACAACAAAATTAGCAACAAAGAATGGTTGGACCCAGCCTAGTCACCTTTTGGCTAGTCTTGATTGGACTCTGGCATTGCAAATACGAGCGGTTGAATGGTTTAAGATTTTTGTGAAGGCCCTGCAACATCGCTCATGAAATTAGTTGAGCACAACACGTATTGTGTGACGTTGACCTGCTTCTCCCTCAGCTGGATAGCAAGGTCTTCAGCAAAGGCAAATTCACTTACCAACTCAGCCAGCCTGGCATCGACCTCAGCTTTTTTCTATTGGGCTTTAGTTAAAGGCTCATTAGGAGCATTTGTCACTGTACCTTTCTCACCGCTCCTATCGACCGTACCCTCCTCAAACTTTGGGTAAGGTTGCCGCTTCTCATCTAGGACAAGTCATATTCTGGTTCTATCTTTGCCCAGAAAGCATAGCCTAGATACTCAAGCTGCTTTATGGCTTTGTTGAACTTGCCTCAAGCATTATCGATGGACAAAATCACGTTTACATCTTGAAAGGCTGAGCTCAGTATGAATTGCTTCACTACTTCTCACCGTATCATAGGGAGATACTGAGAGAAAGCCGCTTGAGCCTTCTCGGTGCATCTACACGATTGGTTAATTGACCAAGTGAGTAGCTCACGTATATGTCCAGGTGAGCCTTCTTCAATACAGAGTCCATTCAACTCATCTCTTCAACTACCTATACCAGCTGTTGATCCTTGGCATTCAATTGCTCCCAGAGGTCATCTATTTCTTTTGTCAGCAGGTCGATTCAGAGTTGGGAAGACTCGAGCTGAACCTTAAGGGTTCCTATATCTCTTCTCTCTCATAGCTCATCGCAATCCACCAAAGACAGCTTCGATTGATGGTAAAAATGATATTCCAGCTAGCTTACCTGAAACACAGAGCATCAATGAACAATACAACTTTTTGAAATGAGAATTTAACGAGAAACAATTGACCTCACACTTACCATATTACTATGATAGGCCAGAGCCCTGAGTGCCCCAACCTAACTCAGGTTCATAAGCCTCCGCTGGTCTGTGAAGAAGAGCCTAGTTACCATCTATTTGAGGGTGTTACTAGTCATCATTCCCAATTGTATGATGGAGGTTGAATCAGTCACCTTCATAGTGGGGTTAGGTCCAAAACAAGGCGATTCTAGTTGAGGAAGCTGAAATAGCACCCTATCGCCATGCTTTCTAAAAAATTCATATCTTGTCGCTACTTTCAACTTGTCTTTGTCGCCCACTCTCTTCTTAGGCACCGAGCCTTCCTGCTCGATCATCTATCTTTTGCTTTGACCTACGGGGCTACTTTGAACACACATTTTTTATTAAGTAGGTTGGGGTTGGGGTGCTTGTTCAATTTGGGGCATGATGGGAGCGATGACCGATTGGGTTGAGAGGGCTAGCTCTTCTATGGGGGCCTCTTATCGAGCAGTTGCTCAACAGCACTTGTTATTCCTCTGTGTTCTTGCTATAGCCTCTGCTCAACTATGGGCCATTGCTTCTTCTTGATTTGCCAATAGAAGACAACAAAAACTATCATAATCGAGAAAAAAGATAGAGATATGCAATTAACACAGTCGACAAAGATCACTACCTAGCCAGTCTCCCGCGAGCAAGTCAAGCATAGCTAGCGACAGGCAAGCTAACACTTAACACCTCTTCTTAATTAAAACTGAGGCGTCTATCTACCCAAAATTGACCAAGTCCTAAACAAAAGTATTGGGCCAGCTGGGCGTTTGGTTTCCTAGCATTTCCACATGCCCCCTCTACCACCCCCTTAGAATGTTAAACTTTCCAAGCCCTCGAACATAAAAAAAATATTTTTTCTACTCCTAGCCATACGATAAGAAGGGGGCTACCAGGAACTTTCATCATAGATGTGCCATCAGATAATAGAAATCGAACTCCTCACTGCTACCCAATGTTTGAGATATTGGCAAATGGAACAGATTTGAAACAATGGAAAAATTGGCTAGCTAGCCAAACAGGTGCATCAGCATAGCAAAATTATAGATGGTGGTGAAACAATTGGGTAGGAGTTGGGTTATGCAGACCTTGAGGCCCACTAGGAGGTCGACTATGGCCAGTGCTAAAGAAAACCTAAGGTTAGAACTCAATCCCTCCTCAAACACTATTATACATCCCTCTGGAGGTTGATGCATCCTATCTTGAGGCCCGAGCTCCAAAAACTCATATTCATCAAGGATATGGTACATCTCTCTAATCCATACTAAGTTAGTAGGGAAAATCTTAAACACTATTTCACTATAGTAGTCCAGAGTAAACAATTAACCCAGTGATGCCTACACTTTTCTAGGGCCAACATCGCCCCCAGAAGTAATTCTCTTAGTACTCGAGTTGCTAGAGGTCGAGCTATCACTCGATGAGCTATCAGAACTATTATCAAATGTGCTTCTAGATGCATTTTCAACCCCAATTTTCCTTGGAACTGTATGCTCTAAGACCTAATATCCTCACTATTTGATGTAGTTGACATCTTTGCAAAGAAAAATAAAGTAAAACACAAGCTTGCAAAAAAACTTACAATGGTTAGTGTGAACACTCTAAAGTGTGCAAAGCAATTAGAGAACTCTGAAGGCAAGAACTCAACTAGAACAGATTTTAGCAAAAGTTAAAAATAAATATTTTTACCCCACCTATTTATAAGCATTTAGATATGGGAAACCAGGCAATAGTAATAATTGCACTGCCGTCCCTTGGCATTTCGTATTTTGCGATGTAACTGGCGTATTAAATGCACATAACCATAAAAAATCCTAGTTGATTGAAAGTTCAAAACCCTGGTTGAAGAGGCATGACCATCATAATTGCTATTCAGTTATCTACTCCTTATTCTTTCTAGATAAGAAGCTTGATTAGGATCGTGAGTGGGGGGGACTCATATTCTTGCCGCATTTTATGCTCTAACAAGCAGTGTACCTTCGTATTAATGGGACATGCCACCTAGTATAGTCTCTTCCACCAACATTGGCAGGGAGGTGCACTTCTAGAGTACTATTTATCCTAAAAAGCAGAAATGATGCCACCTGAAATAGTACTGAGATGAAAAATGACCAATAACCCCCAGGCAATGACAAAAGTCCACTATACTTAATAGAGGCATCTTGGACGTATCATGTGCCAAGAGAAAGCTATAAATACTTTATTGTCAGCCATCCTTTAGGTAATGCCATATATATTATACTCTCTTACTCTTCTGTTTGATTACCTTGTTTTGACCACAACTAACTTGAGCATGGGAGTGTCTTCATTGGGGGCACCTTAACTAGTTTAACATTTGCTATTCATTGCAGATCTCAGACCTCAAAGAATATCCCTATTGGATCGTTCAACCTCCCTGGTCAGATTAGCCCAAACACCACCCTATTTACTAAATATGACTTTTAACCTCATCACTAATATTTATTTTATACAAATCAAATGCTGACAAGTATTAAGATAGAGATGTATCATGTTAATCAAATCAAGTTTGGTGCCTAGCAATCTCAGACTAATCAAGTTGGGACACGTGGCGCATCCATATACGTGGACTAATCAAGTTAAGAATATTTGATATTATCTTTTAATATGTGCATCAAAGAAATAATTATTAAATGTGTTCAAGTCATTTTGAAGTTTCATGTTGAACACCTATATAAAGAGATGACTAGAGACTCACATATTAACATATTCTCATACACATATACACATATTCACATATACATATTCATATATTCTCAAGCTACAAAACTCAAGTCTTCAAGCTTCAAGTTTCTACGACAATGACATATTGCTACCGCGAAGGTCCTATACCTTTTCAAGCATCAAGTTATTAAGTCCTTTGATCTTGGAGTCAAAGTTTGAGTTTAAAAAAAAAATATAGTGTCCTTTACCAAGTCAAAGGATACTACACTGTATATCCTCAAACAAGCTTCAAACCTTTAGATCATATATTATGAGAAGAATCAGGGGATTAGTTTTGTTAGGGAATTTATATTTTTCTCTGATAAATTATAATTCTCATATATTCTTTAATATAAATTTAATTTGTCCATTATTTTTCTTTGTCTTGTGATTTAATTTTGCAGACAACAAAATTTGTGTGAACAAAGAGAGATTGGAATAAGGAGCTGGTAGGAGGGAAGATTGGATGTATATATAAAGGGAAAAAAGGCGAGGAAGAAAAAGATATATACACAAAGGGAGAGAGATGAGAGGCGAGTGAAGAAAAACGAAATTAAGGAAAATATAATGGAAAAGACATAAAGATGATGACATAAACAAAAGCATTTTGAATTATCTATTTCTTTTGAACTGAAATGAGTATACATCAGGGGTGGTGGTTAAGTGGTTTCAAGCCCACTCTTATGTGATTTGGTATGTCCACATTCTGAGTTCAAATCCCTTCTATACATTTGTCACCAACATTTGTTAATTGTGTGCTCTTCGGTTTAGGTGTGGACTAATGTCGGCTTTTGTGGACTTTACTAGACTCTTAGTGGTACCATGCTAATAGACCCATGTTTGTGCAGATTGTTTAGGTGTTAGATAAAAAATGAGAATAGTATTATTTTAAGAGCCTAAAATGCCAAGATTCAAATACTTTTTGTATAATTTGGATGAAATAATATTTGATAATTTTTTAAAAATTTATTTATAAATATATAGTAAAGACATTCTTGCAATTACAAAATATTATGAACCACCAATCTATAAATATATAAGCATTGTCAAGACACTAGTTAAAGGTAAAATAATAAGTTGATAATTTAATAATTTTTTTAAATTTTTTAAGATGAGGAGCAAATGGTCAATCTGTGACTTCCATTTTAGTTTTTCATTGAAGCAAATTTATAGTATAAAAAAATTATAATATTGGTTAAAAAAATAATTGTCAATATAAAAATTACCACTAATAACTTCATTGTGTCATTAATAATTCTTTTTCAAAGACAATAATTTTTATTTTTTTATAATATGGCTTAATCGTGGCAAATACTTCAAATGACTAATTCAATTTTTTAGGTGTACTAAGAGCTTCTTTCATATGTAATTTCATTATAAGATTTTAACACTTCTGCTTTCCTCACTCGTTGACTTGCTTGCATAGTAAAATCCTTTTTCTTTGAGTAACCAATCATAGGTCCTATTAATCTAAAGCAATGCATCCAAACAATAAATTGTACTGACTTTCGATTGAATTAACTGTCGTCGACTTACCATATCATGCTTTTGATAGATGAGATGAGGTGGTAAATTCTCATGACTAATGATTAAACCTGTCACTATTGACAATTAGTAGTACATGTATTGTGACTACCTAGTTACATAAAATATTATCATTATGATTTCTAACAAATTCAATTTTTATTGTCACTAAATTACCAGTGTAACACCATCAATAGTGACAACTCAAATACAATTTTTGTTGCTATTAATTTACAAAAATCACTATTGTGGCAAAATAAAATTTTTTTGTCACTTTATTTATACAATTAATGATAATTTTTGAATCATCACGTACCAAATTGTCACTAACCTTTTCTTTCTTACTATTAGGGGGAAGATCTTTTTGATGATGGATTTTGTAATTTATTTATTTTAGAGGAAAAAAAAACAAATATAATTCACCCATTGACTTATGTATAAGTTGATTCCAACAATAGCTCAATTTACATTATGCCAATTGAAGTATATAAAATGTGTAAATGCAATAAACATTTTATTCAATAACTTTACTATGATTTGTTTATGTTATTTAGTTGGTATGAGTCATAAAATACTTAGGGAAGAAATATTTTTTTATTGTTCTATAAGTTTTTTCGATTTTGAATTTTATCCTATATCTTACACAATTAAAAAATTAGTCCTGTAAGTATAAAAAAAAATTTGCACATTTAGTCCGATTATAGCCAAAATTTGAAAAATTGACCAAAAATTCTGACTTTGCATGCCTAGAAGGTGTTGAAATTGGGGATTTGGTTAAGTTGGCACCTACATGGGTTTTGCTTGCCATGTTGGCAAAAAAATAGTTGATAGGTTTAAGATTAGTTCGAGCAGGCTATGGTCCAACAGGCATGGTACTTGTTGGACCAAAACTTCCAATAAGAAGCTGTCACATTGGGGATTGTACCCCATTTTTAAAATAATGGCCAAATTTTTGTTTTGCAGAAGACTAAAAACTCCCTTTGTTAGGAAAAATTAAAAAAAATAGAAAATCTAAAGGATATTGATTTAAATTTCATATGAAACAAAATCCCATGAAGCCTAGAAAAAGCTAAAGTGAGTCTTCCACAAGAGATTCGAGTCTAGGATTGAAAGAAGATTGAATCAAATCTCTGCCAATACTTTTGGATGCAAGAAAAGGTGAGAAATTTTGAAACCCTTTTCTTAAAAAATGGATGAATAATTATGGTGAAGACAATGTGGGTGTGTATTAGTGAGTGGATGTTGAAATGAGTTAACATTTATTTGTCTTCTAATAGTCATTGTACTATATTTTCTTGAAATTGTGTTTAGGTAAATATGTATAATACCCACTAAAATCAATTAGTTTATTGGGAAAGAAAAATTTATTCCAAATAAGCATATTTTTTCTTTTTCTTTTTTTCTTTTGGGTAATGAAAATTAATGTGGATTGAAGTATTGATATTTGTATGAATTGATAAATATAAATGTCATTTTGGTTTCTTAGAAAATAAATATAAAAATGAATATGATATTTTGTACCTTCTTAAGACACTAATATTAACTTTAAAAAATAATTGCTTGCTTGTTGACATATTATCATGAAAAAACCTTTCCATGCTAGGAGAATTATTAATTTATTTTAAATTTAGACCAGTAGTTACTCAATGTGAGAGAAAGTATTATACCAAGGGCACACAGGTATTGAGAATTTAGGTAGAATAATTTTTTTGTATTGAAAATTTAAGTATATGGAATTATAGACTTCGCTTATGAATTGAAGTGAGTTTAATTTGTTGTTATATGTCTTAATTAAATAAATGATAGCTGTTCAATTTATTAGTTTAGAGTATTTGAAATTGGTGGTGGTTGTGTTGAAGACTCCTTGACTAAGCTTTTGTGAGACATACTTGTCACATGAAATTCGAAAAATATGTATTATAATGTTGTAGCCAACATGGAAAATCATAAGGGCTAGTGTTTCATATTATCTTATTGATTAATGTTGTTTGAGATATAGTAGTCCATAAGAAAATATGGATTAAAGTAATTATTTCAATTTGATGGGTGAATGTAGCTCAAATCCTTGTAGTAATGCTTATTCTAGTGATAGAGATAGAATTAACTCTATGGAATGTATTGATGATGGGGACTCAAAAGATGTGTCTGAGGAGGTACTCCGACAATTGAAATTTTCTACAGTAGTTGATTTAGAAAAACTTATGTTGCATATGTTAGCATTATTGGTTTTTGCATTTGAAAATAGTTTGTGAAAAAACATAATGGTCAAATAAAAAATAGGGAATCGATTTGTAATTGTGAAGGCTATCATAGGCAACATGGTGAGATGTTTGCTCAATTTCTAGTATCAAAACTTGATTTCAGGCGCAGTTGCAAAGCTAATTTTTGGGTTTTGTGTGAATAGCATTCTAACGAATATGTTGTAAAAAGATTCAAATTACAACATAATCACTCTTTCGAGTGATGTGCCAGGAGACATGATATAGTATGTATTAATTTAGATGATATATAATGATGTAAATTATTTACATTGTAAATCTCATGGCTTCAATTTATAATTGTTGTCGGTATGTATCAGTTGTAGATAAGCCGATGTTGTTATTAATGATGGATTATGGTATTAAACCATCCTTTATTTTAGATTTTATGGAAATGTTGGTTGGTAGCCTTGAAAAAATGACATTCAAGAGAAAAGATGCTTATAATTGGTTATACAAGCAAAGACAAAAAAGAACTGTAGGTGGGGAAGTGAAAACTTTGTTATCAATGTTGGAGAATATGAAAAAAATTGGATAAGGATCTAATATTCAAATACACAGTTGATAAGGACGAGGCCCTTACTAAACGTTTTTGGTGTGATGGAATGTCTATAGCTAAATATGAGTTTTTTGGAGATGTGCTTGTATTTGATAGTACTTACAAAATGAATACATATCATTTTCCACTTGTCTTATTCTCTGGTGTGAATAATCATTACTCAACTTGTGTGTTTAGGGTTGCAATTATTTATAAGGAGACTATAGAATTGTATTGTTGGTTGTTGAGAATGTTTGTTGAGACAATAAACAGGAAACGTCCAATCTCGATTCTAACTGACCAAGACTCCTCTATGCGAGAAGCAATTCTTAGGGAATTTCCACAAGTGGCCTATAGATTTTGTAGTTAGCACATAGGAAGAAATGTTAGATATTGTAGAGGTTATTGAGACAACGCAATACTGTGGAGGAATTTGATCGATGCCGGGCTAAATTGATTAAAGATCATAGAGTAGCAGAACATCCATGGGTTATTGACATTTATGAGAAAAGAGAAATGTGGTGTGAAGTATATTTTGGGGGTGTATTCTTGGCAAGGATGAGAACCACATAATGGGTAGAGTCTCTAAATTCACTAATCAAATTAACAATCAATCAAGCATTAACATTAACTGATTTTTTGAAGCATTACAATTGAACGTTGCAAAAGATTATGAGTGAATTCATTTACAACCAAAATAAGTCTGAGAAGAGGATACCTGAGGTCAGGGCTGGCCCTCATGAACTTAAAAAAGCATGCAACTAGAATTTGTTGTAGAAAAATCTATTATGTTATATGTGATGAGATTAAGGCCGAGCAAGGCCTTTTGTTGGAGAGCCGACATGATGTCAGTGAGAAAAAGCACTAGTTTATCTAGGGTCAATATGATAATCAAGAGGCTAAGTAACATGTTGTGATTGTTGATTTAGAAGAAGAAAAGTTCATTTGTGATTGTATGATATTGGAATCTAAGGGAATACCATACCTACACATTACGTCAAGATTTAAATGTTTGAGGCCTTCCTTGCTACTAAGTAAGAGCATGCCCTTGTGTTGGGTTACTGAAACATGGATGCAATTGAAAGGAAGATTTTCATAACCAATACCAGTAATTGATACACAATACCATAAGTTTGCGAAATTGATGAAAGAATGCTTGAATATGCCTTACATCTCATCTCAATCTGAAGTTGCAATTGCAATATGTATAAAAAGAGTTAAAAACGTGGCTAGTGAAGCTGAGGATGAGTTGTTGATTAAAAAAATGCACATGGTGAATGTAGTGATGAAAATCACTCCCATGATGATGAGCATGAAGAGGAGATTGGTGACCCTCTTAAGTATAGTCATGACGCATTTGTGAGGGCCCTTGAAGAATTAGGACAACAGGTTGTTCTCGGGTCTAGAAACAAAGATGTAGCGCATGTGAGTCAATGAAATGGATGTTGTATTGTAATTGATATTATCTTATTAAATTTTTCAGTGGTTGTTGGTTTACATGTTAATTTTGCTTGTTATTTTGTATTTGTTAGTGTTGATTTATGTCTTGAAATGGTATGATGATAATTTTGAATTTATGTTTTGTAGTCAGTATGGGCACAAGGTTAGTACTTGGACAAGTAATATGGATAGGGAGGAAGACAAATTAGATCGGTTGACAAGGAATGTTAATTGAAGCATAATAAGGGTAGTAAAGTTAAGCAGAAATGTGGGACTTCCCAACCTAATACAAATTTGGGTACACGCGATGAAAATAGAAGTACCTACTTTAATAAGAGTGGCTATCTACCATCCTCTAAATCACAAACATTCTCAATTCTAAGAATCGATAGGGGTACATTTATGCAACAGTTGCAACAAATACAACAACCTTCGTTATCTATGGCATACCCAATGCATCCTTTGCATGCAAGCACACAAAATATATTTCCTCAAATGTGGGTAAGTTGAGATACTATAATCAAAGTTGAGTTATTGATTAGTATTTTTAGTATAAGAGATATTATGGCTATCATTCATGGTTATTTATTTCAGTCTTTTATTTCATGTCCTGCGAAAACCTTTGAGTGGTGGTTCCTCAATGAATGAAGTCCATCATGTTGTTAATCCATATCAATATTAAGTCTTGAGAGTTTGGGATTTTAGTATGTGTTTGTAATTAGCTATAGTCTTGATCTCAACATGTGTACTTGGTAGTTAAATTTCTTATTAAGATTAAAATTATTATGTAATTATAGGCTAGAAGTACCATGAATTATGTGCACCCAATGTTTGGTATTAGTGGTGGAATGGATGGTCCCCCAATGATGCATTTCTGTTATTCTATGATACCTCGTAGATGGTTACCACGAAATGGTGAGCAATAATTTAGTTTTTAGATTATCCATATATGTGTATTGAAGAATTGACAAATATTTTGCATAGAATGATGTGAAGATTTTAGTGAGAAAAAGTAAGCGAAGACAAATTTGTATTATTAATTTTGTTGGAATTTGAATGAAGAGGTTGCTTGAGGTCAATGGAGTCATCTAGAAATTTGTACTTCTAGCATTAGAATGGTGTTCAAAAGATGTACTTGTTGAAAAAAAATTTAATTTTAATGCATTGGTTAAAAGAAATTATACCCGCAATTTGTCATGCACAAAAAATTTGTGTCAATACATTAATTAAGAACCAGATGTGGCACTTGGTGTTGGGACTTGGCAAGGGGCTCAATATTGTATTTATGTCTTTAAATTACATATTTTATTTATGAACATTAATTTATTAAGAAATATTTATCTTATTATGTGAATTATTTATTATAATTAAATTTAGAATAAGCACAACAAATTATCAAAATTAAATCAAAGTATAATTGTTTTTTCAATTTTCATATACTTTGTTCAAATGAAATGTATCTAATAAAATGTTTGCGAAATATCTAAAAATTTGAATGGTACAATGATAATTAAATAGTAATAATCAAATTTGAAAGTTGTTTAAATAGCTAAATTATTGTTCCTAAGCATAGGTAAAGCTATCCAAATAGACTACACGTGTTAACAATTCAACCCATTTTTCCTTTATTAAGGTTGGTAAAAGAAGCTCAATAATAATGTATTTGTTAAAATATTTGCAATAATTCAATGCCATTTTGCAACAATAAAATATTTGTTAAAGAAGGCATGCTTTCAGATCCTAATTCTAGCATATCCAATAATTTTAGTCATTGACAATGCAGGTTTGAGCCCCCTGTGTTACAATTGCTAGGTTTTCTAGGACTATTATGATTATATATGAGCTTTTGATTTTTGATGTTAAAACAGTTATTTCTTGAGGCAAGCCCAATTGTTCAATTGATTGGGTCTTATGCCTTGAATTAACCCTCTTTTATACCACATTCTATTTTTCTTTGTATCATTTAAGTAAAAAAATTATGAAATTAACTAGATATTGATGTTAATGTCCACCACAAAACAATTCATCTAATTAGCTTTGTTTTGGTATTTCGATTTTTCATTGATTAAAATTATGATAATGCAAATGCTAGTTATAATAAAAAATTAAGAAAATTACAAAGTAATTAAACAAGAAGTTGACATGAAAATTCAAACTAATAATACGATTAAAAGCGTTTTGAAAGTACAATTCTAAATTGTACTACAACTCACTTGAAGTTAGCTCTAATCAGAAAGGCAGCACAACAATGTGACCTAGAATTTTTGTCTGTTAACTTACCCCAATATCATGCTAATTTATAGACAATCAAGCCAAGAAAGTAAAAGAATTGAACAAGTGCTAGGTTAATTAAAGTGGACATTTAAAAAACTATCATTAAGTATCCATCAAAGAAGAAATAAACTAACAAACAAAAAGAAAGATAGTTGGTACACTTGTGGCTCACATAAGTTAAACTAGATTAACAAAAGCATCTTAAAACATCCAAATTACCTACAAAGTCATTATTCAATTAAAAGAAGAAACAAACTATTCATCTATCACTTCTCCACAACAAAAGCATCAAAAGATATAAAAAAACCCTACTTAAAATACCATAATTACTGCCTTCTTCTTCATCCTTGTTGGAGTCATCAGTTAGGGCAGATTTAGTGTTCGAAGTTGGAGAGAGAGCTATGAAAGTAGACATGTCGACACTAATGTGTTGTCTGCAAGTGCAAAACATCTACTAAATTGCTCCAATATAAGCATTTTGATACGCAAACAGCTTAGCACATATAGCCTCCAGGAGCATGATGCACTCTCTCAACTCAATTTTGGATAGACATATACATCGAGTAGTAAGCAAATATCAGAGTGGCCAACACTACTTATAAAGGGGTTATCATTGCTCCCAGACAATATTTTGCCCATGATGTTATCAAATATGGCACTCCTTGGTGTAATAGCTGCTCGTCCAAACCCATCATAACTCTTGCTCTATCACAAAGAGCAGTAATGAGAGAGAGAAACTATTGGTTGTCCCAAGGTGAGCGGACAGATTAGAGAATACTAGAGTAGATTAATTAACATAAGTCAATAGTTTTTCTAGTTACGATTTCATAGAGGAGGATGGCGAGCTCATTATTAACATCACTAGTGTGCGTAGATGGAAGCATCTTTGCTGAAATAAAGTGGAGCCACACCCTCATGATTTTTTCCAAATCTTTAGTCTTGAATGACTTAGCCATATTTTCCTTGCTCCCAAAATATTTCTTCAAGGCAAATAAATGCAGTTATCTCATCCAAGTCATGATTTCCCTCCAAGTATTGGTTATTCTCGTCTTCCTCAAAATTAGGTGTCATGCAGAACTCGTTGATGGCTTTACTATGGAGTGGAATCTATCGTCTCTTCACAAATGCTACTCCATTTTTATGTTTTGAAACATTTGCATAAAACTCTTAAACAACTAGGCTGACAACTGGAATAGGACATTCACAGAATTTTGTCCAGTTCCTATTGTCAATTATCTCGTAGAACTACCTAAATCGATATCTAGGTCTAGCATTGAATCTATGCTCTGCAATAGGTGGTTTGAAAATGACAAAATAATTGTATCATTTGGAAGCTGCCTCATAGACAAATCTTTTCCTATCAAATGTAGCACTACTACCTATTTTAACCTTTTTCTTTGGTGGCATATCTCTGCACAGAAAGAATAATGAAATGAATAAATTAACAGAAGCTGCATTGGAACGTAGTCATATTAGAATACTTTAACTACTGAAAAAACTAATCCTATTTAAATAGTTTTAGATAATAATTATTAATATAAACATGTGAATGTTGGTATGATAACTTAAAATACTTAAAAAATATGGTTATGTGGATCTTTTATAGATCAATGATTTGAAACCCGATTATGCTAAAGACCATAGAACTAGAAAAAAAAAACCTATGACTAAGTGTCATCAATCATCGCACATTTGGCACCCATTTGAACACATTCATCATAATAACTCAACCTTAACCACACTAACCGTAATTGTAACTGCAAAATGATTTGATCTTCTGAAGTTCCCTTATTTTTCTCGTATGAGGTATTTTAGCGTTCTCATAATCCAAGCTCGGTTATTCTCAACACAATGATACATATATATTTATGAAATTTCCTAAAATAATTTTTAAACATCACCAAAGCAAAATAATATACACATAATCTTGCGCGAATTATATATTGGCAACATAAAACTTCATAATATAACAAAATCTAAGAAAAATACATGTACTATGTTCACATAAAAAAACCCGAGTAGTGTAAGTTTGGGCAATTTAGTCTTACCTTCAAAGCTACTATTGTTTGGAGAGCTATGATCGAAAAAACTTTTTCTTCAAACAATGTTAAGAAAAAGAAGATTGTTAGCATCATGGGGAACCAAGATTTGGGGAATAGTATTTAGAGAAGAAGAAGAAAAGAGAATGGAGGAGCGGAAGGGGAAGAGTTATATTGGGATTTTGAGTAGTGCAACGCCTTAGTCCAATGGATTTTGGTTTGGGGAAATGATGGATTTGTTATACTATTTTAGTATTATTTTTCGTTCAATTACTGACTATATGGGTTTTTCATGAAGGTTTGGAATAAAATTTTTACACTTCAACTCCAATTCTCTATTTCATCCAAGTTAGGCCACTAAAAAAAAAATTATGCTACACAATTGTGCAAGAGGCATCTGAATCAACCAAGTGGGGCCATGAAAAAATAAAATTGTTCTGTAAAGATTAGGGAGAGGATTTTTATCATCCAAGCCAAGCCATGAAAAAAAACTTTTTAAGCTGAAAGGTTTTCTTGCTTTCTCTAATATTGGTCAAATGTGTGGGCCACACTGTAGCTCATAATGTACCACATTTCATGATTGTCTTAGGTCAATCATTCGAATCTTTTTTTGGTCCTATTCCTTTGTCAATCAAAACCTTGCTTGAAGCCTTTGAATATTGGCCTCTACTAATATTATTACAAGGTATTCAAATATCCACTATTAATACTTTTAACAATTAGTTTATAAATTTATGATAAAAAATTTGTTAGTTTATAATGAAGTGGTCATGATAATATACAATTGAAGTTTTAATATACGTTCAAAATCAATCCTCTAATTTTATTTTTTGAAATAAACATCAAGGTAATAATTCATAATAAGGTTTTAATCTTATACATGATTTTTATTTTTCGTAATAATTCATAATATGCTCTATTGTTTATGTGTTTGAGTAATATTAATAAAAAATGCATGAGAGAAAACTCATACTTATAAATTAATACTAAATTTCTCATTAGTATTACATTACTCATTACTACGGGAGTAGTATAAAAGTTAATATATTTTTCTTATTATGACACAGTGTCATATACATTTATACATGTATCTCTATATAAATTTCGATATTCATGTTGGTTTGAAATTTGTCTATTTAATTATTGTGATTTATTTTATGGGTAACACTTTTGTGCTCTTACATATTATATATTACAATGCAAGCATCATTAGATGTAAGAAAATAGATGCCATTGGCTAATCATTTTTCACCAACTAATTTTACATAATGATTGAAAATAAAAAATTAACACAAGACGCATCCTTATGGCAACATAGGCGTTTTACTACTATAGTTAGTAGCACTTTGAGTCAATGTCCATGCTAAAAGGAAGACAAAAATGCTCAATATTGTAAAAAGGTTGGTTTTATTTTTTGGAGTTGACATCTTCTGTTCTAATGTTGTAACTCTTCAAGTTGGTCTATGATAATTTGCAACTTTAAATTCATAGTTTTTAGTTCTTCATTTTCTTATAGTAGTTGTGCAACTTGGCTCTCGTTGTCATTTTTTTTTTTTTGGGTGCAAATCTGCTATTTTTTTGTTTACAATTGAAAAAAAAATTTGCTCCACCCTAACAGTGGTGGATCAATCCATTTAGAAAAGGCACAATTATCAAATGAATACTTTGAGCATCCGTAGAATTGATGTTCGGTATTATTTTTTGTGAATGCTTTGCAAGCTCACTGCAGTAGCATATGGTTCCTTTTTTGTTACAATGAAACATTGGGTTGTTGCTACATCTTGTGCTTCTTGGATTAGGTGATCCCCTATTTCTTGATTTTAAGAATATTTAGAAGCCATCTGTAATGCCCCAAAATTCTACTTTGTATTTAATTGATTAATATACTTTATTTTATTTTATTTACTATTTCTATTAAAATTGCAGTAAGGCATGAACTATATTTTTGGAATAATGTATTTATATATATAATATATAGATAATATTATATTATCTTTTGATCAAATGGTGATAATTAATATTATATATATACACATTGTAGATACTCCATATTTGGGAGAGTATAAGTTATAGTTCTACTTGAATTAGTATTATATTAATATAAGAAATTGAATTATTGAATTCTGGGAATTAACAATAGAGATACTAGAATTATAATGGGATTATCCTAGTCCTCGAAGAAAATTGATTAGAATCCTACTTGAACTAAACCACTTCTTTCACATAAATATAGTTCCTAAAAACAAAACCCTTATCACATTTAATAGTAAATGAAAGAGGAAAAAGGGGAAGAAGGAAAAAGAATAGCAGCTATGGCAGAGGGGAAAGGAAAAGGAGATGGCATTTACCTGAAATTCAATAGAAATTACACAAGGCAATTCATGAGTTTGTAGACTTTATATTTGATAGTTGTGAAATCCAATGATACTTTTAGGTTTCAATTTACTACTTTTTATCAATAGAATTAAGCAAAGTGATCGACATAAAAATTTTAGATCTGTGTCTTAGGTTTCTTATGCCTCCTAAATCACCTCAATCCAATTTAAATGCAGTAAGTTATGACCAAAATACTAAGAAGTATCCAGTCAAAAATATAGGACTTTGATTTTTCCAAAAATGGATATTGGTGATGCCTTTACTACTACTTCTTGATCTAATTAAGTAAAATAATCAAAATAGTAATTTTAAATCTGTTTCTTAGGTTTCTATTTCCGCATGAATCACTTCAATCCAATATATACAAATAAAGTTATGACTAAAATACAAAGGTATGGCAAGACAGAAAATACAGGGCTCCGATTTTCCTGGAACAGAATATTGTGACACCTTTTGCTACTTGATTTAGATTTAATTTGGAAATGTTGTCAAAATAAGAACTGAATATATGTCTCTTAGGTTTTTACATCCTTTAGAATCACTTTAATCGTACGTAGAGAGAGTTTGATATGACTAAAATACTACAATGTGGCAATGCAAAAAATACAGGACTTTGATTTTCCTAGAATAGGATATTGTGATGGATTTTACTGCCCTATTCTGATTTAACTAGGAAATGTGGACAATGTATGAGTTGTATATCCATCTCTTAGGTTTCTACATCTGCTTAAATCACCTCAATCCAATTTATGTAGAGAAAGTTACAATCAAAATACTAAGATGTGTCAAGTAAGAAAATACAGGGCTTCGATTTTCCTAGAACATAATGTTTTGACATCTTTTACTACTTGATTTCGATTGAATATGGAAATATGGTCAACATAAGAACTGAAGATTTATATCTTAGATTTTTACAGACATTTAAATCACTTTAATCTGATGCATAGGGAGAAAGTTATGGCTAAACAAACTACAGTGTGGAACTATAAAAAATATAGGACTTCAATTTTTGAGGAACAGAATATTGTGACTACATTTATTACTAGATTCTAATTTAATTGGGCAATAATGTCAACATATGAATTGTAGATCTATATTCTATGTTATCACATGAGTTTGAATCACCTTCATCTGGGGCCTGTAGTAAAAGTTACAGTTTAGATACAATCAAGTGCCACATCAAAAAATTTCCTAAAAGTTGGAAATATGCTTTTGCACCACTGCTGCCTCTTGAACTTGATTTTCTGTCTCACATTAGCCAATTTAATTGCATCATCAACATAATAGTTTTAGCACTCTTTCGTAGCTTTGTAATGCCATAAGAATCGAGTCAATCAAATATCTAGAAAGAGTGTTATGAGCGAATTAAAAAGTACGTACGAAAGGATAAATTCTTGATAAGTTTTGTGAGTATGCACGTACTAGGCCAGTCTTAAGTAAATTTCGTCTTGTTAGTCAGTTAAATTGGTGATTGATTTAGTTATTAAATGAATCATGTGACTCAACATTTGAATCGATTGATTATGAGGTAGGCGATTAACTTCTAGAATTGATCCTAAAGGTGAGTGTCTAAACCTATAAATATATATTATTATGTTTCAAAACTCAGAAGAATATATGCTATTGTAGCGTTTGCTCATAACTTGTTTTCAAGAAACACTGCACTCTATATGTATTCCACTGTGCACTAAAAATTTCTTATTTATTTTCCTTTCTTGTTTTATTGCTAGACAAAAGAAATAATTATCTTGTTTTATTTTTGGATAAAAGAAATACTTTTCTGTTGTCTTATTTCTGGATAAAAGAAAGTCTATGCTTTCATAATTTTCTCATGCTTCTGGACTAGCGAATTAAATTCAATGATCAACTAAATTATTGAAATTACTGTTACTATTACTGTTACTGTTAGTTGAATCCAACTTGGTCTGGATGTGCAAGGGACTTCACTGGGCAGTAGTGGGCTAGCTAGACGCTCAGGCACTATTTTGGTAAGGTCGCACCTTGCCTGAAGCGATAAGAGACTGTTACAGTGGGAGTTATAAGGTTGACTAGCTACAACAAAACTGACTGATCATCGTATTTAAACTGATAGTCTAGGAAAAAGTCTATAAAATTCTTGATTGGTTACTGCTTGACAATTTATAAACTTTTTAACTGTTATTGCTAGACTCTTTTATGAATTTCATTTATATTTCTCGAACATTTTCATTTTACAAATGATTTTAAATTCAAGAACTCACTTCGCACACACTTGGCACTCACTGAGTTTTTTACTCACACTCATTTCTTCTTTAACTTCCTTCTGGTAGACTTTGATCCTAGCCTTAGTGAGGAGGTGGATCCAGCTTCTGATAAGAATTGGAATTAAAGTATTATTTTGGGACTTCTGTAGTGATTTTAGTTCGTTACGACATTAGCTTATTAGTCATTTTCATGAATTTTTAGGTAAAGATATAGATATTTCAATTGTTTTTATATTTGAGATTTATTTAGCTACTAGAAATGTTCAGAGTTTTATTATGATTGATATTTTGATTAGCGACTCATATATTTAGGATTGAGTTTCATACCTCGAGACCAAACCATATGGTTCAATTTTGGGGCATGACACCATCCTTTCAATTGATTGCCTATTTGGACACAAATTTTGTTTAATTTCCAATACCATAAAATATGAAATGTGATTGTGTAAATATTGTATGTGATAGAGTAAACGAAAAAATAAAATGAAATTAGCAAGCCTTCACCCACTAGTAAAGAATGAAAATGTTGTGATGTTTAGATGTAGCAATGGCATTGTACATACATAAAGGGCTTTATTATGGGCATTTAATATTTTCCAACTATCTAAGGATAAGTACATCAAAAAAGAAATATATTTTATGTATAATTAAGAACCATAATCTAAATTAGATACTATTTAATCTTCGGCTTTAACTTTATATGAAATGTGAATGGACATGCATACCAGTTGGCAAGAATTGCATGTTCCTCCATCTTGGCACATCAATCCATCAATGAAAAATTGAAACAACATAGCCTGCATGCACTCCTAGGCATGCTATGTCAGGTCGAATTGACAGCCTATGCAAGGGGGATATCGCCTCTTAGTATCACACAATATATAAATACATAGATAAGGAAAAAGAATAATCCAAAAAGAACTATTTTGAATGCCTAGTAAATAAATATATAACTTTTACCTATTACAAATTATTCGAGTGAAGGACATATTGTGACAATTTATTATATTTGTTTGATTTCTTTCGTAACAACAGATTCTTTGTAATAAAATTTGTCATTTTTTATTTTATAATTTTTTGTCTTTGTGGATAATCATATATTTAAATATTTTTAGTGGTTATAGTATATTAGACACCTTAATTTAAGGCTAAAAAAATCACATTATAATTTGAATCAAATTCAAATTCACTAAGAATTTTAGGATTTCTGAATCATTAAAGTTTTCTATTGATTAACTTAAAATTTAAATATTAGTAATCTAAAATTACAGCCATCATTTTGGGTCTAATTGGTTGTATTTGTTGAACTGTAGTTTATTTTGTTTTTTAGTGGCAGATGCAAAAATTTAGAGAAGCTTGTATTTATAGCACATTATACGTAACTTGCATAAACCATGTTCGATGCTCAGCATATTCACTCCATTAGTAGAACTTCAATAATTTTATAAAAATGCAAACTAGTTTATAATTTTTTTTACAAATATAGTGTTATTTTTATATTCAATTAATATCAAAAAGGTATGATTTTATAAAAATTATTATTTCGAACAATTAATTAACGATGCCAAATAGTATCAAGTAGAGCAAAAAAACATATGGCATTATAAGGGTAAGTAAAAGTTAAGCATATTTCTATATTTTATAAATGACTATATATGATTTCATATTAAGGCACATGATGTTTATTTTTTTTCACGTAATATATGTAATCAAAGAATCCTATTATAATTAAAGAATTGAGAAAATAAAAGTATCAAATTATGAATCCACGTAAAGTTATGGAGTACAAAAATTTTATTAAATATGAACAATAAATACTAGGTTGAACAAATATTGCATCAAAGGATTCCATCCAAAAATTAACATTGGAACATCAAAGAATTACAAATCTTATATACATGTTGTCATGAAAAATAAAATTCAAGATTATTAGGCTAGAAGATTAAAATTATTGAAAACATCCAAAGGTAGAAGCCTTTTGTAGCTCACCATCCAGGAGGTGCCTGCTTCAAGTTGAGGTGCTACTCCAATTTATTTCACGAATATTTAATTCCAAAACACACCTCCAAAATTCAATTTCGATTCATAAGCTGCATAGCAACCCAAAATTTAACAACTCAAGTGATAACAGCTTAGCACTGGCCCAAAAGATCATTTTAGAGTTCGGAAGCAATATAATTTCAAACTCCAAATAAACTCTACAAGGAGTACAACATATATTCTTATTCTAAAGTCTCATAAATAATAGCATATCTTAACTTAAAGTAACACCACAAACCAACATTATATATATGCCAAAAGTTTTTCAATTGAGTTCAATCCTGTCCACAGTCTCAATCCCCATAGTCTCAATCAAATGATATCCAAATACCTATCATAAAATACTTCTTCCGAGCAAGCCATTAGCCCTCATTCTTCACTTATTTATACTTGTCTGAGAATATTTAAGAAATACATAGGAGAGTGAGTCATAAGGCTCAGTGAGGAACAAGGTAAAGCTATGTACAATCTTGTAAGAATCAGGGATTCAACAATAGTAAATTACTGAAAATTTAGCATAAGAAGAACAAGATTATGCCAAAAATAAAACAATAAAAGGGGTCAAGCTACTAGCAAATGCTAGGTTGGAAGCTGTGACCATCGGCACAACAGCCAGATTGACTCAACCGATTTACATAAAGAGGTATCACCATCGACCAACTCAACCATCTTGCTCGGTAGGTTTAGGGAAATCTCAATTGAGTACAGTCGGGAGGTATCAACATTGACCAACTCAACTATTTTACTACGGGAAGTTTTTCTATCAGCTTGTTTGCCTGGGACATCAACCCAATCTAGATTAGAAAATCACTCTAGCCTTATTGATCCTTGAGCAGAATACAATTTCAAGAATAGCGAACCCAATCACATATGTAAGGTAACAATCAAATATAACATGCATATCAAAGTATCCTTGTGCCTCCATAATAGTACAATAACAATTCAATTCAGTACAATAAACAATCGCTTCAGGAGCTTGAACATGACAACTTGGCAATAACAGTAGCTCAAGCATAATAACTTGGTGATAACAGTAACTCAAGCATAACAGCTTGGCCAAGCACTCGACCCAACAATTCTGTTATACACACATCTTTCAGTTTGATTAATCAATCAATCAATCAATTGACAACATGGCAAAACATTGAGCTTCACAATATAGTTTCAATAAAGCCATCATGGTAAACAATGATAGACAAAACAATCAAGAAAGCCAACACAGTTGACAATAATATACAGTACGATTCAATCTGTACGATAGCATATGAGACACTAAAACGTTCATGGTACCAAAACAAGAACAAATCAGTTGATTCAAGATGATTTTGATGCACGATTTGACAACGGTATGATTCAAAAGTTCAACGATTAGCAATATTCAATTAATGATAATCAAGTCAATAGAACCTTACAAAGTTTAGAATGCAATAATAAACAATAACGACAGTCAAAGTAATAGAACCTCATAGGGCTTAGAAAACAGCAATAAATGGTAACAATAGTCAAGACAATAAAACCTCACAGGATTTAGAAACAAGGTAACGATAGGCAAGAAAATAGAACCTCACAGGATTTAGAAAACAACAATAAATGGTCAAATTAAATGTCAAACAATAGAACCTCACAGGGTTCGGCAGTCAATCAATGACAGTAATGATAGCAAAGACAGGTATCAGATCAACAAAACCTCATAGGGTTCAATCACAATGACATTACTTTACACAAATAAGTACCAAATCGATGGATCCTCACAGGGTAGGCACAAATAATTAATAAGGATTCAATAATCAATAGAATGCTATAATCCAATCAAGTACCAAAGCGGTAGATCCTACAAGGATCAACAGTCAACAAATAGCTATAATCAAATCGATAATCCAAAGTAGGAGACCCTCACCTTAATGACATCGACAACAAAATTAGACTCTATTGATCCTCAAGGCCTAACCCTTCATCACCTATTCAAAAGAGTAACTTTCCATCAAAATCCTTATTCAACCCTAATGATCACTAACATTCATAATCATACTAACAATAGTCCAATCTAAGTAATTATTCGACTAATACGTTGGTTAGGGTTTGTTTCAATATTACTGTCCTAAACATGCTATTCGTATTAAATAGGTAAATATTTACGGAGTTCATTTATACTGCCAAAATAATACAATAAAATCCTTAATTTTTATATATAATTCTATAACGATACTCGATATGGATTATAACAATCTAGTTATTGATAAAATCCAAGTTTTCATCGCTTAAGTCGTGGTTACATAAAATTAAGGTTTTCTCCACTTAGTTAGCTATATAACCTACAGTTTACATGATATAATACCATTTTGGATTCACTAGGCTTACTTAATCGATCAAATGTGTTATGTTCTTATGCATGGGTGTTTTGATCGATCGTTTCTATTATTATTTTCAATAATACAAGGTTTTACGATGATCAGAACGTGCATACGTATACATGCTATTCCATACACAAACAACTCTATTCTTTTACCAAATTTTCACTATTGAGGCAGAATTTCAATGATTAGAACTCATGCATGCGATCACTATGATGAGACGAAGATTCTATCAAGTCACCACCGTCTACTGCCACCGAAAAAGTTCACTACCACCACTAGAAGATGCTCCTCAACTCAACTAAACAAACCTCTCAAACAATTTTTGATTATGATGTTGTTTAATCAATCAATTGGCTGGAAAATCGAAATCCCACCACCAACACCGCCACTCAATTTTCTTTCGATTACTTCACCTTCGGTGGTCCATTTTGAATGTTCAAGCTACCGCTGTTGTGATCCTTGAGTCGAGCCCAACAAAACCCAATAGTTGAACTCGAGCTTCCATCACCAAAACAGAGAAACTCATCACCACCGCCATCGCTGTAACTTTTGAGCTAAATTTTTGGCTACTACACCAGTTAGTTCTACAAGATGTTGGTATATTTGATTTTTTAAAGCTAAGAGGAGCAAAATGATATATAATATGTTAGGTTTTGTCGTTCACCAGAAAAAGTGGTTGGAGGAGGAAGACACGATGGTGTTGGTGAGGAAGAAGATGAAAATGGGACTAAATTGAAAATTGGATATTTATAGAATCAATCTTTTCTTAATTACAGATTGACCCCCAAAAGTTTTGGTCAACCTTCAATTGAGTTCAAAGGTTTTGATTAGGTTCAATTTGGCCACTAAATTATATCAATCCTCACATTGGATCCATTAACTAATAAAAATTAAACATTGACCCTTCCTAATTTAAATAATGGTACGATTAAGTCTTTTATATTTACATTTTAATCCATAAAACTTTCAAAAAATACACAAAAATTAAATAAATTCTTAAAAAATAATATTTAAATAAAATATCAAGATAATACATTTCTAGGGGTGTTACACCTTTGAATAGGATTACATACTTAATCGAAAGGATAATATATTATACAATCAAAAACTAACACTTATTTGCATAAAAAAATAAAACGAAAGAAAATGACAAAGCATAAGTTAAGAGTGGTTGGAAACAACTTAAAATTATAAAACTCTAAGATTACTTTTCCTTGAAATAAAAGTTAAGTAAAGAAAAAACTATGATAAAGAAACAAAAACAAAAGAAGTCAACAAAAAATTTATAAAGTCAAAATCAATATTGGAATATTTATTAATAAGAAATCTTTTAATTAAGGTCATAGCTTACTTCTAAATAAGTGAAGAAATGAGTTTGACATTAGTAATATAAAGTAAAGATATGAATAAGTTGGGAAAGTAACTTAATCCAAAGGATAATATATTATATAATCAAAAACTAATACTTATTTGCATAAAAAAAATTAAAAAGAAAAAGAAAATGATAAAGCACAAGCTTGATAAGATAAGAGTGGTTGGAAACAACTTAAAATATAAAACTCTAAGATTACTTTTCCTTGAAATAAAAGCTAAGTAAAGAAAAAACTATGATAAAGAAACAAAAACAAAAGAAGGCGATAAAAAATTTATAAAGTCAAAATCAATATTGCAATATTTATTAATAAGAAATCTTTTAATCAAGGTCATAGCTTACTTCTAAATAAGTGAAGAAATGAGTTTGACATTAATAATATAAAGCAAAAATATGAATAAGTTTGGAAAGTAACTTTGAACTCAATATTTATGAAATTCAGTATTATGTCTATTCTCAATTGTTTTATGTAAATATAATTGAATATTCGTACTTATCAACAGATAACTACATATATCTCAATAAAGAATAAATTTATTTCAATTTGGTAAATACTAGTAAATAAATATGTAAGGACTACATTTTACAAATGATTTATGTCAAGGACATAATGTAACCATTTACTATATTTACTTGATTTAATTAGCACAACATTTTTTGAAAAAAAAAATATCCACTAAATGTTGTCTTCTTTAATTTTATAATATTTCTTCTATGTGGATAAGCCTATATATGAATACTTTTGGTGGTTATATCTCATATTGCACATCTTGCTTTAAGGCTGAGATGAATCAAAATCTAATTTGAATCCAATTCAAATCCATTTTGTTCTTGTAATTAGATTCAATTTTAGATCTTAGTAATCTATAATTACAGCTAACATTTTGGCGTATAGTCAATTGTATCTGTTGAGTTATAATTTAATTAGTATGTGCTCTTTGCGATTCATCAAAAGTAATTTTAAAAGTTTGTTAAGCTATAATTAAAAATTTTTCATTAACTTATATTCTAATATCAATTTTAACTTTATAATTATTTAATATATTTGTTCTAATTTTTTAAGAATAAATATATTTTAATATCATATTTTGTCTTGACTCAAAATAGATTTAATCAACATTTTAAATACATAAGATTTTTTAAATTCTTTGCAGTTAATACATTAGCAAATTATTTATCTTTTAAGTTTAAACTCGATATATACTTGTTCTTCTAAGTATAAAGTAATCTTCGAGTATTATAATTTTGTGTAATATTTTTATTTTTATATTGTTGTTCCTACTAATATCTATAATTCAACAATTACATTAATATACATTAATTTTAAAGAATCCGTGCATAGAGCAAAAATAATGCTAGTAACTTAAATATCTATCGAATGCAAAATATTCATTACCCCACACAATATTAGATAAAATTCAACCTCCATTAAACTATATAAGATCATAATAAACTGCAAAGCCAAAATACCACTAAATATAACACAACCAAAAACAACCCATACATCCTCCTCTTCATCCTTCGAAACCCCAAATCCTATGGAAACCTAAAACCTCTCAGACCACAATTGTAATTAAAATTTTTTATACTTGATTTATTTTTAATTAAAATTGGCAATATGATGGATATTCAAATTTGTTAATTCTGTTAGTGTGCACCAGGAATTGTGAAAATTTGTCATTGTTGAAATTATGGCATCTTAATTTTAAAATGAATTGTTTCCATTTGATGTTTAATTGATGGACTGAAGCTATGATCATATTAGTGCACTCTCCTTAAATTTTCAAGACAAAAATTAGGAAGAATGTTTAGTGGACGATTGTAATGTTAGGTTGGGATGTTAACTGGAATCTTTCTCTTGTCTTAAGAACGACAATGTTTTGTTTTGTTTTGTTTTGTTGGTTCTGCGCTTAGCTGGCACAATTTGTTCTGTTTTAGCTGTTGTTCCCGTCTAAATCGCATTGGATCAATTTGATGATTGTGCATGTTTATTTATTTATTTCCAATTACTCAGATTCGATTCAGTTGTTGTTCACTAAATTATTTTTCGTCGCAAAATTTCAACATAGACTACTTATTCTTTGCTTTGTGTTGATTACCCACAATTACATTTATTTTTTTGAAAGAATTTTTCCGACGCAAAAATCTAATATGGATTATTCAAGGATCCATCATTGAATTAATATATTAATAAGGGCATTTTCTTGATCAATTATCCTAATTTATCCTTGGTTGACGTGATGTGATTCATGTCGAGGTTAAATTCACATTCTTTCTAATCAGATAACCTATATTTAGTGATGAAAAATCTCAAGTTAATTTTAATTAAGAACACAGTCAAAATACATTATAACAATTATTTCAAAACGTGTTGTGTATTCGAAGAAATTAGGTTTATGTAGTCATGAACTTGAATTTGGCAAATTTAATTATCCTCTTACACAATTGATGCATATTCTGCTTTTTTAATTTTAAGTACTAATGGCATTACTTGTTAGTATTTTCTAGACTAATAAATTTACTTTAATTTCTTAGAATGAATAAAGAAAAGGTGATTATTCAAATTCATGTATAATGATTTTACTTTATGAAAATGATTAGAAAAACTATAACTGAAAAACTAATTCCAATAACCTTAATATGCACTAATTTTTTAGAAATTTAATTTTCTATTTATATAACTGACTTATATGTTTCCGTTTCTCTCCTACTGGAGGATAACTTAACTTGGTACGTGTCATTTAAAATCACTGAATTTCAAGTGTACATACTATTTGACAACAAAACTAGCCTGTCCGATGGAGATTATATTTATTCAAATTTAGTATTTCATGCTTCAAATTACTTTAATGTTATTAACTCTCAAGTCTTTTACTAATTTGGCTTGCTTCTTACAAACGTAGTGAAGTGTATATGTTAAGTTGAATTTTTGTCTTCTTATTCGTATAATTTTTCTTTGTGATTAATAATAAAAATGCTTAATTGTGGGGTTTTAATTTTTATTTTATATTTTGTGAAGCAAATTGAAGATTCGAGTTTATGCAGTCGAAAATCGAGCATTTGACATGTTAGGAGCAAAGATTGCATTCCTAAGGAGACAAGAAACAGAAGAAGGAAATAATTTGAGTGTGGGCATGTCTTGCTTCCCAAGACTATTATGCAAATTTGATTTGAAAACATTCAATCTATATTGGCAATTGTATGTATTTGAAATATTGGAACTTTTAATTAGGATTATTTGAGTTTTCCTATTTTGATAGGACTCTTATTAATTTTTCAGTTGCATTAAAAGTAGTAAGCTATTTATACGGATATAGGTATCTTTCATATGGAGCTTTTTATTCTTTCATTCAGCATATTTTATTTTTCATGCGTATTTCTCCCATATACGAGTTGCTAAACTCTTCTTATAGCCTAAGGGATTATCGAAGTTTTGGTTCTTTAGTATTTGTGAGATCGATAGTTCTATTCATTTTTATTTCTTGAGTATTTATTTATCTTCTGTTTTCATTACGATTGTTCAGGTTTATTGAATTTAGGATCCAATTTTGATAGTTTAGAATAATTGTTTTATCAATTAAAACATTAAATCCGTAATTTTTAATTGTTCTAATACTTGTGGCAAATAACATAGTTATGTGTGGTGACCACATGCATGATTTATGTTATGAGGATAGATAATATAGTCTAAATGAATCCCACTTGTGTGTGTTTGTTGGCTTAGGCTAGTTCTTTCTAGTTTTTAATGCTGTTGATGAATTAAATTCTAGGAGCATTTGTTTAGGATTGTTTATTGGCAAGAGAAATAAATAACGAGCTTCTCTTAGTTATCGAAATAGTAAAGAGAAATTGGCTATCATGAAGTTTGAGTAACTATAACAAATTTATTCAAGTAAAGAAGAATTAATCTTTGCATCAATGATCAAATCTAAGAACCAAATTGAGGTTTTTACCTTAGGCTAGATTCTATTCTTATTGATTTCTTATTTTATTTATGATTTATTTTACATTAAAGATTCTAGGTTTTCGTTTTCATAAAAATCCCCCATTCTATTTTATTTTATTCAGTAAGCTTGAAAGAAAGAAAATTTACCAATCCCTATAGAATACGACCCTACTCACCACTAATTACAAATCATGCTTCTAGAATAGAAATTTATTTTTGTTGGTTTCGATACCCATTATTATAATCCTTTGTACAAATCCATTCACCCAAGTCACCATGCACTTGTGTGTGCTTTTTATTTAAGAATTAACAAAACTGCCGAAAATTGTGTTTAGGTTCATGCAAGTACATTAAATATGAGGTCATGGCTACTTTCCTCCAATCCAATCACATTAAAGTCCAACTTAGTAATGCTATACCCTAGTCAAGGAATTTTACAATGAATGGCATGTCATATGATGCACGTCCATTTTCACATTCTTGCTTTCGATTGTTCCCACCAACACACTTATCATTCTCATTAACTCACCTCTAAATTCTTAGACACCACTAATACAAGAGGATCAACCAAGATTCTTTAAAGCAACTGAGTCTTGTTTGAGAATCAAACATATTGAATGTATGTAAATTTTTATAATTTATTTTTTGTTCATTTACTACAATTCCTCTCACTCAATTACTTAAATGAATGCATTTATTGTCCCCATCTTTCATTATTTTGCTCTTGCATAACAAAATATAACATCTAAGTGTTTTTCTTCATAGTATACCTTTTACAATTTCAGATTTAAGGTGCAAAAACCATAATGGAAATTAGGATTTCATGATTAATATATCATTGGTTTAGGGTTTAAAGTGCAAACATGCTTTATAACAAGTTAGGACTTCATAAGTGACATGTTATTACAACTTACAGTTAGTCTTATCTAAGGCCACCAGGGATGTATTTTATATGTGATCATTAACTTATTCTTTATCCTTTGTACAATTGCATGAAAAATCCATAAAATTCTTTTTATTCATTTTACATATTTTGTAAGTTTAGTTTGTCTCCATCAAATGTTACAATTTATTTTTTATTTTCCAGTTTGTATATACTTTAATGCAAAATTGCATATTAGTTCCTACATATAATGCATATATAATTTCTAATTTTTTAGATGAACTGTGATATGGATGTGCTTCAATGTTATGGTAGGAATGACCTTTGTACAATTGTGTGCTTAAGAGAAAACTTTTTTTTGACCGTCCAATTTTAGAGGAGTCTAAAAGCCGCATCTTAAATTATGAGGAGAAAACTACCCATCCACCAAACACTTATGTTGATCTTCTAATACCAAACCTCACAATTCCTCTAATAGAAACTAAAGACATTCGAGTTGAAATATGTTTGAAAGAGTTGCGCACCAGTGCCTAACATTTCGGTGAGCTATATGTAATGATTACTATACTTATTTTGTAAAATATTTTCTCCAATCAAGTCCCTAATATTCTTCATATATTGCTTCAATTCTAGCTAGAGCGACAAATTGAGCATAGAACACCCCTAAGGAAAATCATTAACATAAACAAGATCTTAAGCCATGCCTAATTGAGGCCATCACACAAATGGGATTTGGAGTATTTACTAGATTACAGATGGACCAATTAGACCACGGGCTTATTAGATGGTTGATAGAGCAATACAACTACACCACAAGTGCTTATCATACATGGGAAACACTTCAATATAGATGATGAGGTAATGCATTGTGCTTTAGGTGATCCAAAAACTTATGATAATAGGGCAATAGATTGTTCAAGCATAGATGGCCAAAAAGTGTATGGGCCGTTGTTTAAAATCAAGGGGGGAATAATAGATTTAGGAGACATCATGAATAGGCTCATGAGGGACCATAGTGCAAGGATGGCATTCAAGGCCATGTACATGACCTTATTATTTGGTGCAATATTATTTCTGGGGTGCGAACAAAACCTCCCAATTTATTATTTGAATCTTTTGATGGACTTATCCATAGTGAAATTTATAAATTGGAGAGGTCTTGTTCTGCATCATACTCATGAGGTAGTTAAGTAGTGGAAGAGAAAGCCACAAAAATATGTAGGAGGATGCTTACTCTTTTAGCAAGTTACTTATAATAATTCCTAGAATACTAATTATATTTGCATGATTATCTTTGCAATTTGCTTCATATCTTAATATCATTGTGCAGATTTTTTTCCTATCGCGTGTGTTGCCACTCGATTTTCATTATAGCATCAAACTTGAAGAAGAGTTTCCTTATCTTGATAGTTTGACACAGCATCAAGTGCATATAAATGTTGATGAAGTCTATTCTAACCTATGGAAGTTATTGGAACTCGAAGTTATTTTAGAAATGTTGTTTTCTTAACTCACATTTTAAATATGGATTTGTGCTTCAAATTTAATTACCATGCATGTATGTGATTCCTCATATAGTCTAAGTGTAATTATTTAACAACTATAATCATTCAATATTAGAAATTTGACCGTGTCTACAAATGATTCAAGCATCCGACTTCAGGGAAGAGATTTCAAGCCAACCCAAAGGAGGTTTAAAAATGTAACGGTAGAAAAAATTGAAATCTAAAATACCAAATGATACTGTTGATGCTGAGTTTAGCTAACCATCAATTTCTCAATACAAGAATTTCGACTTTGCGTTTCATGTGGGTTCAGGGAACATCAAATTCAAGGGTGATTGATGCAATGAGAAGCAATTCAACCAACCATCACACCATAGCAATCACACATGGATGGGAGTCAATGAAAAAGCAGTATCCAAAGAGGAAAGTGTTACAACCAGTTACCAATTACAATCTAAGATAACATTACTTGTTGGAAGAGTTAGGGAATTACAGACTTAATTAGCGAACATAATGCAAGTTTTCAAGAAAGTTCAAGTGAGCATCAAATCATATGCAGATGATGGAAATCGTATGAAAAAAGAGATATCCTCACAAGTTGCGAGCATGTCTAATCGGTGGGAAGAATTCATGATCAATTTTCATAAATAGCTTAAGAGCATGTTAAATGAAGCAACCTCCAATTTAGTTACACAATTTTGTGTGATTAATGGTGCAACGCAAGCAAATCCAAACTTGCAAAGGTGTTCCACAAGCTCATTTCTTTCATCAGATCTAAAACCAAAATCTAACACTTCATCTAGTCCTTATTCGGGAGAGTTCTCATTTGATAAGCAAAATGAAGGTACTGGAACGTCTAAAAGCAATTGATCTCAGCAGTCCACCTAGGCCATCTAACAAACTTCTTGAAATGAGATACATATCCATTCTTTAGTCCAATGGCCGATGAAAATGTGATAGCAGATTTTTTATTTGATGTGGATAGAGATTTCATTTATTTTTATGTTAAATAATTTATTCATGTTTGACCATGGCATTATATCTAGTATTATTGCGCTGATTCTTAAGATAGCCTCACAATATGTTCAAAATACAATTTTCCTAAATATTGCTATAGCATAATTGTGCGATAGAATGTTTGACTACATTTCAAGTCCCTTGCATTATATTTGTGCCGCAGCAAGAACATACTGGCCATATGTAATGAAAGCAGTTGTAGTTTAGTAATATTTGCACGGCACAATTGTAATGTAAATAGTTGCACATCAATAATACCTGTAATGCCAACATCATTGACTTTATAAAACTCACTCGCTTCAAGTTTTATCATCAAGTTACATTCAAATTTTATTACCATATAATGAACAAATATTTTATTTTATCATTTCAATGGCATCGTTGTTGACTTTAGATATGGCACATAATTAGATACAATATCATGTGTTAAAAGCCATATATGAACTTAGGAGTGTAAGCTATGACCAGTTGTAATTAGTACTTTATTACTATTTTATTCCATTATTCGTCTTATAATGAACTTCAGATAATTCATCACAGGTCATCGATCGCTTTGCTTATTTCTACACATTGGAGCATCAGGCACAGTATTTTTCTAAACCTTATTAATACTTCTCGCTAATGCTCTCGGTAAGTAATTAGCTAGCACAAGTTAATTAACCTAACTCTCATATGCCTCAAACGCTTTAATATTTCTATGAAAACTTCTATATATGCAGCAAATGGCATTAAAGGCAATGCAATTTGATAAGAAAATAATCAAGACATTTTTTTAATGGCCCGACCAATTTACCAACAACATATAACATTCTGAGCGAGTTTACATTCCTATTAATGATTTGTATGAGCATTGGTATCTCTACATAGTTGACTTCAAGCATAAAACTTTATCAATTTGTGACTCAGCAATACATGATAACTTGAAATGCTATAGAAAGCCATTGTAAAAAGATTGGTATTGAAATATTTGGTCCTTGCATCAAATATTTTGATCTTTTATGTGAGACTAGGTAATGGAAATGCTACTCTAAAATTGTGGGTTCAATGTTTGGCCAAATTGCTCCTCAAGTGGAAACCTAAACAATATAAGCATACAATTTCATTTGACTTCATGTACAACTGCCCTAATTGGGTTCCTACACAAACCAATATATAAGTGGATAAATATAAAATATATGTAGCATTTGGCATTGTCAAAGCTAATGTGGGATATCAAAATAGATTGACACATCTACTTTTGTAGGAGAGATTATGGCTTATATGTTTGTTTGATGATGTATGACCACGTTGCTAACATAAAGCTCAGAGAGGTATTGAATCTTATTTTTTCATATTGTTAAATTTAAAGTTGTTGTCATTATTACTTTCTTAGTTGTAGGAATTATCAGCAGTTGCTCAAAAGAAATTGGCCATTAGAATGTACAAGTGTAAGAAAAATAGAATTGCGTGGCGTAGATTGACCTTCACTTCAACTCAAAGAAACTGCCACAACAGCATTACTAATTTTGTCCAACCATTGCTGTTGCAGGATACTCATTTTATCTATGATTAATGCAATTAGGTATATGTTGGAATACTACCCTGCAAGCCAATTAGATTGGCATGTAAACTATTTCACTTGTGATACAATCTTGATTAAATGATATTCTTTAAATAGCCATTTTCATCTCATACTTAGGTTTATTTCACTAACATTTGGTTGAAGCCCTTGTATCACACAAGACTACGGGACTTGGTCACACACTGAATGGTGATCATGGAGTAAGTCTTACACTATTGTGATCTTAAATCTTTCAAATCATAAGATCTTATGAGAACAATGGCATCTAAGATCCGGATAGACTTACACTAATGATGCATAAATCCAAGAACTGGATATTACTCCGTTTCATGAGCAATACCATTTGAGAAATGGGTGTATGTTAGTGAGTGCTTGTCAAGGAACAAGGCACTAAAGACCTACTTGATGAATCCACTAGATAATTGTAGTGGCAAGTTCTTCAGCTTACAGTAGTGCATATAATTAGTCCTTTGACCTGAGGATCCATGGTAATCTTATGTTTAAGTCCTCATATTTTAACTCTTCCTTAGCCACGTAGTGGGTTGTTCGGGGTGAGGTTGGGTATGGCTACTTAGATATGAAGGTTTGTGAGATCTAAGATAAGATCTGACTCCTCGTCATTGTGAAGGATGACTTTGTCTTCTATGTATTCTATAAATGATTGATTCCAAGGAGTCCTTGCACAAGACAATATAATAATTTGGGAACGGAGTTTTTCAAATATGAGGTCAAAAATCGAAATCGAACATTGGGAATACAAACATAGAATCAAGGCTATTAGGGTCCAACAATTATTTTGCCCTAAACCTCTTTCGAGAGATAGGAGATAGAAGGACCGTATTTGTATAGTACATATAGAGCTAGAATGATTTTCCAAAAGCATGCATTTTAGCCAACTAGTTGGGTTCCTAGGTTTGAAGTTGGACATTGACCATGGAGATTAGGTACTCTTCAATTAATGGAGATTAATTGAATTGAATTGATTAATTTAAGGAGTTTAAACTAAAATGAATATTTGATATTCCAAAGTCACAAGAGTTGTGAGCCCATTTTCAATGAATAGTAGAATCTAACGGTTCACACATAAAAACCAATTGCATTTCCTACTTGATGAAGGAGAATTTTCTAAGAGTTAGAAAATTGCTCACTTGAGCAATTTTGGAGGTTGGCACAATTGAGGTCATTTTGGCTTGATCAATTTAATTGTTAAATTAATCAAATAATTTAAAAATTAAATTAGACCAATGATTAAAGAGTTAATTATTTGGTGCCACATAACCATCAATTGGTCAAGTTAGCTTAAAGAATTAAGTTGACTATGACAAGCTTAAAAAGTTAAGCTAATTGATTTAAAAGTTAAGTCAAAGGTTAATTAATTAAATTAAAGTGTTTAATTTAATTAATGAGAAGAATCCTTTTTGGAAGGAAAATTCAAATTTGCTGACTAAGCAAGCCAGTTGGCGCCACCTCTTGAGAAAGGTGAGATGCTACCTTGGCATCACTCCATCTTCACTCTATATATATAGATACAGAGGGAGAGAGGGGCGACCACTTGCAACTTGTGTGACAAATTAGATTTTCTTAGATTTTCCTCTATTTTTCAAAGTGTTGCCTCATGTGTTAAAGCTTCACTTCTCTTCTTCTCCTACCTCCAAATCAAGCCTTCATATTTTTAATTCTCTTCATTATTCTCCATCTAATATTGAGGATAATAGGATCTAGCATTGGTGTATAGATCATAACATTAGAGGCAAAACAATTGGATTGGTAGCCTTTGGAGATCCACTGTCAAGGCAGCAACTTTGGAGAATTTTTCCAGGATCTTCCATTTGGATTTTTGAGCTGGGTTTTTTACGGTATCTTAATCAAAGAGTTGATAACGTTCTGTAAAATTTTCAGAATTTTTGGAGGAGTTTGGGTTGGCCAGAAGTTGCTTCCAAACAGAGCTGCCACAGTGAGATCCAGTTTCTGACAGTAAATTTTCAGCGACCTTTAGAGGTCTTTCTGAGTTCTTATTGAGAATATTTTTGAACGGAAGATACATCAAGGGGTTGGTGATATTTTGGTACAAGTTTCACTCAAATCAGAGTTCATTTTCCTGGTCAAAAGTTAATCGGATTCTGCTGTAGCACTAGGAGACAGATTCAAGGAGTTGCGATCTTCTTCCACCTTCCTTTGATTTTCTGAAAACTAAAGTATTCTTCTAACCAAATCTAAATAAATGGCATGTTTAGATCCTTGGTGACATGTGTAGCCTAGTTTTTTTCAGTTTTTAAATTGTTTATTATTGAATCCTAGTGCAACATGTGCCTTCAGCATATTCATATGATCGAGGTTTTAATTAACCTGCTTTTTGTAAGGTTTTGGCTGCGGTAATATGCACGTTTTGACATGCGGTTCTCAAGAACACAAGTTTTTGGGTATGGATATGATGTATGGTATAAGGTACTTGGTGTTTTCCACATGTTATTGGATAAGATTAGATCTTGTTCGTTGATGTTATTCACATGCAACATAAAATTGCATATTAAATTAATCAGGAAAGACATACAAAACTATGCAAAAGAAGACCTAGGAGTAGCAAATAAAACTGTGCAAACTACTTCCCCATATCTTTCACTAAGCCTTTTTGAATGCCTTTGGAAAGCATTTTTTATTGCATTTTTCAGAGCCTTCCCCAGATCTTCCGCAAACAAACATAATGACTGGGGAAGAAGGACAACATTCTCATTAAATATTACCAATACTGGAATGCCAGACACAAGAATGAAAAGTTGTAATCTACTTTCTACTACTTTAATGAAATAATGACACAATCCTCCTTTTGGGCTAACACTTAAATTTATGCACCCGTTTTAGGATTACAAGATATTTAATCATCCAAGTTGAAAGTTAGAATACAAAACGCATTAGAATACCACTTCTATAAGAAATTCATAAATAAAAAACTCCATATATGTGAAACTTAAATTGGGATGATGATCCTCTAATTCTATACATCATGTCTACGCATTCTGTCTCATTTGAACATAATTGGGCAGTTATATCATGACATTAACCAACATATCAATAAAATTGTATCTTGTTTTGCAACACTGAAGAACCAATTAAGCTTGAATGTTAAAATAGATAACTGCAACATACATGAAAGAGCGTACATATTATAAACAACTCCAACTAGCAACTCAGCAAACAATATCAGCTTCAAATTGACAAAACGCACCCAATCGCCTCCCTAATCGATCAAGAAAGAAAGCAAAAAGGTTTGATTAATCAACACTCTAATCACGTAGGTAGAATTTGCAATTGCAACACAAATAATTTAGTAAATTTCTAAAAGATAATTGACCAACTAAATATTAGGTACTTGGTCTTTTGCCAAAACATATAGAAAACAAACCTAAACATGTAGTATCCATCCCTCTAGGGGACAAGAAATTGTTGAGGCATTATACACGTCATCATAGCTTATGTTCTCCACTTCATCTGGTGTGCTCCTCTCAAATGGAAACAAAGATTTGATACGAAAAAAAAAGTCTTTGTCTATCAATTGGTAAATTGCATCCAATGTACTTGCCACACTTCTTGCATTAAGTTAGGTATCATATCAAAAAAGAAACATACAGTATAATTACTTATAAAATATTTATAGTCATTTTAGTACCTCGTGTAAGACTATATGTATTGCAAGTGAATGATCATTGCAAAATGTTGATAGGAATGCTAATGATGAAAATCGAAAACGTCTAGATATCTTTAGGTCATCAAGTTAAAAAATAAAAAATAGCATAAATTGAGAACAAGGGAATTACTGCATCTGAAGGAGTATAGCAGGATAAGAATGCAAAAGATAATATCAGTTCTTTGCTTCCTTCAAAGTTATTATTTATTTAATATAGTCCAAAGTTATCTCAATTACACCGGTTCCAAATCCCTGTTATTTTGATAGCTAACTAAATCCAAATTGAATCCACATATTCTCATCACAATAGGCAAAATACAATAGAATATATAGCAGTGCAACAACGTCTGAATCTCAAGCATTGCCAGTCTTCATGCTTTCTCCTAGTCATGCTAATACTTGCCAGATAGACTGACTTTTATTATATTCGATAAGCGATTAATCTTTATGTAAAAGTCAAAGAATATAGCAATATGATTGGAAAAGTAAAAGTAAATGTGAAATTTTTCAAAGCAAATACGTTCTAAAATCACTTCAATTTCAGGTGGCGAATGGAAATGACAAGAAAAGTCTAATGACATGTTTAAAGATCAAATTCTTTGTTATTGGAAGTGTTTGTCATCTTTTCAGTCCCTCAAAACAATAACTAGGAGAGTATTTTACATAATGATACTTGCAAAAATGACCCTCTGGTAATTGTCTCTAACTACAAATCAACATCTCATCAGCAAATATATATCACCAAATGCAATAATAAGCAAACATACAGGGCTGACTTAAAAAAAAAAACTCCTCTGATAATCAATCTTACATAATCAGACAGCTTCTTTTGTCTGTACACCCATAGCACACACAGGGCAACATATCTTCCAAGCGAGGCATTTTTTTGGGACGACCATCCCAGAACTACCACCCAAATATGAAAAATTTGTCTACACATAGTCTAATAAATTTGTAATTAATATTACAGCAACCAAAAAATGAAAAGTTCAACAAATTAAAATAAAAATTAGACATTTCAGGATGAATAGAAAAGCCCAAACGCATGAATCACACACAAAAAAATAAAACCTTATCCATACCTAACGTAATAAAATCAAAAAATCATATCAACTCTTTAAAAAATTACCGAACAAATCAGAGTATTTAAACACCCACTCAAAACTTTCTCCCGTGCTCGAGGATCCATCGTCAGGTGCGTTACGCAATTCTTCTCAATCTCATGCTCGTATTTTGCTGAGAAGATAAGATGCGAGGCCAAGACGGGCACCCATTTCTCACCAAGCGGGTTCAAT
>JACGDI010005487.1:298004-310442 GCA_014898725.1 Jacaranda copaia | reverse complement strand
CAAGTTCTAGTGGCTACCATGGCTGCCAAGCTTCCATATGCCAATCACCTAGAAGAGGCGGCCAAACTTCAAGGCATGTCACCAGGAAGCTTCCTAGGCTATTGCCATGACCACGTGCTGGCCATGGATAGCCTGTTTAGGTAGACAGCAGTCGCTAGCTCATGGTTGTCATGGATAGCATATCATGGCAACCCAAGTGGTTCGGGAAGGGCGGCAATTGGGGGTAAGGGGTTGCTAGCAGGGACAATATGTATATGTGTATGTACATATATAAATATATTTGTATGTATATAATATAATATAGATATTTATTCTTATATAAATATGTGTGTATGCATATTAAATATTATATATTTATATAAATATATGTTTAAATCTGTATATATATGTGTGTATAATATGTGTATATATATGTTGATACTAATATTAATCATATTATTATTATTATTATATTTAATAATATATTAAAATATATTAATATCATTAATAGTGTTGCTATTATAATTAATAATATTAATTATATGATTAGTAATATTAATAATAATAAAGATTATATTAATAATAATTTTAATTATATTCATAATATGCAGTATTAATTATCATATTACTAATAATACATAATGCTAATAAATATTAAATTGATTTTATTAAAGTTATTATTATTAATATAATTAATCATAAGAATAATAATGTCAATATTACCAATGATAATAACAATATTATTATCTAATATTATTAGTATTGTTATTAATAATACATTAATAGTAACATCACTAACAAAAGTCCAATTAAGTTGAGGCTTCCACTGCCATGACATAAAAAAAAAAAAAAAAAAGGCCCATATCAATTAAGAATTTTCCGCCTAAGTGAAAATCCCCAAGTTTAACAAAATCTAGCAAGCCATATCAGCATTTTCGGCCATTTTATGAGAAATCAAACTAAATGTGCAAATTTTTTTATACTTATAGGACTAACTTTTTAATTATATAAAATATAGAACAAAATTAAAAATCAAAAAAACTTATAGAACGACAAAAATATTTTTCTCAAATATTTAGCATCATATCAATTAATGTTTCACATTGAATGACTATTATGGTAACATGTTTATATACGTTAGAACGTAACTTATTTTGTGATGATATGATAATGTTAGTGATGCATGCACTATATGTTGAAATGATTCTTAAAAAAAAAAAAAAGATTAACAGAATGAGGGAGAAAGTCTCCAACGCAAAGAATAAGATTTTCTTCAGTTCAATATAACCACCAAATTTCTTTATTACTACTTTTTAATTTATATAAACATTAGGTAGGAAATTATTTTTTAGTGTCTGAATATCTATTTTTAAATTTATTTCATGGATCATCAGCTATAAAGAATATATCAGTCCATGCGAATACACATTAACACTGAAACAGAAACAAATTAAAGGACTTGTGCAGTAACAAATTTTAGAAAAAAATGAAAAAAAAAATATATGAAAGACTTAGCGTATACTTATAACCTTAATTTATTTTTTCTATTACTTTCCATGAAATGTAGCTTCAACTACTAAAAGAGTTACAAATTGAAAAGAAGTTTGTTTTTATTTTCATACAGAACTAAATCTAGAATAATGAAAATTTTGCTTTCTGGAATCTTGTTTGATTCATACATACATTAAGACAAGACTTATTAAGAATTTGAAAAAATATTTCTTTGTGGATAAAGTTAAGTTATGAGAACACATTGTGCATCACATAAATAATTTTTCTAACACTACAAAAAACTAGGGAATTAGCTATTGCCAATTTATAGCTAGTACTAAAAATTCATAACTTTAGCTACGAAATTGATATATACATCAATTTTGAAATAAATGCTTTCGTAGCCAACTCTCACTGCTATCAATTCGGAGATAATGATTTTTTTTCTTCATATGTACATATGTGTGTGTGTGTTAATTCTCCTATGAATAATGCATAACTAATTTGTTTTGCTTCAAACATATAAAGCTACACCTATAGGTTAATAGTCAATAATTTTTATTGCTTGTAATTTAAAAGAATCACATTTGCTACAAAAATTTATATTTATAATTATAGTTATATTTACAAAATTAATTTCCTAACAACTTTTTCACAAACTCTTGGTTGTTAATTGTTACTTTTAAAATTTTCATTGATGATTAATGATTTATTTTTTTGCTAGTATCTAATGTAACGATAGCATTACTTTGCTAAAAAAGAAAAGCAGTATAATAATAATAATAATAATAACTACTTTTTACACAAAACAAGCTTCTTATTATATCTTGGGAGGTGTTAAAGATCATTTCGGACCCCTTGTTCCAAATTTTTATTTTGATCTTGCATTACGTATTTAAGAATCCATGTTAATGGTTTGTCTAAGGAAATGAACTAACTGGTGAAAGGGAAAACAGTAAACTACATATAATGTGAGATATAAGATTAAACACTAAAAGAAATTAAGTGTTCGTTACGAACAAAAATACTATAAAATTAATTTTGTTGCTACAGTTACAATTATAATTATAATTTTTTTTAGTTAATATAATTTTTTTAAATAACAAACAACAGAAATTATTAACTATTAATTCATAATCTTGTACATTGAAAGTGTAAGAGATTAATTATACATTATTTATAGAAAATTACTATATATGAAAAAAAAAAAAAGAATCATCATTAGCCACCTATTGGTTATAGTGAGGAGTAGTTATATGATCATCTACTTCAGATTTGGCTAAACTAATTTCATAAATAAAGTTATGAATTTTTAACATCAACTCTGTATTAACCTCAACGAATAACCTAATTCTTTTATAGTGAGGTACTAATTTAAAATAGAAGATATGAACTTATTGAAAATATGGGAAGAGTACTTGGAGAGGTATCAACATTTTTCGGCATGTAATCTCAATTTGGAATCTATGCTACCAATATGTCAATAATTGTCACTCTCCTAAGTACTTGAAATAATTGAAACTCCAACATTAGAAATACTGATGCATGTTTCTGCCATTAACCAGATTGAATTTTATTGTTGAATATCCCACACCTAGAACATATAGAGCAGTAATTAATCTGCAAACATGCGTGTATATAGTAGGCACAAACAGTAATTGGAAACTATGACAGACTAATTATGTTAGGACAGCAGAAACCCAAATGTGTTTTCTAAGGATCCATGGCGCAGTAGCAGCCGCAAAGTCTTAAGTAGTTAGCTTTTACATTGAAAAAGCTTGACAGGCCTTACCCTTAAACAACTTGTGAGTTTCACAAAAGTTTTAGGAAACAACAGATTTATCTTCAAGATTTCTTGCCTGGACAGGAGAAATTCTTGATAACCAGGGTCTTTAATTCCCGTTCTTAGCTGCAGAAACAACTATGCACTGTAAGTTGTCGAATTGAATGACCATCTCATCTGAAAGTACGTAGTTTTACTTAGAATCTAAGCAATTCTAGTAAAATTGACGAACCCCTAAGAATATGGTAATAAATTCTATAGAAAAGGATTTTTTTGAGACGGCAAAAGTTGTCGATTGTAAGAATTAGCAGTAGAGAGCTAGCATATATCATACACAAGTTGAAGAGGCGTGTGATCCTGGCGAGAGTAGTGCTGATTGGGTTCCATGAGGTTCATTGGGAGGAAGTTTCGGACATCATAGGACTGTGAAGTCATTGGCTGGTACTCTGATGCTGGCATCAAGTTCATTTGCTGCTGCGCTCTCTCATTCTCAGCTATCTGCCATCATAAAATCAAAACTTGAACATCTCTGTTCAATTGTGTCTTTTCGGGTATTTATATCAGACAGAAAGAGGTAAAACAAATGACCTTTGCCCGAAGGAACATGTTGGCATTGTGCAGCTCCAGCTCCTGATACACCAAAGAAAGTTTTATATATCTTTGCATATATCATGGTTCAATACTACTTCATATGCTCATCGAACATATACATCTGCTAACGTTTGAATGAACATTTCAAGAAGGGAAAAGAAAGAGACACAATCCTAGCTAGGTTGCTAAGGATTCACTTGAAATCAGAAGCATTGAAGGAGCAGAAAATGAGATAATATAGTCACCCTTTTCTGCATGAGCTCTATCTCAGCGAACAACAACTCATTCTGGAAAAAGGAAAATTTCAAGAACATTAGTCAGAACGGGGACAGCCATTTTATTGTAGAAAGGAGGAGACGTAGTTAAGCTTAAAGACTTCATTATTACTTACTTTCTTGGAACGGATTCTGCTGATGGCTTTCTCGATTTTGCCTTCCATGCTCTTGAGATCCTTCAAGGACATACTGCCAACACCCTCTCCAAGGATTTGTCTGGAGAGTAATGGTGCCGGCCGGCCCATAGTAGAATATGTACAAATATGTCTGTCAGTGAAACATGTCTGAAAAGAATTAACAAATGTTGTATACATCTGATGGATCGGAGCTAACCTGTTTGAAGTCTGTATCTCCCTTATTTGTCTGCGCAGCTTGTTGGCTTCTTGCTGGTAAAACTGACAAAGGAACAAGCAGTTACAGTGTAAAGATGATGGAGAACAAGAAATGCTTGTCCCAACTAATTTTCAATTCTGAATGGTTGGGATCATATGCTGAAAAGGCTCGCAATGAGGCTTGAATTCAGACATCTTCATATTTCTTGAACATCTTTAGTTGAATTAGAAGTCATACAACGAAAGAATAACAATAATATCACTTTTGTGTGGATATTAACTGTTACTAGTTTTGAATAAAAGAAGGAAAATATCCAGGTCTAGGTGACTAAATTTCATAACCATGCCCATGATTTCAGTCCCAAAAGTTGTTGTTGTCAATTCTGCAAATATCATAGAGGTGACATTTACAGCTGCCTACCCACCCATCTCAACCTCCAGCATAAATGGGTTTGGATTTAAGTCAGAAAATTTGATGAATGAAAAAGGGTCTTGCTTAATTAACACTATTTTCAACCTAAAATAAAAGAGATTCATTCTGATGCCTTTTTTGATTTCTTTGAAGCATTGACATTATAATCCACAAGTAACATCAAGTTTCTTGGGATGATAATCACACTCAATATACTAAATTTTCCATGACAATTTAACTTTGAAGATCAAAGACTAAATGAATCAGGAAGCTGTTGGCATTTCATAGTCAAATCCAAATAAATGAAGCTTTCAAATACCTTCAACCTCCACATACTACTTTAAAAAGTAAAGATGTTTCCTTCAACCTCAAGTATATCTGTAGACAACAGTTCTCCTGATGTTTAAACAACTTAAGCCATCCCTTAAAAGCGCAGAAGGGGAGGAAAGAAAGAACTTAACTGCCTTGATTGCAGAAACTGTTCCATGCCAAGAATTAATTAAATATATGGGATGAACAGTCTATATATGTGCATGCACTATAGCATGACTTCCAAAGCAAATAAAAGTACGAATCAAATTTATAGCTTAAATATATCTTGTAATCAATACATGCTCCAAAACATGATGGAATTTATTCATGGAACTTGGAATTTGATATCACCACTTGAACACATAATTTGCTGCAATTGTGTTTCATAACTAATTTGAAACTAAATACCCAAAAGATATGGATATTATTATATTTTTGTCACTTATGATATATATATATATATATATCTATAGGACTTGCCTGGGTGTTAGCCTCAGATGTGGACACAGAATTTGAGGAATCAGCACTTGCTTTCTTGTACCTGTCAATAGTTGCCCTAACACTGGAACCACAGAACTTGAATTATGTAACTTCCATCAAATTATCATACATACTTTATTCCTAGCATTTTCCTCCCACATTTGCAATTGAAAATTAGGCTATATAACCACAAATAAGCCCTAATATGTTTTAATTCAAAGACTTGCAATTAATTTGTACATTGATAGTGAAAGGAGAGGACAGATATTGTTGGGGTCAAAATAGCATAATCAAGAATTGCCCTAAAGATTCATTTATCTGTACCTTAGTTGTTTATACATTTTACTCTAAGAATTTATTTGCTTGTTTTGATATTGTAGGATAAATATACAATCAAACATAATTCAAATGTTTGGTTCATTTTTAAAAGTCTTTAATATAGGTAAAATCCGGTATGTATTTAAGGTCAAACCTAACTTGTGTATCAAGGCCTTGAGGTGAAATATACTTTCGAGCTTAAGTTGGGAATAAATTATAATTTATCTAATAGAATAATCACGCCAAGCAAACAATCAAAGTTAAATATCAAATTATTTAAAATATAAAAATAAACATTAAATATAATACACAATAATCCATTATTTATCCTAATCATACTTAATCCAAAAACTCAAATCAAACGAGCTCTAAGGGGACATCTATTTTGTAAATTTATGCAAGATACAAAGTTAAAGGAAAAAAAAAAAAAGTCTAGTTAATGCCAAAGGAACCAACACTATACACTGTTGCATTCCAGTTGCAGCAAGTTCTGTTAGCAGCTTTAGGAAAATCTACAAATCATCAACTTTATGTATTTGAGAGTTTGGGACACATTTCAAAACTGAAAACAGTGAAATTTCTTTATCATATTAAATAATGCGTACGCCTTCTGGGAAATTAATATACTGAATTAATAAATGCACGGAAGGTTGGTTCAGAAAAATATAACAAAATTAAAAAATTGTTTTGCACATTAAAGTTTCGGGGAGGCATCAAACAGTATAGAACTGAACTTGATGTTAGGCGATCAAATTTGTTATTATAGATTGAAGGGAGAAAAAAAAAGGCAATTACAATTAATTAATGTCTTCTTTAGGAAAAAACAGGTTTTAGCTAATGTGACATTTTCGCAAATATATAAAAGTAAATACACTGAAAATACTTTCATTCTTGTGCGAGAAGATTGTGGATAAATAAAAATGCATAGAATAATTAAATTTATTATAGCAATGTGAGAATATGTTATATTTTTCAATTATTATTGTTATTTTATTTCTTTATAAGTATTTGTCAAGAGCGGTTTCATTCCTTTGATCTATAAATTAGAAAATTTTATTTAATAAGAATATAATCTCACATTTCTTATAGGAATGCTAGATATCTTTCAGCTTTTCAACGTTGGAAGTGGATTTTTGATTTTTTTGTTCACTTTTGATTCATATAATATGTGCATAAACATATAGAGAGAAATATACAGATACCTAGCTTACGTTTATACTTTTCTTTATATTTTTATTAACTTTAGTTACCGTAACACATTGTCCGTACATGAATTATAAAATAGTGGTAGGTCACTTTGGGGGATGAGAAGGGAGAAGAAAAGAATTAATAATGGACTTTGAGTATATTGATGGGAGAAAAAAGTTACGGACTACTTATAGTTAGGGTTAATTTTTCACATCAAATTTTAATATATTGATGTAAAAATCCATGAGCAAGAAATAATAACCATATTACATATGAATTTGAGATAAGACAAGTGACATTTCAATATTATTATTTGCAGGCATGTACAAATCATGATTTCTTTTTCATACTGGATGTAATAATGCTACTAATAAATATATTAAGATTATTATTTTTTTTTTTATGTTTATCAAAAGTAATTTTAGTCTTCTAAGAATAATTAGTAACAAGAAGCAATGAAAACAACTTATCAAGCAAGTTCCAAAATTCCCGTACACATGCAAAATTTCAAAACTCCTTATGAACTAAGTTGACTCACAAACTTAGTAAGTTGCTTCAAGCGGCTCAATCAAAACTCAATTTTTTTGAGTTCGAACTTACTGAATGTTAACTTTTTAAGTTGAATTTGAGTTTAAATATGAGTATTTGAAAGCTCTCAAGCTAGCTTATATTTTTTATTTTTTTTCTTTTTGTATATTTTAAGTTATATTATAATTTAGTTAATAATGATAGCGATAAGTATACGATATTATTAGCAATATTGTAATAGTGGCATCAATGATAACTATAATATAATTCTTTAATATAATAATTCTATTGATAGTTATAAATTTATAGTAACTTTTTATGATAATATTACAATAAGTAATGGTACAAAAAAAATTGTCTAAAGATTTTGAATTGTATAAGTTATAGTAATGCAAGAATCCAAACTATATAATTTACTTGAACTATTTGTCACCATGATTTAATATTATGATAACCTTATCATTAGTTTTAAATTTATTTCAACCTTACATGAATATATATATATATAAGCAATAAGAAAAACTAGTAATAACAATAATTATTTCATATTTAAACATATCCAGATTATACAATTCTTATCAGTTTAAGAATCAAAATTATATTTTTAGTAGCTAGTATACATGAGCTCCAATAAGTTCGATCCCAAATAAGAGGGTGTTTGGCTAAACTTATTTTAAATATCTTATAAGTTCCTACATCTTATAAGATGTTTTTGGAGCTTATAAGAAATTAAATCTTATTTTTAAAATAAGTTATTGAAGTGTTTGGATAAAATAAAATTTTGGAGCTTATAAAATGTTAACAATAGCAATTTTGTAATTAAAATGGTTAAAAATAAAAGAGTGTGTTAAGATCTTAAAAATAAGTTAGAGTCTCCTTACTTTTTTAAAAGAGCTTTTAACCTCCTAACATCTTATTTTAGTATCTTATAAGTTCTTTTAAAAAAAAAGATTACCAAATATTTTTGATCAACTTATAAGCTATTAAACATCTTATAAGATGTTTTGATAAGCTTATAAGCTCACCCAAACACCCTCTAAATAAAGTTTGAGTTTGATAGTTTTGAAATGAGATCGAAATGCCCTAATTTAAATTTATAATTAGTTAGATAAACTTGAATTTGAGTTCATATTTTTTCAAACAAATTTGATTTTTGAATCTAAAATGTTTGAAAAAATCAATCATGTCTCTAATTGAACCCTACATGATCTAAATTCTAGAATTATTAATCATCAGCAAAAACTACTAAAAAATTACCAAAAACTCCAAAGCTGCCGACAACCTCTTCACAGCCATTCATCAAATAAAGTAATATATCATATGCTAAAAGCAGTTATAGTTACCTTAATGTTTCATAGAACTTTGTTTTGTAGACAATCATAACAATCTATATCCATGATTAGCATATATATATATATAATATATATATCTTTAAATGATGAAGCAGAATTCTTTTGATGATTGATGTAAAACATGTAACATAATCATTGTGACTAACTATAAGTAGAATGAGATTATAAATATATCCTGTCGTAAAGTTATTGCTTCTATTTTCAATTAAGGATTTTTCAAAATAAAATTTTATTTTTTAAAATGGGATTTTTTTTTTAATACAATAATCTCCTTTAAATTAAAGGAAAATCTCCAATATCTTTTTACGCTATTATAAGTGTCAAAAATGTATAAAACTTTAACCTTTTTTAAACTCCTTTCTAATAAAATTAAATCAGAATTATTTTTAATTTATGACTATAAATGAATCGAACTCGAATTGAATTTTTAAAACTCTTTAGTCTTAAACTCGTTTAAAATATTTGAACTAGAGTTTTGTGAACTTTTAAAAGTTTAACTAGGTTCATATTTTAATATTCCTTTTAAAAGTATCGAAAACTCAAAATCAACTAATTTGTAGTTAAAGTTGTTTGAGCTCGAGCACCAAGTCAAGCACAACTACACTAAAAATATAATTTTTATCTTTGAATTAATGTGAATTGTATTATTTGGTTATTTTTAAATATAATTATTAAGATTACATATTATTCTTAAAAAAAATTTATATGAAATTAAAGTATGATTTAAAATTATTATAGTTAATTATTGTAGTAGAGAATTCCTATACTAATATGCATTATTAGTATTATAAATAATATTAAAACTATAACTATTATTGTTATTAAACTAATATATTTTGGAATATGGACAATAACAAAAAAAAATAAAAACTCACAAGCCTAAGAAACTCAACTAGCAGAAAAACTTAAGCTCAATGTTAAATTATATCTCATTCAAATAAAGAGGTTGTTTGGCTAAACATATTTAGAAAACTTCACACGATATTTTTTGAGCTTATAACATGGTAGATCTTATTTTCAAAATAAACTTTTAAAGTGTTTGAACAAAATAAAATTTTGAAATTTATTATAAGATATTAGCAGTAATAGTTTTGTAATTAATATGATTAAAATTAAAAGTATTTGGTAATATCTTAAAAATATTACAAATTCTTTAATTTTTTTCAAAAGAATTTATAATATATAACATTTTATTTTGAAAGCTTATTATAAACATCGTCCAAACATCCTCTACCTCAATGCATCTTATATGCTAGATAGGATGTGGGTAAAGAAATAGTTTGGTAGTTGGTACTTTTAGAAAACAATTAAATCTTTTTTTCTTTTCCAAGCAACATTTCCTATATTGTTGATTAATTTTTATTTTCTCTTCTCAAATTCATCAAGATACCACCTATTACTTAATACTTATAGGTGCTACAGTTAGGGTTTTTTTGCCAGTCAAAAAAGGTGCCTCTGTTCATTACTCTACAAATAAAATACACATAAAATACAAATATCAGTTTTCTGAGTCTTACAGAGAAAAACATCACAGTGAAAACACATACATGCACTTTCAGTCAGGATAAGCTGCAACCTTAATTTCGTCGACCCACTGATTGGCTACCTTCTGCCACGCTGGCACAAGATCCCACAGTATGATTGGCTCTAGCATCTTTATTCTGGGATCTCGCCACGTGTCACCCCTCCCCTTTACACCGAGGTTAATACCCCATGCCCATCACCCTATTACCCACCTCGATTTATTCAAAATCCCGATATTGCTCTCGATGTTTCAGTTTTCTGTAGCGTATTCCAGAAAAAAAATTTTATGGTTTTTAAGCACGTAAAAATTTACTCTTCAATACAGTATACTGGGAATCTATGTATAGATATAGTAAGTCTTGTTTGCCTGTACAGTTGAGTGCCTCAGTGAAGCTGTCTGTTCAGAGCAGCCATTTTTGCCATTGCTGCGCTCTTTCCTATGCACCGAACGGCGAATGAGCTCACACCTCAGCAACAAAAATGGAGAATTAAAACCCTATTGGCTCTTTCAGTTTTCTTGCGTTTATTTTCTCTTTTTTTTGCCTTTTTCTGTTTTGTGGGTAATATTGGCCTGTAGTCCATTTTGTTTTGTTATACTCTCGCATGTTAGGGGGAAACAGAAGAAAGTTGTTTCCTTTGTCTCTCTCTCTCTCTTTTTTTTCTGTTGGCAGAAGTGCAAAAAGGACTTGAGGAGGGCGTTCAAAGAAAATGGTTGGCCAGTACTTTAGCTGTGTCATTTTTCATGCTTAACCCTTCTCTCTTTGGATCCACAGAAGCTCTTTTTCAGCTTCAGAAAAGCCTGATTTTGAGAGAGATGGGAAAAATAATCTTAGTAGAACAAATCTACTGTACTGCAGAAAGGGTAATTTTTTTCACCTTTAGAGATAAATATTTTTGGGGCCAGAAGGATGATGGAAGAGAAACCCCATAAAACGAACAGTAAAACACCCCAACCCCCCAAAACCCCTCCTTGTCCTTAAGTGGAGTACAGAAAAATCATGTCTGATATGACCAAAGATTCTGTGGTTAAAACACATGGAACTTTAGGCACACAACTCATTTCAAAGTTCAAACCCTAACCATAGTCCATGCCCTAATGTTACATCAGTACACTACTCCAGTCGACACAAGGGTAAAATGGTAAAATGGTAAAATAAAGGCAAACCCAAGGTGCTATTCTTGTGAAATTGAGATTATTTTGGATTTTGACAAACTGAAAATGGAAATTGACAAGTTTCATGCCCTTTTGAAGATTTGAAACCCTAGTACTCAGCTAATATTTAGGTTTAAATTTCTCTTTTGATTTGCTGAACTGACATGGTATTAAGGAACAGTCAATGAGAAGAAAGGGAGTGGGCAAATGGGAACTTGACAGCTTTGCAGTAGAGTTTCTTGAGCTGACAGATGACATGTGGGGGGAGAGAGAGAGAAAGAGAAAGAATGAAAGAAAGAAGTTTTGAAAGATAGATAACAATAGATACACAAGAGAGCTGATTTTCAGGACTTTCATTTATTTTCTTAACCCTACTAGTTCTTGAGAACTACTTGTGTTAACTATATCACTTCTATTTCTATCTATTACATCAGATCTTGGAGGCATATCAAACTGGGAGCTGAGGAGAAGCACAGAAGAGAAAGATAGACACAACAAAGCTCATAAAGGAAAGATAACACAAAAACAATCAAGAAAGACAAATGAATCTAAAATTGGTGATGAGGGCAAAATTCATTGTGTTATCTGTGCCAAGAAATCCCTTAGATTTTCTATGACAGAAGAACTCAAATCAGTGACATCTTCACCATGCTAACAAACAAACCAATATAAAATATAGAAAAATAAGAAAGAAAAAAAAAGGGAAGAAGAAATCAAGAT
>JACGDI010005487.1:272599-297904 GCA_014898725.1 Jacaranda copaia | reverse complement strand
TACATAAATTTATATTATGTAATTTAATTTATGAATGATAATATCGTATATGTAGGTCAGTTTTTTCAACTCGTCTTACCTTTAATTTTTCAAAAGAAAGTTATGATTCAATTTTATTTGCAGTAAAAATCAGTAAATTGATCATTTTGTGACGAAGAAGTTTAAATTCATTTGATACCTAACTTTATCAAATTTCAATGATATTTTTATATATTCTTTGTGTAGTAGATATGAATCAATTCCAACATTTCATAATAAAAGGGCTAGTGTAAATATATGCAAGTGGACAAAAGAAATAAAACACAAAGTGCAAAAAAAGAGGGTAGTGATGCCCACTTTCAAGTTTCCAAGTCCATTAACAATCCATTTTCTCAAGTATGGGAAAAAGGTGGAGAGATGATGAGAGGTTCTTTTGGGAAGTGACCATTAATGGTATTGAATGAGACTTTGGTGAAGTTGTACTAAAGCTTTAATAGAAAAGGAGTCAACAGAAAAACAAAAGAAGACAACAATTTATGTTTTGTTAACTTGTTGGTTAATAATTTTATTTTTTATTATTTGACATTTTAACCCATGATATAAAATTTAATTTTCACTATCCCTATCCAACTCTACCATTATAAAGTCCCCCTCTGTTGATCTTATATATCTTATGAGAAAATCATCAAGTTATAAAAATAATTATTTGACATTTTAACCCATGATAAAAAAATTAATTTTCACTATTCCTATTCAACTCTACCATTATAAAGTCCCCTCTGTTGATCCCTACATATCTTATGAGAAAATGATCAAGTTATAACATGTACTTTAGTAATTGGTTTATCAAAGAAACCATATATGATAAGGTTTTCAAATATCCTCACTCATGAAAACATTAGTTTTTGATAAATTTTAAGTAAGTTGGTTTAATACTTGAATTTTTAATCAATTATTGATTGATTATAATGCAAGACAAGATCAATTCAAATTTGAAAATCTTTTAATTCTTTTTTATAGTTAATAGACCTTTCCTTGTAAAACGAGCTTAAGAAAAGGAAAGCTCAAATCAATCTCATGCTACTTAATTTTAAAGAAACTAAAATTTGAAGAAAATAATATATCTACCCTACATCACAAACTATAACTATTTTTCCAATATTGCCAATTGCAAGGGTTTTTGTAATTTCATACTATTGAATTTATTTGATCTATGAATTTTTAGGTAAGAAGAAAGAGAAAAAGAGTGGAAGGAGAGGAAATAGTAGTCTCGATAACCTAATACAATCCAATTCAATATATCGTGTTAGCTTGGTTCAAAGATCTAAGTTTATGAAACTCGATCAAAAATCAATTCAATTAAACATAGTCAATTTCGATTAATATTCTCTCAAATCCCACCCGATCTAATCCAACTCGACCCGTGAATAGTCCTAGCCAGTGGGCTTTGGCCAAACAAAAGCTTACATATTGGACATGTTAAACTCTATGGTTGATTCTTAAGTTAAAACAAATTGGGCCAATTGCTTAATTTTGAGACTAAAAGCAATATCCTATTCAAAATGCCATGGCGTCGTACTTTCAGCCTTGCAATTTAATTATTAGCTAAAAATTGAATTTTCTTTTGAAATTATTTCTGCTCCCATGCATTCAGTGTATGTTTCATCCAACATTATCGATTGTTTTTAGTATTTAATTTCATAATGTATACTTTTAATTGGCAAGTATTTGCATAATCTTCCAAAATCCATAACCTATTTTTGTAAATATTTGTGTATTTAGTCAGGAAATTAAATAAAATTATTTAAGCCAAATTGAAGTTGATTAGTAACATTTCATAAACTTTAAAATTTATTTTATTCAAATATTTCAATAAATTATTTTTAAAATAAGATGTAACATTTTGCAATTAAATTCTAAAAGAATCATATATATATATATATATATTAGAGCTAAGAGATTATAAGATTGTTTAAAAGAGTTCAACCAAATACCCTCTACATAGACTAAGAGGTTGTTAATTTATTGGTTGATAAACTTCTCCAAAAAATTTATAAGATGTTTGATAGTTTGTAAAACATTATAGAGTATCTAGAAATTAAGAACGAAAAATTTATTAGATTGAATCATAAGACACTATAAAAAAGATAAATTAATGACAAAATAATAAGTGAGAATGCAAAAATTCTCACTAATTATAGATATTAAATGCAAGAATAGTGTTTAAATTGTCATCCTTAACAATTAATGATATACCTATGGTGATACTTAGCAACAATGAAAATCTTATCATAATTATAGTGATAATTTCTATTGTCACTAGGTTATCACCACAGAAGTGTCACTAATTGTCAATAATGATAGTTTAAAATCTTAGTTTTTGTCTTTATTGAGTCATATTATGACAAAACAAAAACAACTGTCATTTAAAAAATATTATTAGTGATAAAATAAAAATTATTGTCACTTAATACATGTTAATGGCAACTTTTACATATCACTTATTATTCTGTCACTAATATTACATTATTTTTTAGTGAGATGTTACGATCTTTTGATCTAACTCTTTTGAAAAAAAAAAGTGATAAGTTCATAATTTATTTTTAATATTATAACAAACTCATTTAGTTTTGAAAATATTAATTCAAATTTGTTGTTCTAAAATTTTACTCATATACTTTAAAAACTTATTTTTAAAACAAAACTCTAACATCTTATAAACTATAATATATTTATAAAATTTATAAGATTTATTAATTAAATTTAGCCTAAACACCCTCTTACTTCCATTCAAATATGCTTTAAGAAAACTTATTATTAAAATAAAATCTAGCATATAATGAGCTTGAAAAATGTAGTGCAAACTATAAGAGAATGAGATTTTGCTCAAGTGGTAAGATCAAGACCCAAAGCTATAATTTAATATTTGATACATGATAAGTAATAATTATTTTAGGAAAGATCAATTTCTGCATAATGAATTAGATGGTGTTTGGCTAAACTTATTTTAAATATCTTATAAGTTCCTCCATCTTATAAGACATTTTTGGAGCTTATAAGATGTTAGATCTTATTTTTAAAATAAGTTATTGAAATATTTGGATAAAATAAGATTTTAAAGCTTATAAGATGTTAATAATAGCAATTTTGTAATTAAAATAGTTAAAAATGAAGGAACATGTTAAAATCTTAAAAATAAGTTAAGGTCTCCTTACTTTTTCTAAAAGAACTTATAAGCTCCTAATATCTTATTTTAGGATTTTATAAGCTATTTTTTTCAAAAAATTACCAACAATTTTTTTCAACTTATAAGCTCTCAAACATTTTATAAAATATTTTGAGAAGCTTATAAGCTCTCCCAAACACGCACTTAATTACATCTGAAATGGCCTTTCAAAGTCTATTATTTGGTAGTGATGTGGAGTGAAATCAGAATGAAATAGACCTTTTGAATCCTTAGGTAATTAGTTTATTTTCGTATAGTAGTTGTGATGACATACAAATTACTTGCCACGGCCAGAAATCTGGTTATTGTTTTGGAGGTGACTATAATACGTTAATTTGTACTTTGACATGCAGAACTATATATTTAAATTATCGGTCTATTAATCGAGTTCAACCATTTTGATATTTATATGTATTAAGTTTAAAGTTTATATTAGAATGACTCCAAGTGCGTGGGCATATGTGAATAAAAAAAAGACATATATTTACATATTAATATGGATGGTAAACTGGCAAAATAGGATTGTGAATAAAGCCATTTTGCAAAAAGAAGACCAAAATAAAGGCCATGGCAAAACTAGAACTATAACTATAAAAAAATCAAAAAGAAAAGGACAATGCTCATTGGAAAGCACAGTCAGCAATGGAATATGTTCGTGTGGCACTTGGCTAGCATAGGTTTGTGCCTCATCGCTTCCCATGTATACTTTGATAAAGAAAAAATTGCAAAATAGGACTATAAGTCATTTTGCTAAAGAGGACCATAATTAAGGAGCAACAAAAAAGATAACCAATCTTAAAAAGCAATACATTAAGGAATAGCAAAAAAATAACCATATAACACAGAAATATTGAGTAGCAAAAAGTCGAACAAAAATTGATAACACCTCGATGCTATGAAATTTTCCCTACATATTCATCAGAAATGACTACTGATACAAAATTAAATGAAAACTTACAAAGTAGGAATGCTATAGAAATCAATTGATTTATCCAAAAATGACTAATGATGCAAAATCAGAAAAAATTGATGAGCTTGCGTCAAGCAAAAATTGATGATATTACTGCTTATTTCAATTTTATAGGTTATCTTTCCTACTGCTTCTTAACTCCAATCCTCCTTTGCAAAATAACCTTATTGTCCTATTTCTGCAATTTTTTCTTTATCAAAATGCAAGAGGCATATGACAAGGCATTAAGTTATGCAAGCCGGACGCCATGCAAGCATATTCGAGCACTGATTGTGCCTTCTGGTGAATTGATTGTGCTTTTCAACTAACCTTGTCAATTTTTTTTTTATTTTTTTATAGTTATGGTCCTAGTTTTGCCACAACTTTAATTTCGATCTTCTTTTGCAAAATAACTTTTTTTACAGTCCTATTTTTATAATTTATTCTTAATACGAACATAATATTTATAATAAAATATTGCAATGTTCTTATTTTTCCTTAATATATAATTATCAATTTTTTTCATTTACACACACATGCACACCAAGAGTTTCTCGAGCTTTGAACCCTGAATCTCACACACATAAGTGTGAAGATGATATCATCTAGTCAATTAATTACTCAGGACTTATAATTATTAATATAGGAGTTTTGAAAGAACTAATTATCATGATGTCGTTGGACGTACAATGTAATTAAAATTCTTGTGGATTTTATGTATCATTTTTAGATGACAAGAAATTTGGGGGATCTCTGTTAATTCCACTTAAATAGAGACATTGATTCCTCAAATATAGTTAATATTCATTAGTTTTGGTTGGACTGGCGTTGGTTTTACCAGTAATAAAAAATGTCAGAAACGTCTCTTTCCATGTGTCAGACTACTTGAAAGTAATTGCTTCAGAAGAATGGGCTTTGTCTACTATTGTAATAATGCAGTACTTGATTGTCAACAATTCTAAATTGCTGATATGATTATCATTATTGAAATAGTTACTTAAGATTGATATTAGTTCTAATATAATGATGTTATGAACTTAATTTTACACACAAAAAAAAAGTAAAAAGCGAAAAAAAATCCTAAGGTAAGTTTGTTTGGTAGGAAAAGTCATCTAAATTGAGAATACAATAATTGATAATGTGATAATTAGTAACCTAATGCTATGAAATTATTTGGACTAGCTAGAAGCCTAGAAATCATTTAAATAAGGTAATATAATAATTTCTTTAGTTTGTTATCTCTCTAGAAATCATTTAAATAAGGTAATATAATAATTTCTTTAGTTTTATCTCTCTCTCTCTCTCTTTAGTTTGTTATCTCTCTAGAAATCATTTAATAATTTCTTTAGTTTTATCTCTCTCTCTCTATATATATATGTATATATATATACTATTTATGCATTCAAAATTATAATAAATTTAAATATAAATTGCTCGTCTTCGTATTCTTAATAATTATTATTAATTTCTCACTATAAATATATTTACTTATGTTAACTTTTGTTTACACAATGCTGACTTTTTATTTATAATATTAATTACTAAATAATTAATTAGTTGGATACTAATAATTACAAATAATAATTATAAATTCTATTTCAAAATCACCTTTTGATAATTCAATTCAATTGATTTATTATTATTTAATAACACAATCACATATAATATGTCATTATATATTTTCTTTATTTACACACCACCTCTACACCAAAGTTCGTCACATATACCTCAAACCTAATATGTCTATATTTAATTATCAAATATCATTAATCTAATGACATTAGTTTCATACATAAAATATAAAATATAAAATTTAAACTTAATGTGTACATGTATAAAAGAAAATCAAATGATTTAAGCTTGGAAGCAACCCACAATTTGGATTTCTGAATTTTTTAACATAGAAAATGGTCGCAATTTTTTCCACCACTCTTCTCATTCCGGTCTTCTTCTTTCTGGTAATTCGTTCTCAGTGTCAGTCAATTAAGATTCGCCATTGTAATCCATCATTAATTCATTAAATTTTATTATGGACAATAAAATATTGATATTATGTTTGAAATTATAATGTTATAAGTATTTACAATGGAAAAATTGCCAGCTATAAATATAAATTACAACTAAGAACTATTGTAGCATATTTTAATTTTTTAAGTATAATTAACAAAATTATTAATTATCAATACATAATATTATACGTATGAAACATAATGGATTAGTTATGCATTATTCTCTGTAGGAAAATTAATATATATATATATATATATATAAACGATTATCAATTATAGATTAGTGATCATAGCAAAATTTAACTACGGAGCAACAATTTGAACTTGATTAGGACAATTTTACATTGAAAATAACAAATTTTTAGCGTTACCAAAAATTGGCTGTCATTGATACATTAGTTTTTTTATAGCAGTTGACATAGTAGCATTTTAATACTATGTTGATTAAAAAAATTATCTTGTCAAAAGCATCATTTTGTTATTGCTGAGTACATAATATCTAATTAATATCATCAACAATCATCATTATAATTAATTACCAAATTGTCAATGACAATACACTAATAATATATTATGAAATTTAAAACACAAATATCTAAATAATTATATATGAACATTTAAAAATTAGTATCATATGAAAGAAAAATTTAGATATTAGGGTGTGAAGTATATTATTAAGGATGTCATATTTTGTAAAATATTAATTTGTGTCTGATGACCAGAATAAGTTAATCGATATAGCTTATTAAAATTGGTACTGCGATTGCCATATTTTGAAAGGAACAACTCAAATTCATACGAGCTTACCAAACATAAAAATTTACGGCCGGTTGGATGTAATTTTAAATGGATTTATTTTAATTTTTACTTTTTAATACTGAAAATACATTTGTTTTAGTTCATTTTTACTAAAAATATTACTTATTTTTATTTTAAAACCTATTCTACTATTCTATACTACATCCATCAAATTTAATTAGATTTGACATAAAATATGAGTAAATTACTATAAAAAATATTAAAATAGGCATATCTTTCCAAAAACTCGTCTTTTGATGCATAAAAATTATAAATTAAATTAATTTTCAACAATATACCTATTCTACTATATATTTTTGCATAAATCATCCAAACATATATATTTATTTCTATACGAAAACTAATTAATATTTTTTTTAATTTTGAAAATATTGGAAATTAAAAATATATCATGGAAACGTATCCAAATGTCCACTTAATTAACTTTCGATTATAAATTTCAAATTTAAATAGTTTTAGTTGTGACAAACAAATGAACCCTAGAACATGATTGATAGTTTGGATTGGACCAAACTTAATTAAATTGAATTAGAATAGCATGCCTATCATAAAGAAGTGACGGGCCCACCAATTCGATCTAAATCACACTTGACATATTTGGAGGTGACTTCCATGTGATATTCCATTTATCATATCCCATTACTCCATCCATTTGTGGAAAGAAAATTGAAAGATAATGCCCCTCCCCCCCAACCCCCCATCACAATCTTGTCTCCAGCTGGTTTTATGTACAATAATATTGGTAGTTTATTTCACATTTATTGCAAACCACATAAATTAAAAAATCATAAACCTAAGTTGAATCAATAAAATATTCCATCTATCAATATTAGTAATCACATTGCAAGAAAAAGGAATATTAATGAAACAATGTTCAACAACAACATAGATATAACAAAATTACAAATACTAACAACTCGTTTGGTTTTATTTTCAAAGGTCATTTTTATTTTTAATTATTTCTAAAAGTTGAAAAATTAGTTATGAAATGGAAATAGAAATTGAGATATGTTTAGATGAAATATTAGAAAGTAATGATTAGATATGTTATAGGATTGAAAAGTAGGTTAATTTATATTTTTTTAATATTTAAAAAGATTTATTTTTTTAAAAGATATGTATATTTTATTAATTTAAAAATAATAGTGGTTACTTTATGTCAAATTAAAGTTGAATTTGATTAATATGTAATATGATGATATGGTAGGTTTAGAAAGGGTTTTGAGAAAAAAAATGTACTTTTTTTGAAAAAAATTATGAGAAAATGTTTGTTTCCAATTTTCATTTCCGAATGAAAATGAAAATGGGCCTTAGAAATGAAAACAAATCCCTAAACAACCTCATTTTGAACAAATTTCAGCCTTAATTCTTATTTCAACGCTAAATATTCGATGATTCTGCGATCCGACATTATTTTGTGTTATGAAACCATTTGATAGGAATTTTCAATTTAATTAATCGCAAAATAAAAATAACTCAAAATAGTGACAAGCAACAATTCTGAGGTGGGAATCAACGATTTGGAAGATTTCAAGACAAGGCACAAACGTGCTTTCGCGCTCGAGGTAATATGCTGCCCCATCCTCTTTCGCATTGTATTTTACTATTTTGCTTTTAAAATATCTTTTGTTATTATCGCTAATTATATTAGTTTAAATGCGAAATGCCCCCTCTAATATTGTGTGTTGTTTTTAAACTCCAAACTGTCATCTCCGATATTGTTTGTACTAGAATTTTGCAAGTTCATTTACTTAGTTCAGTGATAAAATACAACTATATTATTCCCTTCTATTTGTAAATGAGTCTTTCTATACCATTTAAAAACTCCAAACATTTCGTGCGAGTAAAGTCCCTTTCTATGCAGCATTTTCAAAAATATAAGTGTTTTAGTGCCCATTAAAAAAAATACAAGGAGCTTTCTGCCAGTTATAGCTACTCTACGGGGGCAAAATGCATTTCGATCAAATCTAATATATATATATAATAATGTTTAAGCCTATTTTAAGCATTTTTGTTATGTGGTAATAATGTGAATAAGTTAATCTTGTTCATTTTTCACATTTCCATATATGATATATGTAACTCCTTATTGCGTATTCACATATTTCCATATTTCTCTTCTCTTCATGTCAACATTTTTTCACATAATATATATAACTTCCAAAATTAATTTTTGTAACTCTCAATATTTATATATAATTTTTGTAACTTCTTCATTATATTGTTAAATAATTAATTCTAATATTTTTATGCAATGTATGGATTACTACATGCAATGTTGTTGTTGTTGTTGTTGTTGTTGTTCTTATTATTATTATTAATAAATGTTAAGTTAATCTATTAATATTCAATTTGAGTACATAATGAATATTGGTATATTTATACCAAATATACAATTTTTATTTAATAAAATTTGTTTTCAATTGATGTTTTTAAAATTTATTAATATAACTTTTTATATGTTTAGTATTTACACTTTTATTCCCTCAATTATAATTTTAAAAATGTATATGTTAAGAAACTTTAAAATTTTGCCTTCGATCCGGGACTTCACAATTTTAAAATATTGCCTATAATCAGCTGTTATTTCCTTTAATATCTAAGAATAATTGATATACCATAAATGGATATTTTAATTAAATTAAGTTTCTAATCTAAGCTCATAACCTCTACAAGTAATACATACTAAAAATAGCCGAACATGCAATACACTAATATTTAAAGGTTCAAAAATATTCTTTTTCTTTTTTTTTTTTAATTTTTGCATGTATTTTGTAATTTGTTGATATGATTTACTAATATCAATAAATTTTTATGTTTATGAGCTAGGTTAATTTATGAAAGGAATTCAAAGTTTCGATTTTGGGGTAAATTAAAATTTTATATTTATCTTTTGCATTTGGTCGATTTTTTTACTTTTTTTATATTATGATTTTCCTTTAATCCGTGATTTATTTTTTTTATTAATTTCTTAGTTCGATGTTCTAAGAATAATTCATTAATTTACGTAATTATTAAATTTGAAAAGTAATTTTTGGTGCAACTTAATAATTATTATGAAATTGTTATTTAGAGGACCTATAAAAGTTGTTTTTTTCTTATATTCGTTTTGTTTGATTTTATTCTTTTAAAGAGAATTTATTTGTTTTCAATTATTGAAGCAAAGGTGTGGGAGATTGTCCTACTAGTAATGTATACTAAAAATAACCAAAGTATGCAATTCCAATAATTTTAAAGATACAAAATTATTGTCTTTCTTTTTTCTTCACCTTTATAGGATCATAAGCTTGACGAGTTATACTCTTATTTTTTTTAAATAATGCATGTATTTTGTAATTTACATGTAGTTTTTTAATTTTATAAATTTTTATATTTATGACACAGATTAATTTACAAAGGAAATTTGGAGTCTCAATTGTGTGGTAAGTTATTTTATTTCTACTAACTACATAAATTTTTCTCATTGGTTGATTTTTTTACCTCCTTTTATATTATGAATTTACTTTAATCAATGGTTTGTGTATTTTTATTATTTTATTAGTTTGATGTTTTGGTGGAAACCTATAGATTATCAATTCATCACGTGAGGTAAGCATGATAATTGTTGTTAGATAATTGAATATTTATTTTATATCGTATAGTTATTATGATCAAACATTCAATTGTAATTTTTTAGGAAAAAGGTTGACAAACGTTGTAAAGCAAAAATAGGCAAGGTATATTTCAATTTATTTCACTTAACATATTCCTATTAGAGAAGTAATCAATATATACTTAAATTATCTATATGTTTAAGATTCTATATATGTAGCACCCCCTTTCAAGATAACACCAAAGTTGAGGCACTAATACGATCAATCACTAAATATGCACCATCATAGCCATAAAACCTATAAAAGTGTTATACATCATTAGTAATATTATCAACAGTGTCAAAATCTTACAGTAAATTTTTAACCCAAAATGCAGAAGCGATATTAGAGTGCAAAACACCATAATAAGAAGTTCAATGATATTCAAACCAAAATGTGATTTCAAGTACCATAAGTCATACATATAAACTATGAATATATTGGTCATCATGACACATCACAACATCTTTAACAAGGAAACCCATAGTGTAGCCACATATATAGATACTTAACCAACTTCTTCTTAATCATCATCTATTAGGTTTTTCAGCCCTCAGTTTTGACTTGTTTGTTACCTGGCTGAATAGAAACAAATAATATACAAGGGTGAGTCTTAAAGACTCAGTGAGGAGAACGTAAGGCAATGTATGATCAAATGAACATCAAGATTTCCTTTTACATATAACTAATAACAATATTGCACAAACAATAGGTCGCTGTCAAAGAAGACATTAAAGACAATCGAGAAACTTATAAATGCTAGGTCGGAGGCTGAGACCGTTAACTCAACGGCTTGTTCATCTCAATCGATCCTGCTCGGGAGGTTTAGGTACATCTCAACCAATCACAGTCGAAAGGTATAGTGTGGCACGTTAGCTCAGAATGTTAGTCTGATCTAGACTGAATACCACTCCACCCTTATTGCTCCAAGAACATAATATAATTTCAAGGAAAGCAAACCCAGTCACATATGCAAGTCAAAAAATCATATATAACATGCATATTAGAATATCCTTATTCCTCCGTAACAATACAATATCAAATCATTTCAATACATAAACAATAATTCGATAGTTCGAGCATGACGTCTCGATAATAACAATAGCTCAGGCATAACAGCTTGGCATCAATAATAGCTCAAGCACAGCAGCTTAGCAAAGCACTAAGCCAACATTTCACCGATCTACATGCTTTTCAGTTCGGTCAATCAATCAATCAATATGCCAACAAGGCTTAACAATAATTTTACCAAATAATTTCAATAGGTCAATATGTACGATAACAATCATATCAATCAAGGAAACCAACAGGGGTAATAGTAATTCACAATACAATCTAATCAATATGGTAACATATGAGACACAAATTTGTTCATGGTACCAGAACAAAATGAATCATGATTCTAAACGATTTCAGTACATGATACGACAATAGTACGATTCATAAGTTCAACGAATAGCGGTGTTCAAAAACGATGATCAAGGTAAGAGAACCTCATAGGGTTCAGATAGCAACAATAAACAATAATGAGAAGCAAGCAATAAAACCTCACAGGGTTCAGATAGCAGCAATAAACAATACAAGAGGCAAGCAATAGAATCTCATAGGGTTCAGATAGCAACAATAAACAATATGAGAAGCAAGTGATAAAACCTCACAAGGCTCAATTCCAACAATATTGCCTTACTTTAGGGATTACCAGGGTAGTGGATCCTCACCTTAATCACGTCAGCAACATAGTCAAACTCTACTGGTCGTCAAGATCAACACCTTCATCGCCTATAACAAAATAGCCTTATATCAATATCCATGATCAATCCTAGCAATCATCAACACCTAGAATTATATCCACAACAACCTAAATTTAAGTAATTATTCTATGGGTGTTCAATGTTAATCATAGCAATCCAGTTGCCAATAATATCCTAATTTTAGTCAATTAATTTATAGTTACTTAAATTAGGATTTTCTTATACTTAATATACTTTATAATCTATAGTTTACATGAAATAATATTATTTGAAGTCACTAGGCTTATTTAATCGATCAAAGTTGTTCTAATTATATACCGAGGTATCCTAATTGATCATTTCCACCAGGATATACATATATACAAAGTTTGACAATAATCAAAACACATATATATACACATGCAATTACACATATATATTATCGTTATATACCAATATCTCCCAAACGAGTCAGAATCTCAACAATCAACTCACGTGCATGCGCTCCAGAGAACGAGGCAAAGATTCTGACCCTGGGCCGCCACCGCGCTGCTGTCGCCGCTGCCGAAAAGTTCAACAACACCGCTGCTAGAAACCTTTCATCGAGAGCTTTCCAATGGTACCCTTCGTTTACTATTTAACCACAAAAAAATGGGTCAACCGCCGCCTTAAAGTTTCAAAACTGCCTGTTTCTGCCATCTCTGCCATGCAAGACCACCACTTGACTCCCCTCATCGAGTACTCTGCCGTGCACTCCTCAGACTAGCAAATGGTCGCCAAAAAATGACAAACCCACCTACCCCCCAAAAATCCTCTTTCTTGATCTTCTTCCGCCATGCTCCTTCGATGGCCACCTACCGTAGGTGATGGTACAGTTGGAGAGAGGGTGAGGAGGTGGTCACGATGGTGGTGTTGGGTGGAAGAAATGAATGGTTGCCAATGATGGTGGGGTGGTGAAGTTGCCGATGAAGAAAGGAAAGAAAATTGGTGAAGGTAAATGAAATGGTGAAAATGAAGGCTCGGTCACTGTTTGCCCCTTTTTCATTCATTTTTTTTTGAAATCTTACAAATTAATTAAATATTTATAAAATAATATTATGAATAATATTAAATAAAATTTTATCTAAATATAGGGGTGTTAGAATATATTTAATGCAATTCTACAAAAATATTGTTCGAAAAAAGATTTATGAATATGAAAGAGATATTGAGGTACCTATATTTTTATAAGTAATTCAATAACTTTATAAAGTAATTACACTTAGCAAGTAATTTCTTTTTTTTATGGTAAATTGTATTTTTGGTCCCATAAGTTAGATTGATTTGAATTTTGGTCCCATTCTTTATGACTTTCACACATTATATCCAATAAGTGCAATTTTTTTTGCAATTTGAGGACTTGAATGGGCTTTTCGTTCAATAATTAACGGAGCAATCATGTGCCATTGGCATGGCCGTTAAATTATTGCTTTTTTGTTCCCATAAGTTAGGCCCGTTTATATTTTTGGTCCCAATGATAGCTCCAATAAATTTTTGTAGAAAAAGAAAGAAAAATAGCTACAATTGAAGGTGCTATTTATTTTTGTGGCACGCCATCTTCATTGAAAATCTCATGGACAAATCAAAATCCAAATAGGAGGTTTCATGGTTGTGCTTCCTTGAATAATAGATATGGTTTCTTTGCTTGGAAAAACCCTCAAATATGTGAAAGAACAAGACAAGTGATACTTGGGTTGTTTAGGATGTTGAATGTAATGAATAAAAGTTGTTAAAACTTCAAAAAAAAATTATTGGAGCTATTGTTGGGAGCAAAAATACAAACGGGCATAACTTATGAGACAAAAAAAGCAACAATTTAATGGCCACATGAATGGCACGTGACTGCTCTATTAATTATTGGATGAAAAGCCATCTTGGTCCTTAAATTGCAAAAAAAATACACTTATGCAATGCAATGTGCAAAAGTCATAAAGAATGGGATCAAAATCCAAATTGATCTAACTTATGGGACCAAAAATGCAATTTACCCTTTTTTTTAACAAAAATGCAATAACGCATGAGGTTTGAGAATTGTTATATGGATAAAAGGCATACAAGGTAAGTTTTATGTTTTACTATATACATAATATATATTTAATTGTAGATATTAAAGATCTAATTTCATTATTCTAAATGTTGTTTTCTTTTAATAATATATTATTTTTTGTAGATAAAATATAAAGATTTGTAGGGAATGGTACAACTCCAAGAACATTTAATTTAATGATTTATAAGTATCATTCTATTGAAATATCTTTTATATTGTTTGCAATAAAACTTCTATTAATTTTTTCTAAGTTAATATTTTTATTTAATATTTGTAATATTTATATGATTAATAATAAGAAGTATAAATATTTAATTATAATTAATATTGAATATAATAAAAATTTAAAATTTTAAATTATTTTTCGATGCAATACACACGTTAATAACTAGTTAAAATTAAACTGGAATTTTCGAAATTAAGTAAGTAGACATAGATGGGGGGAAATGCATGAGAACAAGAAGGGAATATACTATACATACTGTATTGATGCGTGGCCCTAAAATGGGCGAGAAAGATTAGGGGACCATGATTAGAAAAAGGGAGCCAAAATTAGGCCAAATGCTAACTGCTTGTTCTCTTATATTTTAGGTACTTTGTAGAAAAAATTTTGGGGGAATAGATTTTTGGGAGAAAATTTAGAGAATGTGCCAAGTGTTTGTTTTTTTTTTTTTTTTTTGAAAAAATATAGAAAATAATTTGAGAATGAATTGTTTGTTTTTTTATGTTTTTGGAGAAGACAAATTTTACTATTGATATCAAATTAATTATTTTTTGTTGGATTTATAAGGTAAAACATGTGTGTGTGTGTGTGTGTGTGTGTGTGTATAAGTGAAGTGAGAGAGTGATAAATAAATAAATGATATGAAAAATAGAGTGAGAAAATGAGGGGGGAGGTGTGCCTTTTAGGGTGTAGGGTTTTTTTGGGTGAATTATGAAGGATTTTTTGGGTAAAAAATTGTAATATTTTGAAAAAAAGATTAGAAAATGTGTATGCATTTTAAAAATTTTTTAGAAATTAAAAAATATTTTTCCAAAATGTAGGAAAACAAGCCCCAAATGTTGTTGACCGTTGGGCATGAGAAAATGACAAAGGTAGAGGATCAATTTTGAATTTCGTATCTATCCTCAATTAGTGCGCTCAATTTTGACATACTTACCGTAAGTATTAGAATTTGTATAGTATAAAATAAATAAATTATATATTTTTATACTATAATATTTTTAAATAATTTATTTATACAATAAATAAAAAAAATAATCATAAAGTGTTACAGTTCAATAAAGAGAAAAAAGATAAAATTGGAGAGAGTAAAAACCATCATGGTGGAGTGAAGAGAAAATAAAAATGTCAATAAATTTTCAAAATTTTGGTTTGCCAGCTAATTAAAAATATACCAACTTGGTTATTGAAGTCTTCACTTTATTAATAGTATAGATAATAAGATCTCACAAATTAAATTGATAACTCCTTGATTTTTCAAATTATTTTGTCGATTTTTAAATATCAAATGCTCGAAATGCATAATATTCTATTAATATTAAAAGGAAAAGGGCTATTGTATCATGCATTACATATTAATTAAATGTCACTAATAATTCTAAATCAAAATAAATTTAAGAGTAAAATATAACTTCCCCCCAGACATGGAGAACAATTACAAATCCTCCCCCAAATTATCAATTTATACAGTCAACCCCCTAACTTATTTGCCTAGCCTAAACCACTCTTAAATTTGGGGCTCATCCTTCTCGTACCAAAGTTATTAATCAATTACTAGTATTGAGTAATAATTTTTAATTTATAACAATAATGATTTTTAGAACTTCAATAATAATCTCTAGTATGTTTAAGTTCCCCACTCCCAATTGGCAATTGATAAAATATTTATAGCGACAAACACAAATATAATTACGAGTTTATAATAATTGATGTTATCACTAATTTATTATTATGTACGTGTTACTAATATCACTAATTTTTAATAGTAACAATTTATGTTGTACAATTCTTTTTATGATTAAATTTTTTAAAATCATTATTATAGTAAAATAATTTTTTATTTAATATATATACATAAATAGTGACAATTTTAAAAATACCACTTAATGCTAGTTTGGTTGGGATGATAAGGTAAAATGCAGCGTTTTTATTCTACTTTATCATTCGTTTGATTGAAGTGACAATAAATACTCAAACCCGCATGAATACTAAAAGCCCGTATTTATATGTGTAATTTTTATGATAAATTAACCTACCACCTCCTCATGAGTTTATTTATCATGCCAACCAAATTATAACACAATAATAAAAAATCGTACAAATTATCACGTAATAAATAATCACGAGACAACTTAAAATTTCAACCAAACTAGCTCTCAATATTTTATCATTAATATGCTCTTTTTCTGGGTACACCCAGAAAAGAAAAAAAGAAAAATGAAAGTGATAAATGTTTATTCACACAAGAACAATAGTAATGAAATACTCAATAAATTTTTGAGGTAGGCAGTGATTTACAATTTTCCATGTACACCTTCTACTGCCAGTGGATGTGAAGCACCAAACAGAAAAGCTGTTTTCGCCCATGTTCTTTCCTAGGTAACCAAAACAATAAATTTTGTAACTTTTATTGAATTTTCACCGCCTTCCCTTCAATGTCTGTTTTCCTCTTTTACCACTTCGAATTTCCTAAACAATTAATCTCAATAATTACAGCTCTATGTTGGGTAAGAGTGTTATTATTTTCTTTTTCTAATTTAATTTTTTTAGCCAATTTAAAATAAAAATTCTTTCTTCATAGATAAGCGCACGATATAATTTCACTAACTCCAACGACTATTGTTGCGAACTTGCTTGCAGATATAGTAAATTTTTTTATTTGTTCGATTCTTATACAAAATCTATGTCTAGTCGAACGGAATATATATACACAAACATGAATATTTTTTCTAAAAAAAAGAAAAGGAAGAAATAAAGAAAGGAGAAAAGTATCACAAGTGAGTGCAGTGATATATGTATGAAGTTGGAAAAGATTTTAACTTTAGGTGTAAATCCAGCTTTTAAGAGGGAGTGGAAGTGTGACAGGGCAGAGGGGTCATGATGCATTTATGGTTATTTAGTACTGCATTGAATTGTTTCCACCTTTCACCATCACCTTCATCTTCATGTTCCAATGCCAAAGTAACATCATCTAATGTTTTGCATTAGTGGTCCCCCACCCCCGCACCCCCAGCAAAAAAAAAAAAAAAACAACGATAGATCATTTCTGCTTTACATTTGACCAGCATCAAGTAATTAACAATAGGGTATTCCTATCTTACTCATTTCTTGCAAATCATATCATAGTTAGATAGAACACACCCTATCTCAAGGTGAAGTTTCCTTGTCCTTTAGCCCTAACATTTTTCTTCCTTTATTATTTTTTTTTAAACATGGACATAAAGTTCATTAAGATTCAAATTTGATGCTCACACAAATAAATATAAAAACGATGTCACTGACTTTAGCTCTAACAGTAGGATTTCTGGTGGCTGGACACAAGACCAACTCTTTTTCCTCGACATTTTTCGGGTACCAAAAAATGGAAAGGCCCATTTGTCAAATGGGCCCAGAAAATTAAAAGGAATAGTGTTGATGTTTGAAACGCCTCAAATAGAATTTCGTTGGGCACATACCAAAAAGTGGCATGGGCGGGCTCGTACCAACATCAGTTTGGGAAATTGATTGCTAGTTAGGTTATAAGGCTTCCTTTGGATTAAAGGAAGCCACGCATAAGGCTTGACAATTTCAACTCAACACATAGGTACTATCCCGTCCCACTCCATAGGAATGGGTTGCCCGCTCCACACTAGGACAGGATGAATTCTAATATAAATTTCATACGGAGCTAGGTGGATTTGGGTTGAGGACCAATTCACCCAGCTCCATCCCGAATACGCGTATAATTTTAATATATAATATATTATATATTTTTATAATTAAATTTTTTTATACTTTAATTTTTTAATTGATATAAATATTATCATGTTGAATATTATTTTGATATTACTTATATTTTAATTTTTAATTAATATACTTAAATATTGCTATGTTGATTGAACTATATAGTGTGTGTGCAGATTTTATATATTTAATGCGGGTCACAATTTTCAAACCTAAAATCCGCACAAAGGACACCCGCCCCAATACCAAGCTTACAGAACAGATAGGATCAAAAGAAATTGTGCATTTCAAATGGTAGTGAAGCACAATTAAACGGAGGAGAGAGGATGTAGAGTTTCCTTTTGCATCTCTCCTTCAGATAACACTTATAACTAATAGTCCTTTACTTGATTCGCATTTCTAGGAACATTACCAAGAGCCAAATCATATCATACTATAATAAAAATTTCCCACAAAAGTATTTTCAGTTGGTCACTTTAAAATCACCAATTTTCACATCAATTTAGTTTTCATCCGGCAGTATTTGGCAAAAATTGCAAGTGAGAAACTGTGTTTCAGATAGATATTATACTGAGAGAAGAAGGAATTTGGTCATGGACTAGATGGCAATCACCAAGAAAAAGACTGCTCCCTTTTCCAGCTTTCACTTCAGTTGTTTCTCTTTTGTGTACTAGTTTATGAAGAATATTTTGGTGTAGCTGATGTATGTGTTCAGACTTTAAGAATGATGGACCATCCAAATTATGCGCAATTTATAGCGTGAGTGCAAACAGATATGAAAGCAATGGAACTTATTATGGAAACACAAGCAGACATGAAGGTAATGGATTGGAAAGGTCCCACTGACAATGAACCATAATTAGGTGCTTATGCCCACTTTCAATAATGCTTAACAAGTAGAGGTTGGCTAGTGGGGGATGGGGATGGGGATGGGGGATATATTGTACCAACCAATTTCAGCACCATGTTATTTTCCATTTTGAATTTTGGCCCCCGTGACTTATAGTTCTGATGAAGACACAAATAATTCATTCTCATAATAGAACATCCAAAGTGAAGTTTTTGTCTATTTCTTTTTTTCCTGGAAGAGCACCTGCTTTGAGTTTAGGAAATTGTCATGATCACAAGCTGTGGTGCAACTGCTAACATTGCCAACATTGAGGCCCGAGTTAGCAGTTCTACCTGAAGTTGGCCTTGATCTAATGCTTGTGTACCTTAATATTGAAATTGTGGAGAAGGGTACACCAAAAACGGGCTTTCTAGATTGCTTGAGGTAAAATTGTAGACAGGTAAAATTCCTCGCATAAACTATTCGAAATCCCTTAAAGACTGCTTAAAAAGGAGGCGAATGCCAAATAGACACCTGCAAAATCCTATTTGAATCTAGCAAGGGTGGTCCCCAGTCACCATAAGTGAAAGAAGTGAAGTACTATTCTCTTGCCAAACTTCCATTATTTTTTCCAACCTCTAACCAAATTATCTTTCATGATAGAGGAGTAGGAGGGCCGAAAGCTTGGCTTTGTAATACCAGTAAGTTAATTCTCATTAAGACGCTATTAAGGCTTTTCCAATTAGCATGATCTACTTACCAGTTCCCATGACCAACACCTACTGTACTGCTTTCCTTGAAAAATTGATGCAAATTCTAACTAATAAAAGAAGAAACTCAAACAGTTCAGCATCCATTCCAAAGGTGGTGTTTCAAACAGCATTTCTATTTTCTAGTTTATACATGGACATGGTGTTTTACAATCGTGATGCTCGCATACAGGCAGCAAATCATCTCTCATCTGCTGATCTCCCAGTACATATTAAGTGACAAGGCAAAAAGGCCTAGTCATAGATTGCTCAAAAGTAAAAAAATGAATGAACTAGTAATTAGGTTAACATATGCTTTCAACAATAAAGTTAGATACAGACTTTGACAAAGACAAGGAAATATATAACTGAGCCTCTTGGTTAATTGTAATCTAAAAAAGTTGTTAACTGCAACTTTCACTTCAACAATAGTTTTAGTTATTGCCAAAAGGACAAAGCTTGGACAATCATCACCACCCACGTTTTCTAATCTGATCTATTTAATGTTTAACAATATAAGGCTCAAATCAATGAACTTATAATCTTATCACCCTTTATATAGAACTCCAGAAAACATCCAATATGTTTCTCTCTTTTGCCTGCCAGATTCCTCTTGAAAGGGGTTAAAAATACCTGAAACTCCAAGCAAACCTTCATTAATGCTGCATGGATGAAGTTTTCCTTCCAAGTGCTATAAGCTTCTCTTCTCTCTACCCATATAAGCAAACAAATTAAAAGACAAGCACGCTAGTCTGTCTCCACACCTTGATCACCAGTCACATCAGTCACTGCCTGCAAACTAATTGAAAAACTGGACAAACTTCATATCCTAAACTACAGATATCCTCTCTTTCAGCCTCTATCATGCGAGCAGAATGGCAAGAGCTCAAGGAATTGAGCTGAATGCCCTCAATTCCGAACCCAAACCTACTGAAAAAATAAGCTTTAACAATAGAACAAAGAAGTCTATGTCATATGTCACTAAATACATGAAAACTTGATGCTAAATGAATATCTTCCACTTTATGCTATCCCTAGAACTATAGTACAGCTTTACAATGAACTTATTAAGTAAGGCTTGAAATAGAAAAGTGAGAAAATCAATAAGAGCTCAAAAAAATGTAGAAAAAATTTATAGATGTCAGATGAAATCAGAAACCATACCAGAAATTTGCTAATTTGCATCATAGTGCAAGGCAAAAATTGGAGTTGCAGAACTCTTGGAATCTGTTACTGCAGTACGAAGAGTATCTATTAGCATCAGCTACATAATATCAAAAATTCCAAAATATTGCAAAGGGCATCTACCTTCTAATTCATTGCGCATCCAATCCTGAGAACACATCAAAGCTTGCAAAGTATCTGACTTCAGAGAGCTCCAACAATGATTGAGGGCCCTATCTCCAGTGTCAAATAGGGATTCCAGTGCAACTTTCGATATTGGAATCCCCAATATGTTGCGGGCCATCATGGAAAGCACAGGATATCTTGGCTCATGAACTTTCCACCAGTTTAATATGTTAAAATCAACACTACGTGGGAAGAGTGGTTCCTCCAAGTACTTGTCTAAGTCCAATTTTGTGTTTTGGCTAAGTGAAGTTTCATGGAGGAATCTGTCAAAACCAGTAAGTCTATCCTTAACAACACTACTACCACTTTCAGTCGCTGAAGTTTGCCCATGAGCAGCTAACGGTGAGTAAATAGCATGTCCACCGTAAAGAGCTTTCATACAATTTGAAACAATGTCTATGCAATCTGGAGCACTGTCCCCATAAATCTGTGGATAGTAATACTCCACAAGTTTCGTTTTGAACCTCGGATCTAAGATGGCTGCAATTGCCATAATCAAGCTGCATTTCTTCCAATATTCATCAAATTTTGATTTTAATTTCAATGCCAAAGAGCTAATAAAATCATCCGACTTCTGGCACCACTCAATCAACTGTAAATGAATATCACAAATCTCAGCAAAATAGGAATTTGCAGTAATATGTTTGCGTCCCACAAAGACATTAGAAACTTCATGAAAGAACTTCAAGATGCTGGTAATGGCCCTCAATCTGTCCCAATCTATACCAGAGGGACACATTGAGAAGCCAGGGTCATGTTCTTGCAATTGAGGGAAGGCTTCTTTGTACTCTAAAGCAGCTTCAAGCATCATATATGTAGAGTTCCATTGAAGTGGATTATCGATGGACAAGCATTTCTGCCAATTAATACCAACTAACTGCACTATCTCATTGAATTTTTCTTGTGTTGTCCGAGACCCTTTGACATGCCGGATGGTTTCCCGAACTTTATTAGTCATCTCATATGATGTTTCCAGGACATCTTGGACCAATAACTTGACAGTACTTGCGGCACATCTTACATCAAACAACTGGCCTTCACACATAAGGAACCTGTGCTGACAGAGTTGGTCTCTGATTCTACAGACAATTCTATCATAGGAGGAACAATTGTCAATGGTCAATGAGAACAACTTTCGATCAATATCCCAATTCCTAAGACTTGTCATGATTAACTCTGAAAGCAAATCTTCTGCTTGAGAAGAATCAATAACCAAAAAGTTCAAAATCTTCTTCTTTAGTTCCCAAGAGTCATCAATATAATGTGCTATCAAGCATAGATACTCTGTGCCTCCATTAGTAGCCCATCTATCAGCACTCAGGCTGACTTTCCCAGGCAATTTATCCAGCTCCTCATACACTCTTTGTTTCTCTTTTTTATAGATCTCCATACAGTCAGCCTCCACTCCACTAACTGTCACAAGATCAAACAAGGGCTGAAGATTTCTAACAAATGTCTTGAAGCCAATATCCTCAACCATACCCAGAGGGTACCCATGCATAATAATCATCCGTGCAAGATCCAGCTGACTCCGCCTATGATCAAAATTAAAACTTCCGGAGTTCATATTTCCAACTTTTAGCCCATGTTCAAAATTTGTACTTGCAACAGTGACTATCTCATTCTTTATTGGAGCTTGGTTATAACTGAAACTTGTAAGGGCTAGACTGCTCTGCTTCCTCTTTCCCCTGGTTAACAATTGAGTTATATCATGGTTTGATCGTCTACGACACCTGATCAAATGATTTCTCAAATGAGATGTTCCACTGGTGCTTGACCCACTGAGTATTCTTTTACAATGACGACATATAGCAGCAAATGTTTCACCTTTTTTAACTCTGTCAAAATCATTCCATACAACAGATTTCAATCTACTAGAATTGACAACCACTGCTTCTTCTGAGATCTCCATCAGCTCCAGATATTAGCTGCTGACTCAAATCTGTCAAACAGCCATAAAAGTAAGTTCTCACAACATAATGTCTCAAGCCATATTTTGAGAAGGCAATCACTGAATTCTTGGACCTTAATTGAAATCCATTAACACATGCAACAGACTATAAATCACATGGAAAATCAGCTATATATATGTAAGAGATGAACAACCTAAACCCAAATGCTTTACACGGACTAATAACACATAATCACTTCAAATTGGAACTTTGGACCCAAAATTACTTAAACCGGCCCGTGACCCGTTTACCGTAGAACCCGAAACTTTTAACTCAATAACAAACCGACCCGCTAATTTATGACAAAATGGACAAATCGAAAACTACTAAAATAAACCCTAGTACCGGATCGGAACCTGACCCGATAAACATAACTCATATCCTCTCCATAAACAAAACATGAAACATTGTTCGGGGTTCGGGTTTAACCATTTATTGCAACCCCAAGTTAAACATAGGAATCGTAACCCAAAACCTGCCTAATTTTGAAGAGAGAATATGACTCACTTACAGGGAAACGGAGGGTATTACTACCTCTGTAAATTAGGGTTTCTTTAGGACAGCCAGTGTTCCATAGATGAGGGTAAAAACGCCTGTGTCTGTTTAGTGTGTTTCGTGCGCGGGGGAGAATGAGAAATTTTCTGTTTAAGAGTGAAAATGAAGATGGGTAAAGAACCAATTTTCAGCGAAGGCGCCAACCCGCTAAACTGAGTAGGCTTTGTTTGGGTTTCGTCGAGCTAATAAGTGTTGGCCCGTTGGGCTGGTCCTTTACAAATTTAAAGTACGAGGGCCCGTTTTGGTATTATTTTCTTGTTTCATTTTTCTAAAATTTAAAAATATGGTGTTGTTGAGTTTTTATATGAAAACAAAATTAGATTTAAATTAATTAACTCAAAAAAAGGGCTATGTTTGGTTGTAAATTGGAACATATTTTGGCAAAATGGTTTTTGAAAAATGGGATTGAGGGATGTAATAGTTGTTTAAAATTTTGGGTGGTAGGTAAAAAATATTTTGAGAAAAAATTATTTATTTAGTTATATTTTGGGATGGGACAAATGTCACATCCATAACTTTTTTATTGAGTTGGTAAAATGAAATTAATATATTAAAATTATTATGTATGTGTATGTATAGATTGAGTGGGGGATAAAAAATGAGAGGGTAAGACATTAGGTAATGAATAGAAAATGAATTGGAAGTGTATTTTGGACCTTTTTCAGTATAATTTGAAATTAGAGTTGGGGAATGCATATGATTTTTTTATTTATATTTTGAAAGTTGAAAAATAAATTGACAATTTACAACTAAACATAGCCAATGATTTACTCTATAATCGATGAAATTAAGTCAGAATTTGGACCCATAACTAATTGGTGACCAATAATAAATTAGTATTCTATTTGAATGGTCTATGCTCTATAATTCTATATTTATAGGCTATGTTTGATTCACAATTTAGTTAGTAAATGTTATTGAAATAGTGGGATATTAGGTGAGATTATATAAAGTTAATATCATATTTGATTGAGTATATTAAACTACACATAAATACAAATTATAATGTCACCTAATCTCACCACCTTGTTTGATACATACTACTATTGAGCAATTGTCAATTTTGCCCCCAAACAACCACCCTCTAAAAACTTGCACGCCCAAATCAACGTCTTCCCCTAAGAGTGGTGAAGAACAGCCACTCCGTCACAAATGCCAAATGCCAAATGCCGATTGCCCCCAAAAACTCCTTCTCCACTAATACCTGCATCCTCTTCTCTCCTCATACGCATGAAAATCACAGAATCCCCAAAACTCATAATGGCTTCCTCCCCAGCACCATTCAGACGCATCGTCGCATTATACAAAACCCCTCCAATTCCACTCATTCCATTAACCACACAACCAGCTTTCACCACCACCTTTCACCACCTACACCATATTAAGAAATAAAATTCTTGAAACCTACCCAAGAAGAGAAGAGAAAGAGGGGGACCCAAAAACTACCAAATGTCTTCTTTTACCTGAAGGGGATGAGGTAGAAGGAAAAAGAAC
>JACGDI010005487.1:250961-271027 GCA_014898725.1 Jacaranda copaia | reverse complement strand
AAAATTAAAAATTTATTGAAAATTATTAATTTATTTTAAATCCCAAGCAAACTCAAAAAAATAAATATCATACAATAATTTAATTATCGCCAATAAATTTCTCAAATATACCTTAAAAACAATCTCACAAACTATTCACAATCTCAAATCACATCAACACATTATATCACTATGATTATTACACTTTATCTTACATCCATTCAGAATCTCATCTCTCATTTTCATATCTCTTAAAGACTAAAATATTCCAAAATCTTTAAAACACAAAAACATAAAACTATTTTCGTAAGCAATCACAACCTTAACATTTGTCACGAATGTGCTATATTAAACCAAAAAAAATAAATTATTATCACATAAAAAATATTATTAGTGATAAAATAAAAATTATGATCACTTAATACATATCATTAATAACAATTTTTACATTATAAACAAATTACCACCTTAAAACAAAATGGATGAAACACAACATCGCCAAAAAAAATAAAATAAAATAAAAACAAAATAAAAGTTATGATCTACAATAAACTAAGGGCCCGTTTAGTTTTATTTTCATTTTTAATTTTCCTTCTCATCATTTTTAAAATTTGAAAAGCTAATTAGTAGAAATGAATGGAAAATGAGTTTGTATTTGAATAAATTATTGAAAAAGTAATAATTATGTTGTTAAAAAATATATAAAATCCTTAATTCAAAAAACATTTACAAAGAATAGAAAGAGAAGATATGTATAAATTATTAAAAAATATATTTTAAAACTAATATTGAATAAAAATATGTAGAAAATAATGTGTTCCGTTTTTTAACTTTGAAAATGAAACCAAACGGGCCCTAAGGGGCTGCACTCAAAGTACAAAAATGCATTAGGTCTCAACTATTATAAGTTAGTGGACAAAAAGCTCTCTCTCTCTCTCTGTCAAATTAATGAAGAGGACTAATATTAGGATTTAGGACAAATAAGAATGGGCCTGGGCCCACCTGTATTTTAAGTGGATGGCGCACGACACAACCAATACAACTGTGTAGGTTTTATCAATGTGCATATGCATGTGCATGCTTTGCTCAAGGAAACATTGATTTGATGATTGTAACATCTTCAAGAACTTTAATGGGCACGTGACGTCACTTTTGTTTTTAGTTGAAGTTGCTTATGGTTAACGTGGCCGTGGCATCATCACTCATCACTCATCACTCATCACTCACCACGCATCACTTTTAGTTGAAAAATTGCTATGAAAAATAAAAAGGAATATTAATTGATAAAAATATTTGTTTCCAATTCAACTTGCATGCCCCATATCTAATACTATTAAAGGATTTAAACGCCATCTCCATGCTTAGAAAGAATTAATGCTAATGAAATCGTTTTTTTTGAAAAGAACACGCGTACATAGGCATAAATCTTAAGCATCCCCCCTTCCCCCAATATATTAAAATTTTTAAAATATTACATTTTTGCCGTCCTCAAATTATAAATGTATCCCTCCTTTTATTGAAAATATGTCTTTTGCCCAATTATATTTCTTTATATGTATATATATTAAATAAAAATATATATTATATTTTCGACAATTCAGAAGTTCGCCCCCATAAAGAAAAATTCTAACTCCTTCCCTGCCAATAAGACATTTAATTTTGAACATAGGTTCATTGAAGCTCATGCAATGCCATTTAATTGGTTATGTATGTAATTAAGTTATAAATTAATAGCTGATTCATAATAATATCTGTATTTTATTTTATAATATCATTGAATTTTAATTCAATAATTCATAAGTTGAATTTGTAACGAGTGACAATCACATTTTTTCTTCGAATACACACACACACACTCACACACGTATACCTATTGACATTTCATGCATCCTAAGTAGGGGAAGAAGGTTCAACTGCTTTTCTAATCACCTTTTTAGTTGGCCACCCTTTCTTGCCGTCTCATTCTCTTGCACATTTTTTTCTTTCTTGTTGTTGGAAGAAAAGAAGCCTTTGGCTCTTCCAGAAAGATATACTTTTCTTGATGGCATTAAATGCCAAACCAAATACCCTATAAAAACACTTTGAACATATCGCAATTCCAACTTCCATTACCTCACCATCAAACGGTTACTGCTTTCCTAACTTTCAGACAAAGGATAACGTTTTAAGTGATCCTATCATCCTTTGACGCAACAGAAAAGAGGCGGTCATGGGTGTTCTTGGAGTCATTGCAAGAAATCTGGATGCACTTGTTGGGTACCCCTTTTTTTCCATTTGTGATTTATACCTTAAGAATGTTATTCTTTGGAAGTTCAACCAATCTCTTTTTGCCCATCTTGTTTTCATTTCATCATTGTTTTTTGTTTTGAATGCTGAGCAGACCTGGAGTGATGCTTCTATATCCCCTGTAAGACATTTTTCATGCTTGTTTGCTCCAAAAACACTTCAAATTGATAATACAAATACCACAATCATTATAGAACACCGCTGACTGTTTGAATGAATTTGACAGATATGCATCCATGAGAGCGATAGAGAGCCCTTCAACACTAGATGATCAACAATGGCTAACATACTGGGTTCTCTACTCCTTTATAACGCTGTTTGAGCTTTCCTGTTGGAAAATCCTTCAGTGGTAATTCATACTATTTCTATCTTTCAAGAGTATTATTTTAAACACATGATCTGGAATGATTTCTTGATGCACAGGCTTCCTTTCTGGCCATACATGAAGCTTCTATTCTGCCTGTGGCTGGTGCTGCCAATATTCAATGGAGCAGCTTATATATACGAAAATTTGGTGAGGAAATATATCAAAGTGGGGGCTTATGTGAGCTCAGATCATCCTGAAAGACAAAGGAGGGTCCTTCAGATGATGAGCCTTGATGCAAGGAAGTCAGTGGAGAAATACATTGAGAAATATGGTCCAGAAGCCTTTGACAGAGTAGTTAAAGCGGTAAGAGGGCTACTCCTTGACCTTCACCCCCACCCCCTTCAACAAAACCTCAGGGTAGGTCTATGAAAAGAGACACATCCACACACAACAGGTGCTGATAAAATGATGTTTTGCAGGCGGAGAAAGAAGCAAGGAAACATTGAGGACATGGAACATGTATGCAGTTTTAATATACAGAAGCCAGAATCTCAGACAGCACACAGAAAAATATATAAATTTTTAAAAACAGAAGATGTAAATGTTAGGACTGAAATCCATTCTGTAATGACTCATCAGTCGCTCTTGCACTCAATTCTTTTTCCCTTTGATCTTTAATTATTATCTTATGCAGTGGTGGTTTAATCCTTAGCTTCCAACAGAAGAGGAAAAAAAAAGTGAAAAAAGAAATGGAATTGTTTACTTTCTTTGGTGAAAGATGATTTTTGCTATGATACTGTGCCAATCTTAATTGATAGTTTTAGCTCATGGACTACAACCAAACATACAGGAAAAAAAAAAGTTAAAAAAGAAATGGAATGGTTTACTTTCTTTGGTGAAAGATGATTTTTGCTGTGATATTGTGCCAATATTAATTGATAGTTTTAGCTCATGGACTACAACCAAACATACAGGCTTGAATTAACAAATTGCAGAATAGGAATCCATGTGCATCAGTGACACTGTTAAGGAGATCCCTCGTTAAACTAGAAAAAATAGATGAAGTGCATCCAAATGAAATGCCTGGATACTTAGAATAATGATTCTCCAAAACACCTGATTTAACTACATCTATATGAACATAACATTGCAATTTTCACTTGTGTGATACCAGTGCAAAACGATGTGTGAATAAAATGATACGAAGATGTTAAAAAGCATGGTGTTTGAAAGCACAGATGTTTGTACCTAACAAAATATAATAAGCTGTAAGCTGCCTGTAACAATGATATCAACTACATCATTGACTATCCTTATATAAACATTGGAGTAAAAAGAACATAAGCAGTTATTTTACAATGAGCTTGTAATATGCCAACAGTTGGACACAAGAAGTTACTAGACAATAAAGAGTCGTTTATCAACATTATTAGGCCAGAAATAGATGGCTTGTTACTTGAGATATAATTGAACAGTGGAAAGAAACAAATTTGTATTTAGAAGTTGCTTTAGCTCTTGCATGAACAACTGGTCCCCCTTCTTCCATATCCCTCACACATAATTATAAAATTAATAACACGATTGTGAAATAAGAAAGATACTGTAAGCAATTCTTAGGAGGCCATAAATATACAAAAGAGTATGGCCCATAATCCACCATCAAACAAAGACAAAGTTCACTGGGATTTTGTACCAGAGTTCATATGATAGCTCTCTCTGGTCTCAGTCTTGATGTTTGGGTGTTATATCTCTTCATTCAACACAAAGATCTTCTCCATGCCCCATAACTTTCATAAGAAGCAGATAAACAGCAGCATAGTTCCTCAGAATTCAGCTTAAATGGACAGCACAACAAGCCACATTGTGCACAATTCACTCTACTCGGGTTGCAGCCTTAGGATGAAGATCACAATTCAAATATGGGAGCTATGCAGCTGCATTTCGGCGATGCATTAGTGAAGTGGAGGAATATATGAATAAAATGGAAGATTGACTATTGTCAAGACTTACTCCTAAAATTTGTAGATCTTTGTTGAATTCTCAGATTCTGAAAACCTGAAACCTGCACTTGCAGCAGCAGGAGGGATGTTAGGATCAGTAGACTTGGAGCTAGTCTGATCTACTTGTTGGCAGGCCTTAAGTATATGCTTTGCTCCAGCAGTCAGCTTGATGGCACCTGTCCTTGCAGTACTGCTGTAGGAATCTATCCATGGATAAATTCTTTTTTCGTTCTGATCATCCCCATATTCATCATACAGCAGAATGTTTGATTTTTTTGTGGATGAACATGAGTCAAGTCCTGCTTCAATATTTTGAACATCTTCGAAGTTAACACAGTCAGCCAACTTTGTAATAGCACATTGAGAACCTTCTTCGACCCCTAAGCTAGGCATCTTCACGGGCTTAATAGACCCACTTGATACTGCTGAAGGTTGCCTTTTTGCTTTCCTACCATGACCAAGACCTCTAATGCCTATTCTTGACTTAATTTGTTCCCTGACTTTCTTCTGATTTCCATATCTTTTCTCAACGGTAGAAATTGGCACGATTCCAGGATAGCAAAGCATGGGTGCTTGTTGGTTCAACATAGTTGGAGGTGAGGCAGCTAGAGCTATGGAGCTCTGCAATGTAGAGCGGGAGGAGAAAGGGTTGTACAAACATAAAGCTTCAGGTTTAAGAGACACAGAGGAATCAGTCCACTGATTAGTTCCAGGTATCACAAGATGATGACTGCCACCTAAATTATGATACGCGTGAGAATTACTTATCGGCGTCCCCTTTTTTGAAACATCAAAAAGCAATGGGGACTGATTCACATGAGAGCTGCCACTCCAAGAGGATTGGGCATGCCCTCCAAGATCAGGATGCATGAAAGGAAATCTGATGGCTGATCTTGGAGCATGACGCAAATTTTGCTTGTTTTTCAGTTGAATGTCACTTGAGCTTACCTTGGGAGATGAATCCTGGTGAGCAGTTTGTGGTGTTGGGAGCTCAAGGTTAAAGACCTGAGATTTATAGCCAGTTGGGAAGGGTTCTAGAAATAAAGACTCACTGTTGTGAACTGCAGCAAGAGTACCTGGGGAAAGGGCAGGATATAAATTCTCAACAGGATTGAATTTTCTTGCCACGAAACCATTTCTCTGATGTACCGAACTGGTTTGACAATCAAAGTGAGGGAAAGCATACGTACTTCCGGATTCATGATTGATTGTCATTTCTGATGGACAAAATAAAGTTTCTCTCAGCTCTCCTAAAGATGGTTCATTCTGATCATGCATCATTATGTTGCTGATGGAAGTATCGTTAAAGTGAAGCTGGTCTATGATCTGCTTATCCTTCCAAATATGACCATCCTCAAATCCTTGAAAGCCTCTTCTGCCAATTACAAAATCTTTACCCATCAACCGCATTGTTGATAGAATCTTGTCATTTCCATGACTCTTCTGAGCCTGGCCATCTTCTTTGCATAAGGTATTTTCTGAATGAAAGGAATGATCATTGACTTTTATCAACTCGAAGTCGAGATTTGTTTGCCCATTACCTTGACATTCAGTTATACCTAATCTTGATGGAACAAAAACTACAGGGTTCTCTTTCAAATAGCCCTCGACTGGGAGCAGATTCAACTGGTCCCTTGAGGATGTTCTGCAGTCCCAAATTCTGCTATCTGAATGTTTAACAAAACATTTTGAGAGGGCATTACTTGGTAGTGACAAACCAATGGAAGGAGCAGCACTGGTACTTGACTTTATTGTCTGGTGGAGGTTCCCTTTAGCCCTTGAACTCAGTGTGATCAACTCTCCTTGTGAATTGAGTGGCAATCCTACAAAGTCTTCATTTATGCCATGTATGGTCCTCTTCCCATGAACATTTCCTGTCGGGTACCCTTCTGGTGGAGAACATACAGTTTGCAGCAATTCCCTGGGAAAAAGATGCAGAGGTGTTTCATACTGCATCGGATGGGCATCATCCAAGCTGGTGCTTTGTGAGGAAGCTTGACGCATCTTATTTTCTCTTTTCCCCAAGGTAGACAGGTTTGAGGCTGAAGGCTCGTATGTTTTCAAAAAATCCTCGAAACACATTGAAGGAACTCTAGGGCCAGGAGTTCCCAAATCTTTGATCAGTCTCCCACCAGTGGAGCTTGAAGAATTCATTACAAACTCGACATTTTGGCTATTGTAATTCGCCTCACGAGCCATGCAAGAGAACCCTGGAAGACAAGCATATTTTGGATCATATGGTGCTTCACTGAGGCCTGTGTCAAACGAATGTTCATTTTTTCCATCAAGTGTTATATCTGAAGTTACAGATCTGCTAATATGTTCCTCTTTCTTATGCTGCTTCATGAAGCTACTTGTATCCACGATACAGCTAGGGATAGTCAACTGCTCCTTACTTGCAGGGCTACCATCGACCTCATTTTCAGTTCTGTTTGAAACATCCTCACTTCCACTGGTTTCCACGATAGCTGAATCTTTTCGTACACCACCAGCATGATGAACATTGTGCATATCTGAACTACTACAATTCAGCATGTTAAAAAGTTCTACAGGGTTAGATGGTTTTCTTCTTAGTCTAAGCATGTTATCCTTCTGTAAAAAAGTGACATGTTTGTCCGCCTTTTGATTGCCCCATTGATTCACTTGAACAGCTTCCTGCAAGATACATTTTGTGGATTGCTGCAGAGAAGATGCTTTACCGTGATTCTTTAAAATACCACGTGTAGGTTTCCCCGGATGTTGGTTTTCTGCCGTCAATTTGGAAGCTTTACAAGCCATGGTCTTCTTATTTCCATTTAAATGTTGCAGTCTAGGTTTTTTCTTGCGGATTGATGCACGATCACATATATCATTCTCATTCTCCCTTGTATGTGATGAATTTGAGTTTCCAATGGCTTTGTCTTGATCACATATTTTGAATGCAAAACAATTCTCCTGGCAATGCTTAGAAAAATATTTCAGTAGACAAGTAATCCATTCGAAAATATGAAACAATACAACCTTCAAAATGTCTCGATTTAAAGATCATTGTTGGATAGAAAGAGACAACATAAAACGTGTTTAGATGATAATCAAGAGTATCAATGGGAGATATAGAACCTGCAAACCCTCTAAAAAATTAGACATACAAGGAATCTTTAAGTTATTTTTATTATCATTTCTTGCAACACCCTCATAATACAAATTTTATTTACAACTCAAGATTAGCTATTAAATTTTAGACTTGAGATTAATCAAACTATAACAAAGGCCAAGAAAATCTAATCATAGAATCAGTAATATCTGATGCATGTGAAAGGAAACGCGAGACCAGCCACAAATATCAAATTTGACTGTCATCACACTCCAACTGACGACACTGTAAGTGTTCCCCCAGCTACAAATTATACAGCCACAAGTACTTAAGGGGCAATAGCACATAAAATTGCTGAAATGCTAGCTCGGCATTTAGAGTGTGTCTAGCCAAATTTGTTTCCAAACCAGCCACTTACTTCATAATTTTGCATAACTCAGTTTGTTCCCAAATTAATCCAGCCACCAATAAAATTACTTCTGGGACTTCTCTAAAACCATGTAAAGCAGCTAATATTTTGTCAACAAAACTTAGAATGCTAACTCAACACCCCACCCCCACTATTGGACCATAGAGTTTCCAAACGTAGATGGTACTGTGTTCAAGCCTATTATTTTATGTGCGATTCTGCTGGAAAAAGGATCTATGACTTTAACCTTCTACATGCTTAAGCCATTATTTCATGTGGTCCATGAAAATCAAGTCCACTTAATAGAGATACAACTGCAAGCATCTTCCATATGATTCACTTTCAGGATTAACACAAGATAAATGCACGCTTTGGAGGATCTCATGTTGGAGAAATATGCCATGCAATTCAAAAATAGTGCATTGTGTGCATCCATCTGTTCGCCAACTAGCACATGGATTTAGTGAACAATGACACAATCACATCTATTAATATAAATAAATTGCAATCCAGTCTAACCATGTATACCGGTTTTAGTGAAACAATGACACTCAGACTATTCCTTTCTGTCTAGCCAGCTTCCTCACTCAACCAAAGTTTTCCCTAATGCATACTAAAGCGAATAAAGTCCTAACCTTGTCAAACTCATTTCTCTCAGAATGATAACAGTAATTTGATTTTCATACAGGCTTCTCGCTTCAAAAAATGCTCTCTTTTTTTTTTTTTTCCAGAAAGAAATTTTGTAAAATCAAAGCTTATGCCGACTCACTTTCCTGACCCAAGAAAGGTCCAGGTTGCCATATAGAATACATTCATGCCAATCACAAGACTTCCAGCATCTGATGATCACCATATATAGTTTCATTAAGCAAACAACATTCTTTGGATATCTGTAACCATATCCATATATACCACCCCACCACAACACAGCCAAGATTATAATGCTTCATAGAGCACAAATAAATATTGCAAACACGGTGCATTTCCCTTGGCCACATGTGGCTTAAGCACTTTCAATAGTTTCTAGGGTCCCACATGCAATGTGAATCACTTCCCATCGATTCACATCACAACAAAGAAATGTTGTTGGACATCATGTTTGTTGAACATAGAGACAACAGGGAACTCAAAAACTCATCCCACAATATCCACCCTTCACACCTGCAATTGATTCCATTGCACTATACGCACCATATATAAATGTATTCCACCTGATAAAAACCATTTTCATCTCCAAAAGCCCCCATATCGGTAATCTTATTTCCGAAGATTTGAGCAAGTATAGCTGAACATAAGAGCCCAACATACCGTAGTCCATCCGCTCACATGCCGAAAAAGAGAACCTATGGATCAATTTTGAGCATCCGACCCATATTAAAATGCCCCTAGAATGCCACGACAATGATTGCTCAAGGGAAACATATGCAAACAGTAGAAAAAACAGCATAATTAAATGAGAACACTTTCAACCTCATAAAAAAATTCTGTCCAACCCGTACTGCACAGCTGGAGCACCACACCCTCTTCCCAAATTAGCTGCTCAAATCTTCCTAACAAGATAACCCAATCTCCTGTTTTTTTAACTTTTATCTCTTTATATCGAATCTAATCGCCACACTAAACAAAGTACAAATAACTAGGCTATTGTTTTCTTCTTCAAAGGTCTACAGTCGCCAAGCAGCTTTTTCAGCGTTAATTCTATGCACAAAGTTGTAAAAAGGAACCAGAAATGCAGTGTCGTCTGAAGATAAAGTACCAAAAATCAAGCATTCAACTAATCAGAATCCATGAAACTGTAGAAACCCTCTATATTTTATGTTCAAAGTAGCATACGTAGATCACGATTCATCAAGATTTGATCTACATTTCATGTTACTGAACAATCAAAGACATCAGCAATTCGTATATGTAACGAAGAATATGCAATTGACAATATCACGTACCTTATTTGAATCCATCTTATCATCTCCTTTCTTCTGCGTCTGCTTCTGCTTCTTAATTTTCCTGATCATTTTATTTGCCTTCTTCAGCTTACTCAAGATGATCTCTTTATTCTTCTTCGTTTTCTCCTTCTTCTCATTCCTCTTTCCTTTAAGACCCCAGTTAATTTCCTCATGACTGGACAAATTGGAACCAGTGCAAAACCCATCTTCCTCTTGAACGCTATTCTCCTCCTCCTCCCCCTCCTCGCTGCTAACCCTCTCCACCGGCGGCGCCTCCGCGAAAATTTCCAAAATTGACCTCTTCTTAGGCGCCTTTGCTTTTGCCCTCGAAGACTTCAGCTTTACTACTTCCATGCCTTCTCCAACATCAACATCGAACTCCTCCACATCATCTTCGCTTCTCAAAGACGATTCTCTTTTTTCTTGAACCATCTTCTTCTTCCTCTTCTGCTTCTTCTTCGAGCTGTCGACATTTTGGGAGGATTCTGAATGCAAATAGTCGAGCCCATCAAGCCACCAGATGAATTTCTTGACAGTGATGGGAGGGAGCAAAGATTTTACAGATTCTTCGCTGATGGCCTCATCGAAGGGCCAGCATTTCACCACGTTTACACTTCTCATCCTCGACACATATTCTCTACAAACAAACACCAACCCACCAAAGAACAAACGGTTACAGCAAAAACCCACATGGTGACGGAAATAAAAGCCTAAAAATTAACAGTATTTAACGACTCACCGGATGGAAAAACCCTCATGCGTCCCCATGGCCAAGGCTTGGTTCACCTAGAGAGAGAAAGTGAGAGTAAGTGAAAAAGAAGCCGACTAAACGATCCATAGACATAAGCAAAAACAATACATGCGCAAACATGTAGAATAGAAAGAAAAAGGAGAGCAGACCAGAGGAAAATTTGGTTCAGTGAGGAGATAAAGCAAGAGATTTTACAAACAAGAAAAGCACCGGCTGCATATAGCTAGAGCCAAGAACTCACTTCTTCAACACAATCAACACCACCAAACGTATGAATCCACACACATGAAACCCAAGTTATCACAAGGGAAAAAAACACGAAAAAGAAGGAAATTGGCAGCGACAATTCGCGGATAGTTTAGAGTTCTTGAGCTACTTTTTTAGAGAGAGAAAAGTTGTAGAGAGAGAGTGAGTGTAGCTAGGGTGGGGGAAGGGAATGGGAAGGTAATGGCAAAATGGGATGTAGGCTGTAGGGAAATTGTTTATGTGTTTCCCGCTCGAAAGGTACAGCGATGGTGTCAACACACATTTTCAGCTCTCACGATTTATGACTGAAAGCGACCTATGAGTACCCCAGTATAAAAGTTCTGAATCCTTCTTCGCTTTTATTATGGGGGATAATTTTAACACAAATTGTTTTGGAAAAATCTTTTTATTTTTACGATATTTTAAAGTAAAATTTGATTATAAATTTATTTATTATAGATATTTTTTAGTAAATTCATGTTTAATTGGTGATGCCATGTTTTCTTTTTTACTTTATTATATATTTTATTAAAGTGGCACAATAAATTTTATATTTATGTTAAAATAATGACGGAAGGATATAACTGAATAATTTAATTATTTGAATTGGTTCGAACTTTTTAAAAATATTTTGATGAGAAAAAAAAGGTATATTTTCAAAAATTTTAATAGTTTATTCTACTTTTTGAATTTAAAAATATTTTGAAAAAAATAAAATCAAACAATGCCCGAAAGTTTTCATTTTTTTTATTTTTTTATTTTTTTGCGTGGCACTTTAAGGGTGGTTGAGGAAGAGCCCATTTGACCATGTTTTCAAAGCCATTTTTTGTTTTTTTGTCAAATTTAAAAAGTAAAAAGTTAATTATGAGTTTATGTTAAAAAATGAAAAGTTTAGATATTTTGTCAAAAAATGAAATTAAATGATTGAGATGGTTGAAAATAAGACGTATTTCAATATTATTGTATTTTTGTATTAAAAGTCATGTAAATAATAATATGAAAAAATAAGATGCAAAAATAGAGATAGGGTATAAAAGTGTGTTTTGAAGGTGTTTTGAGAATAAAAATGTCTGTGAAAATAAAGAAAAAATTAATAGTTTGCTATTTTCATTTTCAAAAAAAATAAAAAGATAAAGTGAAAACAAAACCAAAAGGGCACTAAAGTAATTTGAAAAACTTTACCTTACAAGAAGTTTGAAACTTATCAATTAGCAAATAGAATTCATTTAAAACTAATTTCTTAAAGTATTGGTACGATAAAATTATAGAATTTACAAAATACTAATAATAATTTATAATTCACATGATCAAATCAAATGACTTTGTCAAAATTTTAAATTAAATTAAGTTTAATAAACTTTCTTTTTTCTTTTTTTGCGAAAAAGCTTTATATTTTCAAGATATAGACTCAACAATTCAACATATATATTGACTTAGAAGATACAGAAGTGCTTTATGTCTAAAACTTTTTTAATTAAGTAACATGGAATTCATAAAGTGGATTGAATTTGTCGTTGTCTGATATTTAGTGATTTTTTGGGTGAGCTTATAGTTGTTCAAAACATATTATAAGATGTTAACGAATATATAAGATGTCAAAAAGTGTTTAGTAATTTTTTAAACAAAAAGAGCTTATAAGCTTCTAAAATAAAATGTCATGAACTTATAAGCTCTCTTTAAAAAAGTTAGAAATTTCTAACTTATTTTTAGAATTTTAACAAACTCTCATAATTTTAAGTATATTAATTACAAAATTATAATTATTAACATTTTATAAGTTTTAAAATCTTATTTTATTCAAATACTTTAAGAACTTATTTTTAAAAAAAATTAACATCTTATAAACTTCATAAATATTTTATAAAATATAAAAATTTAAAAAACTTTTGTATAAGTTTATCCAAACACCTTATTAAGTGTACACTTCAAAATCGAAGTTTGCGTCGTTGAATTGTTATTCCCACAAGAGACACTGTCGGCTGTTGATTAGAACATTAAAGGAAACTATGGTAAGTTCTTGTAATGCAGAAGGATAACACGTTGGTAAAATTAATGTTATATATAAATACCAATAATAAAATATTAATTACACTAGTAATTTTACATAATCAACATTAGTTTACATCAACTACTTTTGTAGCTCTTAGCTCAATATTTTTTTAGAAAAATAAAAATAAAATAAAGAATATTTGAGAGAACATATAAACTCCGGAAAACATTTTCAAATGTGTGACTAATTATAAATGGTAAAAAATGTGTGACTACTATAAACTTCACAAATATTAAGATCGTAGAATCTCAAAAAAACTGAACTCATAACTTATTTGTAAAAATTTTAATAATTTTTTTAATTTTAATCATATCAATTTAAAAATTGTCGTTACTAATATCTTATAAGTTTTAAGAAATATTTTATTTATGTATTTATTTTTAAAATAAATTAGTATCTTTTAAGTTTCCAAAATACCTTAAAAGTAAAAAATACTTAAATTTTTATTGAATGAGCTTATTTGAACAACACTTATTCTAAAATAAATAACCAAGCGCAAGCGCATGTTGGTAAATGACTATTGATTAATTGGTTGAGTCATGAGCGGCACAACCTTCGCACTTATATATAATTTAAGATTCAAATCTTAAAGAGTCCTAAGTAGAAAAATTCTACAGTGGAAAATGACAGACAATTTTATTTGATTCAATATGTATCGTGTTATCAATTTTTTGTTCTCTATTTTGCAATATTGAACCCCTACTTTTGTTTGGTGTAGTTAGAGTCCCGCATCAATAAAATAAATAAATAATAATCTCTATGTATGATTTTGGATAATTCATATATTTTGAGTTAAATTTTGGGATGAATTAATTAGATTCAAGGTCCACTCTTCAACATGGTATTAAAGTCACCTAATCCCAATGTTGAGCTATTCAGTGTTATTGAACCACTCATTTCGTGTTATTCCATACCACATGTTCATTTGTAGACGTGCGCAGAATTTGTTAATATCTCATATTAGTGAAATAAATAAGTTGTAATTTCTATATATAGTTTTGAATAGTCCTTATCTTTTAAACTAACTTTTAGGATGAGTTAAGCTCCAAGTTCAATCCTTAATATGATATCAAAGCCACCCATTCGGGAGAGTAAATGTCTTTCTTATAGACTTCTGTTTAGTTAAGAATCTCACATCAAAATTTTATAATGTTATATATTATATTGATGTAATAATAAAATATTTATATTTATATTAACATACAATTAGATGATGTAAATACTTGTTTTTTATTGGTATAGTAATGTAAATATACATAAATATGGACACAAAATATATGATAATTGGGATATTATATATATAATAAATTAGAAATTTTAAAATATTTTCTCAGGAAGCTAATATGGCTTAAATATTTATTAATTATTTTTCAACTTTGGTTCTCATAATCCATTTGAAGCTCAGACTAATTTCTCATATAAACTAATTGAACTTTAAGGGGGGAAAGTTGCAACAATATTTGCATTAGTTCCAAATCAACCAAATTAAATTCCAGGTGTTGTATATATCGAACTATGCATCATAATTACATATTGACTGGCATTTGATTCAATAATTCTAACATTACACATAAAATATAAAGTTAGGAATTTAAATTTATTGAACTTATGACATGTGTATGGATATATAAAAAATATACATATACATCTATTAAGTAGTATAAACTTTAAAAAATTTAATTATGTATTTATGAAGATTTTATGTTAACAAATACGAGTTTACAAATTCTAAATTCATTGGACCAAACTTAATACTTAGTGCCCGTTTGGCTTTGTTTTCAAAAGTTAGTTTTATTTTCTTTTAAAAATAAAAAATAGAAAGTTATCAATTTTTTTCATATTTTCACAAGCATTTTCATTCTCAATGTGTTTTTTTAGATACATTTTTACACTCTTTCTCAATTTTCACACTTTTCTCTTAATCTCATTTGCATAATTTTTAATACAAAAACACAATAACATCCGAATACAATTCATTTTCAATTATGCATAATCATTTAATTTTAAACAAAATATCCAAACAATATTTCATTTTCAAACTCATAATTATAATTAATTTTTCACTATTTCTTTTTAATAGAAAATAAAATGCCTCTGAAAAATAAAGACAAATGGGCTCTCAATCAAGATGAAGACACCAAACACGCAGCGTAAAAGATCTAGGGCTAGTTTAGTTAGATGATAAGATGGAATACAATATTTTAACTTCATCTTATTATTTATTTAATTTGAGTGATAATAAACATTCAAATATGCATGAATATTAAAAAGCTTGTGTTTGTATATGCAATGTCATGATAGGTTAATATATCATCTCTCATGAGTTCTTTATTATGCAGTCAAATTGTGCCATAATAATAAAAAATTATATAAATAATTATGAAATAACTTAAAAATCCAGCCAAACCACCCTAAAGTATTATACTATGTGTTTGTCCACACTACAATTTAATTTTGGTGGAGTGGGTACTATTACCATGGCTTTGTTTGGTTATATTTTCTCGAAATAATATTATTTTAGGAAAATATAATTAAACATATCTCCATTTTTTTCTAAAATGCACATTATTTAATATATACATACATATATTATATATATTTTTTATTATTCTAATATTAAAAAAAATCACTCTATTCTATTTTTACCCTAAAAAATTCAATAAAAAAGTATTAATTTGATTATTACAGTAAAAATATCTCTTTTAAAATATAAATAAATATACTAAAAAATAACTTTTACATTCTCTTATAATTTATTCTCTTAAAATACATAATAAATACATAATAAAATCAAATAAAAAATATAACCAAACATGACTTTGATTCTTTATCGGGTATTTTATTGCGCATTGTTTGTACGTTATGCTTTTACGGGCTTTAATGTACAGAAACAATTATTACGGCACAAGTGTGCACGAGACTTTCTTTCCCCCCGCCTCTGTAAACACTCGAGAATTCAGGTACAGAGATTCTGTCTCCCAAGGCTTACGCGGGACTTAGCGCGTGTAATTACGCGTCCCGCGATGGACTTGGCCGTTCTACTCCTGCTATTAAATTTAATAAATATTTTTTTAATCTCGTTTTATTTAACATCATTTAATAAATAATGGACACACAATCTTTTCTTTTCTTGTTTTTTTTTATGCAAACATGCACGTGCATTTAGAGTTATTAGTGTACAAATATAAATATGAATAGTGCCATTCAATTAACTAACCAGTGTATATATATGCTATTAAAAATAATTTTTATATTTCCATATAACTTTTTTTATCATAATATTATATTTCCTTTTAGTATGATTATAATATTGAAATAAATAACAAATAAAAATATTTTCTTATCTTACACATGTGACATGCATACAAAATTGTGAAATTCCAATATCTTGACCAAATCAATGGAAAAAAAGTGGCTTTAATTCTAAACTTGATATTGTCAACAAAGCTTAATTTACTACAAGACAAAGGAAACTTTACACTTAGGAGAAGCCACTTATTATTTGGAAAACTGGGGAAGATGACTTCCAATAAGTTTTTCTTGCTAAAATAAAAAATAAAAACAATCTCTATTAATGGACAACAATTAAAATTTAACTATTAAATTAGTGACACATATATAATAACAATTCAACAATAATGAATATTATCAAAATGACTCTATGTAATAATTTAATTATGATTAATAATAATTTTAAATATTCTTACAACTTGTTGTCATTACACTTCCTTTTGCATGGCCTATTAATTTATTTTTTTACCAGACAAAGGAAAGAAACGTTTTGCATCCATAGGCACAAAAATCAATAGTGAGGATCAACAAGACTTGCAAGTCAATTGAAAAATATGAGTGAGGAGATGTGCTCTGGCATGAGAACATTAAAGTTGTAGCAAAGAGTTCATATTAAATTATATGACAATTTTTTTTTATATTTTCATAACACTAATAATTTTAATGACTAAATTGAACAATTAAAAGAATTTTGACATCTACAGGACTATTAATTAACAATTAAAAGTTATACCATAAAAATTTTAACACATATATAAATCGTGCCAAAATCACTATCATATACAAAGAACAAGCCAACAGATAATTTAAATTAAAAAACCAACATTTAATAATAGCTATAGAAAATGCCAATGAAAACTCATTGATAATATTTATTGAACAAGCACGATTTATAATAATCAAATCTTGAACAATTTGAATACTCGTACATTACGTTTGTAAATATCAATATTATGAAAAATAGATGCATATTATTAAACAATTTTCACATTACAACTATTTCAATTCTTTTGTGATATCTATTATTTTTGCATTCACAAGCACAAATAAAAGTGGGGAAAAAAAACTTTAAAAAAATGTGTACAAGTCCTAAAAATCTCATAAATTAAACAGTACCTATATCTTTTATTTTATTTTATATTTTATTTTATAATGATATGATATGCACATTAAATATTTTTTTTATAAAAATAACTAGTTAAAAATTAAACACCCATAACACACATATATTAGATTAAAATAAAAAATGCAGAAGAAGATTTAAAGCGATAAAGTGGGAATGGAATTATACAATGACAATGCCGTTGTACGAAACGGCACACCCACAACGTAAGACGGCAATTATGTTTTTTGTGGATAGAGATGTAAGAGGGCAATTATTACACGAGCTGGTTGATGGCCTCCTAAAAATAATCAAAAATTAACCTTAATTAGTGGAAATTATTTGACAGTGGGAGCAGTGAAGCCCACTCCTCCATCATAGTACGTCAAAATTTGCGTAATTTGGTGACAACATTGACTGTGACAACTGCTTCTTTATACCCATTTATGAAGCCACCATTTTAATGTTATGTGCCCATCCCACGAGACCATTCATCAACATAGGCACGCATGTACTTGTTTTAAAATAACATCACCGCCATATGGCCCATATTATATAGGACTTTTATGAAATCAAATTTTTATCAAACAATTCAATATTTGAATTTAAAGAGCTTGGATTCGAGTTTAGTATAATATTAGTTATATAATTAAATTCTAATCAAATTCAATAATATTTTAGTTTGATATTTCATAAAATATTCGGATATATTTTATTATATATATTATACATATTATTGTATATTAATATTTTTATTTCTCAAAACTTAAGGTTATGTTCTTCTATATTTTCGCCAAAAATTTTTTAAAATAAAGACACATTCTTCAAATTTTCTCTCAAAATACTCAAATTTTATCACCAAAAAACCCTACACCCAAAAAACTACACCTACCCCCTCATTTTTTCACACTACTTATTCATTTATTATTATTCTCTCATTTCACTCATCCATATATATATATATATATATTAAAATTTTACTAGTTAAAAAATTCTAAAACTTATGTTTACAAATTTAAATAAACTAATTATTGAAAAATGAATTAAATTCAATTAAATATTATTTATGTTGTTACTAAATAATTCATTTATTGAATAACATATTAAATTAATTAAATCTACTTATTAATTAAATAATGTATTAGTTATATTTAATATTTAATGTATTAATAAAATATTACAATTGTTTATTTAATAACTAACTTAAGATGTTTTAATTTGATATAATAAATAAATAAATCCTCTTAAAAAAATTCTTCATTAAATATTGATCTTCACATTTATTTAAAATTATAATAAAAAATTTGATTATAGGGTGATATTTCTTTAATTATCTATTAAGTTTAATAAATTAATATTGATATACTTAAAGTAACTGTTGAGAGAAATAATTAAATTTTTGTAAAATTATTTGATTATTACTAAGTATATATTTACTAAATAATGTATTAATTACATAATAAGTTGAAGTAATTAAATAACTTATTAAATTAATTAAATAGCATGCTATTTATAAATTAATTATGTTTCATAGTTTATGTATAATTAAATATTATGTTTATTTATTTAATAAATAATTTAAGATGATGTAATTTTATGTAATATAATATTTTTTTTTAATTTGATGAATCTTTATTAAGTCTAATTATATATAAATTATTAAAAAGTTATTTTATTTAAATAAATAACTTAGTTTTATTTATACATAAATTGTAATTAATAAATAGTTAAATAATTATATTTTAATTAATAAACAATAATTAGTTTATAATTAATGTACAATAATTAAATTCTTTTATAAGTCAATATTAACAATTATGATATACATTAATTTTTTTATAATTAAGATATAATTATAATTTCATAAATAATTAATATTTATTAATATATATTTTATTTCAAATAATACATCATTTACTAATGTTAAATTTATAAAAATATAAATTTCAAAATAAATAACTAATTAAATTAATTAAACTCATATTTCAATTATTACAAATATACACACACATCATCCAACTATAAATATACGTATATACAATACATAAAAAAATTATTTTCACCCAATAAACCTAACAAAAAAGCAACTGATTTGATATATACAATAAAGTTTGTCTCTTCTCAAAACATAAATAAACAAACAACTCATTTTAATCATTACAAATACACACACATCATCCAATTATAAATATACGTATATATAATACAAAAAAAAACTATTTTCACCCTATAAACTCAACAAAAAAGCAACCGATTTGACATTTACAACAAAGTTTGTCTCTCTTCAAAACATAAAAAAAAAAAAAACAAACAACTCATTTTCAAATTATTTTCATATTTTTTCAAAACAAAAAGGAAACAACATGTTCTCCAAATTTTCTTCCAAAAACCCATCCCCTAAAATTTTGTCTACAAAATGATCAAAATGCAAATGAACAAGTTCTAAATTTTTCATGATTTATAGTAATGAAGTCATTGAATATTATGTTAATATTTGATATTTGCTTTTTAGGTAAAGTAAATATTTTCATTTTATGATTATAATAAAAAGTGAAAAATCAATAAATAATTCAAAATTCAGATAAAAAAATTGAGTTAATCAAACATTTGAATTGAATAGTTACTCAAA
>JACGDI010005487.1:205510-223000 GCA_014898725.1 Jacaranda copaia | reverse complement strand
AGATTATCAGTAAGTTGTTCATATTAGTATTTGATTTTTTTCTAAAGAGATGATCAATTATGTAATTTATTTACTGAAATATTCATCAATTATATCAATCATACTCTAATACAAAATTTACTATTAAAATAATTTATATTTATTTCTTTGAAACGCAAACATTCAAATATTAGTATCAACTTTCATATTTTTCTTCCAAATACTTTTGGATGGTGTTTGATTTGTGAGGTAAAGCAAAATACGATATTTAGTAATGTCTATAATGTTCAATACATAAAATTACAGTGTAGACTATTATGAAATTAAGACCAAGTACTCCATGTTCACACGTTGAGGCTCTTATCAAATTTCATGATCTGAGGTGCGATGAAATAATTTTACTTTAAAATTGGATCCAAATTTATTATATTTTCTTAATTTTAAATGGGAATGGAGACAATAGGATACAACAGAAAAATTTTGTATTCTAATATCACAAATCAAATGGGACTAAAAGATTACAACAGTTGTAAACTCCATCCTTAGTATCTAACATCAAACGAATAAAGAGATTCTATAATTTTTGATTAATTTTCATGGGCCACAATTGAATGCAATTACTAATATGATGTCCCAAATGTGGCCTTCAGATATAATACACCTCCTCCTCCTCCTCTTCTTCTTCTTTAATTTTCATTTTCACTTTTAATTTTCAATAATTTCAAAATTTAAAAAATTACTTATAATTTCAGAAATAAAATTGAGATTGTATTCAAATATCTTGTTGGAGATAATAATTTGGGCAAGTATATGAAGTAAATTTAGGAAGTATATATATTATTTCATGATTAAAAAGTAGTACTTTTTCAAAAAATATATGCACTTTAATTGTTTTAAAATGACGGTATGTATTTTAATTGATCTGAATATATTATGATAAGATAAACTTAAGAAAATTTAAAAATGATAATAAATAGTAGTTCTAGTAAAAATATATAGAAGTGGATATCCCTTCAATTTTTAAATAGTAACAAAAATAAAAAAAGGATTTAAAAATAAAAATAAGTGGATCTTTGTTATCATTTTCCAAAATAAAATTCCAAACATGTTACGACATGGATATATCAAATTTGTTCCATAATTCAAAACTCCATCCCTGATTTCACCCACAAATTGAGACATTAACCACTTTTCAATAATATTAATTGACTTTATTTCTTGCAATAATATTAATTTTTTATTCCTTTTTTGAGATGTTTAGAATTTATTACAAACATTAGATTATTTATTATTTTTCTTCAGTATTACTGAAACTAAATAGCAAACAACTAAGCACCAAACACTCAACTGCATACCCCAGAATCATCTATGGCAAGACCTTTCTTCCTTCCCCGCTTCTTCACCTTCCATCTTTATCTTTCTCTCTCACACACCACACGCACTGAAAATTTCGTGAAAAACAAAATGATTACAATGCAAAAGGCAAAGAAAAGTAGTCATTGCAATTAACACACACACACACACACACATATATATATATATATGGTATGTCCCCAAGTACGGCGCATTGGCAGCTGAAAAGTCTACGAACACTTCCAAGGCCGAAGAACTCAAACTCCTTGCAAATGAAGCCTTCAAAGGTATTCTTACCAATGGTGAAAGTGTTCTTTTTTCACCCAGGACTTTGAAGTTGTATTGTATGAGGGTTCTATTGAACTGGGATTTTTAAGTTGTATTGCTGATAATGCATAATTTAGGTTAATGTTATTTTATTTATTAATTTTTTGGTTATGCTTTTTCACCACACAAATATTCTCAGGCTATTGATTTGTACACTCAAGCGATAGAGCTTGTTGCAATTTGGATTGGGTATTGGCCCATGACCCAAACTGATTGGATTGGATTTTGACTCGTTCAAATAAACATTTATATTTGATGGGCTTATCTAATAAGCTTCATTAGTTGACTTATTGGATAAACTTCAAGAGCTTACCTTTGGATAAGCATTATCAGCTAACTGGATAAGCTTTAGTAGCTGGATATTGGATAAGCTTCAATAGCCGACCTTTGGATAGACATCATCAGTTAACTATTAGATAAGCTTTAATAGTTGATCATTGGATAAGTTTTAGTAGTTGACTTATGGATAAGCATTTAATAGTTGATCATTGGATAAGTTTTAGTAGTTGACTTATGGATAAGCATCATTAGCTGACTTTTGGATAAAACCAAATGGTTTCTTCCTCATTAAAAAAAGAAAGCAATTTCTTTGTGGGGCCCACCTTACCCTTATAAAGAGGTCCTAAGGTTTTAAAAAGGAATATATGAGAACATTAGAGAGAGAATAGAAGTTCAGAATTCTCAATATTTTCCGCAAATCTCTATAGTACTTTCTTGGGTAATCATCCAGAAACCCAAGGACTTGGAGTAAAAATAATAGATGGCTCTATTAATAATCTATAAAAGCAAGGAAACTTTACCTGAGTGCAAGAAAAGGAGATAAATACATGGTGTGAAGAACTAGAAGGTTGGCAGTCGAGTTGAATCCAACATGGGTCGTCCTTTATTCCTCTGTTGCCTAGCATGTAGGTTTTGGTCTATCTAAATTAACTGTGTGTTAATTGATGCACTCATCTTTCAATAGTGGTATCAGAGTAGAGAAAGCTCAGTCTTGCCGGTTAATATGTTCTACATGGACATACAATCCCCATGATCAAATCTAGAATCAATCAACAAGAAAAGATAATTTGAGGCTTCTACTAGTAAAGTTGAGTTGTCGGTGTTGGTGCAACAATAATGTCAACACTGCACCAGCATAGTATTAGTAGAAAAAGGTCTCATGATGCTGGTTGAATCTGATAGAATGATTTGGTGCGTATGTGGTAGCCACATGCATGCCTTTGTGGCAGTCCTTTTTGTGAAAGTAGACCCACGACACTTATGCGATGTCTATGTGGCATGGCATGTGATTAAACATGGTTTGAGCATGCATTAATAACTGCATAATGTTATTCTAGTGAAATTATTATGCAATTTCTTGGCTTAAAAGTTGCAATATGAATGTATTATGATGAACATTGATGTTTGTGTGCTCATGGGAAATTGTCTGTTTATTTTTCATTATTTCTTTGTGATTATAAGAGATAATTGAAGTGGTCGTTGGTAATACAACATCCTTGTTTGTTAATTCCACTAGAGTGATATAGTAGGAATATATCTCATATAAAAGGGTATAATTTTATTTCTACCACCACGTGCCAGATTACCTTGGTATGATGCACCAAACATCTATGAGACCATGTGAGACATTTTTTTTTCCCATATTGCATAGATGCTTATGAATTAATGGACATATTGGTAATTTTATTTAGGATCGGTAAATTTCATCATGAGTTTTTGATTCAGTGGGAAATGATTACTAGCTGAGTGTGAAATTTTCGATTTTGCTAGGTTAAAGATAAATAATGAAAATTTACTTGGATTTAGAATAAAATTGCTTTTTTGACTAGTACCTAACATTATTGTGCATAAGAGTAATGGACTCCTAAGATGCTTGTTATGATCTCCATGGTACTGATAAACTTGATGGTTAAAATTTTTCTATGTAGCATAGGAAGATTCAGTACTTGCTTCATAAAGAAAACACCCTTGATCACCTTGAAAAAATAATGATTAAACGTGTTATGCTAGAAAGTGGACCACTTGATAAATATCAACATGATTTGGATGGGTATAATAGATAGGAGGATCAAGGTAAAAGTGCACGTTTTACTATGTTGAGCTATATGCATGATAATTTAATCTGTGAGTTTGAGAAGTATCATACAGCTAAAGAGCTGAGGGCAGTATTGGAGGTCTCATATGGTAGCACTTTGGCTACACGACTAAGGGCTCTGACCCTTAAGTTCAATCAGTACATTCTTGACCCAAAGCATACAATAATTCAACATCTTGATGTGATGAAGGATATGATTCAAGAGCTTCAAAATGCTGGTGTAGAGCTCACTAATGAACAACAGTACTAGTTGTCATAAGGTCGCTACCAGAGAAGACTTGGGGACACGTTAAGCTTGTGCTTATACATATTGAGTAGATTACCACATTCAACAGCGTCACAAATCATCTTAAGCTTGAGGCATAACGCAAAGAGTTTGAACATGCACAAGCAATTGCTTTGGTCGCATATGTTGGCCAATGTAAGCCCTATAAGGGTAAGTGCAAGAACAAGTAGGTTGGTGCCAGACCAAGCAACAACCAGAGTCAGAACTTGGGCTTAAAGGCTGATGATAATAAGAAGTGTCGCTGAACTAAGAAAGGTGGAAAGAAAGACATTAAAAAGCTCAAATGTTATAACTGTGGAAAGCGTGGTCACTTCGCTCTTGATTACACTGAGCTAAATAAGGTATGACATGGTAAATGCTCTCTTTATCCCTTAGTTTGTTCCTATGTTTTGGTTGCTAATTCTCTCCATAGATAGATTGAGATATAGGAGCAACAAAACATGTAATAAGAGATCGAGTAAGATTTATGGATTATTATCGGGTACCAAATGGTAGCCATTTTGTTGCGATGGGAAATGGCACACTTGAGGAGGTTTTGGGAGTTGGAACTTACTAACTTGAGCTTACCATAGGGCATGAGCTATTCCTCAATGATGTATAATATGCACCTATTTTTCGATGTAATCTACTTTCAATCTTAGCACTTTTGAGATGTGGTTTTTCTTTTTTGTTGGAGGATACTACTCTGACTTTTTATTGTGGTCATGAATTATAAGACATGAGCTTTGTGATTATGGTTTTTTGATGTTAGAATTAGCCAGTGATAGTGTTTCTTATATTTCTTCTGCTATTCATATTACTTCTAAATTTGTTAAGTGGCATGCGACATTGCGACATATTGGACAAGAAAGGATGACTAGATTAGCTAGAGAAGGTCTTTTGGGTCAACTCATTAAGGTCAACCTTCTTGTGTATGAATAATATCTAGCAAGTAAGTCCTGCCAGAAGCCTTTTAGTAAGGCTAAAAGAGCTACTCATCCTTTAGAGATAGTCCATTCAGACATATGCAGATTAATGAATGTGAAGGCATAACATGGTGTGTCCTATTTTCTCACTTTTATTAATGATTATTCACACTATGGATCAATATATCTCTTATCTCATCGGTTAAAGGTGCTAGATTAGTTTAAGTACTTTGTGAAGAAGGTTGAGAACCAAGAGGATAGGAACATTAAGGTTCTAGGTACTGACAAGGGGCAAGAAAATTTTGTTTGATGAGTTCAGATAAATGTGTGAGGAAAGAGAAATAATAAGGCAATTATTATAACACTTTACAACAAAATGGTGTTGTAGAAAAGAGAAATTGTAAACTACTAGATATGGCCAGATCGATGACGGCACAAGTAAATCTTCCAATATCTTCTTGGGCAGATGTAATTTTAACTACTTCCTATATCTTAAACCGTGTGCTTTCTAAGTCAATTCCTTCGAATCCCTAAGAGTTGTGGCATGGTAGAAAGTCTAATTCGGAAGGCTGATGCCCTTGGAGATCAGTGGGGTTTGTTAATAACATTTCTCATAAGTATGGGAAGCTAGGTCCTAAAGCTTGCAAATATATCTTTATAAGGTATTGTGAGCATTCAAAAGGCTATGTAATGTACAGTTAGCATGCTTGTGAAGGAATGGCAGAAATTGAGTCTTGTGATGTTGATTTCCTCGAGGAGGATTTTCCAAGCATTAATGAAGTAAAATGGAACCTATGGCTATACAAGCTGCAAGATCTCCCAAGGAACGCATTCTTGTCCAGTGAAGGTAAAGTTTCTCAACCTTATCTAGCAATTGCTAAGTATAATGATAGTGTGCCCATGGTTAGCGGGAGTATTCCACTTGACGGAAGCTCTCAAAATCTATAGTTATGGAGGAGTGAGTGTGGAAGAGTTTGTTGTTGAAGTTTTGAGATTAAGAGGGAATCTTTCATGTGTGCCCCTGTGGATAATGATAAGTTGTCTACCCATGAGGAAGCCTTGGCTTCTCCAAATATTGTTGAATGGATAACTGCTATGAAGAAAGAGATAAGCTCGATGGCTAAGAACCATGTTTAGGAGCTAGTCAATCTTCTACCTGGGCGTGAGACCATATGGAGCAAATGGGTTCTAAAGGTTAAACACAAGTCAGATGGGTTGATTAACAAGTATGAAGCTCATCTTGTGGCGAAAGGCTATATCTAAAAGGAGGATATAGATAATGATAAGACATTCTCCTCTGTGGTGAGGTTTGCCTCCATTTGCCTCATTCTAGCCATAGTCGTTTACCTTGATTTGGATTTGTTCTAAATGGGATGTCAAGACAACATTTCTTAATGAAGAACTGGACGAGGAGATCTATATGGATCTATCTAAGGGCTTTTAGGAAATAGAGCAAACAAATAACCTAAAACGTTCCATATATGGCCTGAATCAATCGTCCATGCAGTGGTACTTTAGATTTCATCAAGCTATAACCTCAACTAGCTTTATGTTGGTTGAGGAAGACTACTGCATATATGTTAAGAGAAATGGGAAGATCTTTCTTATTTTCTCACTATATGTGGACATTATCTTGTTAGCTGGAAATGATATAGAGTTGATTGTCGCCACTTAGAAGTGGTTGTCCTCTACTTTTGAGATGAAGAACATGGGAGAGGCTGAATAAATACTTGATATAAAGATACATCGAGATCATTCTAAAAGGCTCTTGAGTTTATCTTAAGATACTTATATAAAAAAAAATCTTAGAATGATTTCAAATGCAGAATGTCAATCTTGTAGACACTCTCATAGACAAGAGTTGTGATCTTAGCAAAGAATTTTGCTCAAAAATAGTGGAAGAAATGAATGGCTAATGTTCTATATGCAAGTGCATAGGAAGTCTAATGTATGCAATGATTTGTACTTGACCAGACTTGTGTTTTATAGTTGGAATGGTAAGTCGACATCAAAGTAATCTTGGACAAAAGCATTGGGATGCTGTCAAAAGGATACTTAGACATCTAAAAGGGACTATTGATCTTACCTTATGCTACTATAGAGGTAGTTTGAAGCTAGTAGGATACAGTGACATTGATGGCTCAGCAGATAGAGATGAATGCAAATCCACATCGGGATATGCATTTTTATTGAGAGGTGTTGCTATCACTTGGTGTTGTAAAAAGCAACCTTGTGTCTCTTTGTTTACCATGGAAGCTGTATATGTTGCTTGCACATCAGCAGTCTAAGAAGCTATTTGGTTGAGGAGATTTCTCCGAAGCTTATAGATTATGCCACATGTTGATAATGTAGCAGTAGTCTGCGCCATATGTTGCTTGCACATTAGCAGTTACTTTGGCTTATGCCAAAGATCTCAAATACCATGGGAGAACTAAGCATATTGATATTAGATATCACTTCATTCATGAAAGTGTTGTGCAAAGCTTGGTTGTTCTTAGGCATATTTCTAGTAGCGATATGATTGCTGATCCTTTTACTAAACCATTGCCTCAAAATGTGTTTTAGAGGCAATGTTAGTTTTATTAGATCATGTATAGTTTGATTAATATAGCTTGTACGAACATCTTGATCAATTAATAAGATTTAAAGTTCTTATTAATTTTGTTAGTGTACTATTTTATTTGTGAGAAGATGTCACAAGGCTTAGATTGACCTACTTACATGGGCAATTGCCTTAGTACTTTAGTAGCGAGCAGGATGAGACTGTTCACCTTTGCATGTAAGATAGTATAGGAGGTTGGAGCATATAAAGTCGCCTTGGCTTGTGAGCTAAGATGCAATCATGAATTAATTGCATAAAGTATGTCTAAACTTTGTGTAAGCTTTATGGAAGCCAAACATGCGACTATGTGTTGGTGCGCAGGTCAAACTCTTGTGTGGAAGATGTACTCAAGTTTGTATGATGTTTTTTAGAGTGTGACATGCCTGCTTAAGTGGGATTCCATCATAGCATGTATTCATACTACGTGTGCTTTAAGACAACCATATAAGTAGAGTAATGAATGGATCCCTGCTTTGTTAGTGTGTGAGCACTTATTAATCAATGTACCACCCTTTGGGACTTTGGACTGTATCATGAAGCATAAGTTTGATGTCACTACTTTAGCAAGATATCCAAGGGCTAGGTTTAAATTTGGTCTGTCGAAGCTTAGCTAAGAAAGTGATTAAGCCCAAGTGGATTGGTATGTGAGATTAGAGAAAGAACCATATTTGTTATGTGAATTTGTTCTATAGCTCATAGGTTGACCGATTTTGTTAAATGTGTTTTGACATAGTCACGGGCATAGAGAAAAATTTGAGAAAGTTAAGCATGCTTTATTTTAGATATCAGAGATGCTTACATTGGTTTGGGGTATAGCGAGATTCTGTTGGAGTTGTAGTGTCATGTTAGTTTGGTGATTACTTAATATAACACTTCTTATTTTTCCTTTCTCGCTTGGTCCCACACTCTATTTCCTGTATGAAAAAAAGTTGTGAGGTTGAGTATCTTGAAGTTTGAGATTTGTGAAGAGTATGTCAAATATCTCTAAGTGGGAGATGTTGTAATTTGGATTGGGTATTAACCCATGGCCCAAATTGATTGGATCGGATCGGATTTTGACCCATGGTCCAAATAAACATCCATATTTGACGGGCTTATTGGATAAGCTTCATCAGCTGTCTTATGGATAAACTTCAGTAGTTGACCTGTAGATAAGCATCATCAACTGACCATTGGATAAGTTTCATTAAACGACCTTTGGATAGGCATCATCAACTGACTATTGGATAAGTTACAATAAATGACCATTGGATAAGCTTCAATGACTGACCTTTGGATAAGCATCATCGACCGATTATTTGATAAGTTTCTGTAGTTGACCTTTAGATAGGCATCATCAACTGACTTTTAGATAGAGCCAAAGGGTTTCTTCCTCATTAAGAAAAGAATGCAGCTTCTTTGTAGGGCCCATATTACTCTTATAAATAGAGGCCTAAGGTTTTAAAGAGGAACATATGAAAACATAAGAGAGACAAAAGAGAAATTCAGAATTCTCAATATCCTCTACAAATCTCTATAGTTCTTTATTGAGTAATCACCTAGAAACCTAAGGTCTTGGAGTGTGAAAATAACAGGTTGCTTTGATAGCAATCTAAAAAAACGAGGAAACTCGCTTGAGTGCAATAAAAGGAGATATATATATATATATATATATATGGTGTGAAGAACTAAAAGGCTGATAGTCAAGCTGAATCCAATGTGAGTTGTTCTTTATTCTGCTGTTGCCTACTAGGTATGGTTTGGCCCATCTAAATTAACTGTGTTAATTGATGCGCTCATTTTCCAACAGAGATGAATAATGATAATGCAGTGTAGTAGGCCAACCGTGCATTTGCGCACACCAAATTGGAGGAGTATGGAAGTGCAACACATGATGCTACAAAAGCTATTGAAAAAATCGAGCCAAAATATTTGAACGTGAGTATTTTTGGTTTTGGTTTTGGTTTTTGTTTGGGGGAAGGAAAATTCTCTTCTTTTTGTGTTCTGGGATTGGTGAAGGCATCAAATAACATGGGCCGCTAAAGTGACCCTTTCAATGCAGGGTTATTATAGGCGGGGGTGTAGCATATTTGGTGATGGGAAAATTTAAAGAAGCTCTTAAGGATTTTCAACAAGTGCGGTTTCTTCATCTTTTCTTGTGCTTGCTTCTCTATATGCATGTGAACTTAAGTTTCAGTAGTAGTTTAGTAGTTTAGTGGTTTTTCGTGCAAGATTTAAGCTTTCTGCTTTTAACGATGGGGGTTTCTGTGGTGTGCATGTGAGAAAAAAGATAATTAGAGAGGGATTTAGTTCGTCATGAATGAGCTAAATTGCTGGATATTATCTGCGGTGACAATGAAAAGTATATAACTGTGCGCATGCATGCATGTGTCATGTAAAGATATTGATGGAAGAAGCAGCACAGACATGGTGATGTGAGAGAGCAGCATGAAAAAGAAGAAAGCAAATCTGTTCATATTTGGGTATACTGCTTTGCATGTTATATGGTTGCAATCTGCAGTTGGGGATTTTGTTAGGAGCAGAGCCATGATACAGCCATCTGCTTTTCATATGTTTTAGAGAATCATTATGAAAATAAAGACTGATGTGCCTTTTTAAGTTGATCGTACTCTAAGGGTAATGAAACATTCTGAGGTGTTTGGTACCTTCTAAATGAAAGTTTTGGAAGGTTTTTAGCACTTTCCAGTTTGGAATCAAAGCTTGTAACCTTTAATTAAGAAACCGAACATGTGTCCACCTTCTGGGATGAGGGAGATTGGACCACTGAACTTATTAGATGTATGAAAATGCCGGCAGAGACATCATGGCTATGGCTGTAAATGGATATTAAACCGTATGAAGACATAGTATTTGTATCCATATCCATTTAAATTTTATAATATTCATATCAACAGATATTTTTTAATAATATCCGAATATGTATTCATCGGATATTAACTGAATTAAGATATATCCGTATCTCCTTATAATTATAGGATACCTTCATTTATAAATATTCGAATATCTGTTTTCAAATATTCGAATATCCGAGTCCATTAACTTGTAATAAAATGCATATTTTTCTAATAAATTTTAAAAAGTTTGCTACTTTATTTTAGAATTAAAAAATTAATTATTCTTGATTTAACTTATTTTTCTATTTCATGACTGACTTTATGATTAATTAATATTAGTAAAATGATACCAACATAAATTAATTATAAAGTCAAGCAACAATAATTTTATATTGCTTAATTTTATCATTCATATATTGATTTTTCAATTTTTTTTCTTGATTTAGTAGTGTTTAATTATCATTAATATCATCTATCGATTCTTCATAATCCTTAATTACTAATTTTTTTTATTAATTCTTTAATAACTGATTTATACTTATATTCATTTATATATAATTATGAGATTTCACAATGAAAAAATAAAAATAATTATTATGTATAATAATATATTATATACGATAATTTTTTAAAATATTATTTATATATTAAAATACATGAAAAAGTAGAATATATTATATATAGTAATTTTTTAAATATTATTTATCATATAGGATAACTGATTTAATTAAATTACAAATAATCAAATATATAAACGGATACATCCAATGAATATGTATTCAGAGCGAACATTAAACGGATTTAATAGACAATTACCATATTGATATCCATTTACAATCGAATATTTACTAATCAAATACGAATAATATCCATTTTAAACGAATATAGATAATATGCCCTTTAAACTAATTCGGCGATTCAAATGCGAACTACAAATGAATTTTTAAATATCCATTTACAATCATAATCTAATCATAACCAAGTTTGGCTTTGGTCTGAAGTCTGAACCACCACTGTGACCTTTGAGCATTCTGATGGAAGGACTGCAATAGCACGTCTGGGAGACAAAAATGTTTGATTCTTTACACTTCATCCTGTGGACAGGAAATTACACTGTACTTTATTTAAAATGTTTTACTTCAACTACAAGACTAGCAACGCCTCCTTTCCTTTGGTATCTTATTACACCGTTGCTAAGTAATGATTGCAGATATGAAATATTTGAACCAGATGAAATGTTTGTCTAAGATTAAAAGAGAAACAGGCAACATTCTTCACTGATAAGCATGTAGGTAATACTCAACAATAAAGTTTGTCCTCTTGTATATCAAATAAAGTCTTAACTCAAGCATTCAATTTTGACGGGGGATGGTGAGCCAACAGTTCAAAAATGGTACAAAAGAATACTTAATTACATGTCACACTGAAAAAAAAAATAGAAAAAGAAAAGAAAACAAGTGACTTGGTCCTGGTCTCGCACAGCTTAATTACATGACATTGCAAGGAAAAAAGAAAAAAAGTGACTTGTGCCTTGTATCGCACAACAATTACTTTTTCTTTGTACAAGCAAGAAATGAACAATCATATTTGTATAGATGTTGTAGCATCCCGCCCAGGACGTGCCTCCATCAGGCCGAGATGTTACTCCAATCTTATTCACATTGACTCAAAGTAAATTAAGCACCCCCAACGTAGAATAAATAGATCGGCTCCATAGCAACGTATAACCATTTATTCCAATTCACTATTATACTCCACCATATATCATTCCACAAGAGCTACAAAACTATTATACAATCACCAACACCACAAATCCCTATTTGCGTAATATTTACATCAGCAGTAACTAAGTTCAAACCTAAGATTCTTGATACATAATATTTACAATCCAACATTATAACACATAACCTAGCAAAGCAAACTAGGTTTACATAATAGATACAAAAGTTCTGTACAACTAATTTCTCAAGTCATCAAAATCAAACAAAACCCAAAGCTTAGCATACTATGATTCACAAATCAAGTCCAATCAAGCCTTAAAACAGGTGATTTGCCGGCATAACTATACACACTATATACATATGCACAAGCGGGATGTCCGTCGTCCATTAACACCTATCTGGAAAAAAAAATCAAGAATATGTAAGAGGCATAAGTTCTAATAACTTAGTGAGGTGAATAGTAAATATTTAAGATATGAATATGTCGAATAAAAAAAAGATAACTGAGATACTTTGAGAGAGATCAAAATGAAGCAATATACTCATAAAGGAGTTCATAGAAAGCCAAGTACTTCTTAACAAGAACTAATACTGATAGACCCCAAAGGCATAAGTTTGGCCAACGAACCAACAATAGAAGATAGGACAAAAACATATCTTATGGAACTGTTGGGGAAGGGTCTCCAACCTTATGACTCTCAAAGATAAATAAGGAAACAAATCCCTTATCCTTCCAAGTTCTGAGCGCTCAGTTCGAACAAAACACACACACCTCTGGCATGGTCAACTGCATGCCAATCCCTTGCTCATAAACAGTAAACCTCCAACTACCTATGAGACAAGATCACTAGTGGGTATTAGTTCGGGAAACCCCACCGTCAGTCCGTTCCGCCCGATTGTCTTTCCAATCCTAGTCCTGGGGCTAAATTTCCCATGGCGTCCCTCTAGGTTTGAACTTCCCATGGGCATTCCCAATTGTCTAATTAATAACTAGTTCCACCAGCAAAATCATATTTCAAAACAATTAGCCATGAACAAATTTGAAGATAACGTAATTCAAATTATATAACATATTGGTCGGTGCAATTGTATCAATATCTCATAACAGCAATAAAGTTAGTTTTAGAATTTGGCCAACAAGGCTAAAGGATGCAAAACAACAAACACAATGAATTCAAGAACAAAATAATTGGTTGACAAGGCTGATAAGTCAATAACGGTGTAGAATAATGAGTTCAAAAATGGTAGAACAATCAGTTGGCAAAACCATTTAAATAACATTGCAAAATGATGAGTTCAAAGAACAATAAACAATTGGTCGGCAACACCGTCATGATGGCATTTCAGAAAAATAATATAATTATCAACAAAATCAGCCGCAAGGCTGAGGAATACAGAAAAGCAAAGTAACCAATAAAACTCAACATAGAGACTCGAACGTCAAGAAAAGTACTAGTAAGTCAAAGTATGATGAACAAGTAGATATGCACAAAACGAATATATTCTTTTCCCAGCAAAAATACAAATCGTAACCTCTCCCCAAGTACTAATGCTAGGCAAAAGCCTCCTACGGGTCTAGGATGCCTAGATCCTCATTGCCTATTTTCATTCAAAACACCATGTAAATATTGACTCTACAGAATGGCATTTACTAACAATAATTATGGTTAATTACATGTTCTAATTACTCTAACCCACTTTTTCTCTCGATTATCGTTCTTTCTTGTCTCAGTACCGAAGTACTTAGTTATACATTTTTCTTCAATCACCTAATTCATATCACCAGTTTTGCTACACATCTAGCTCATTCAGGCAATCAAGGGTTTTACTCCAAACTTAATTTACCATTTTTTTTCCCTACGCATGTTGGTTTAGTCAAATTTCATCAATTAAATATTGTATCAGTTTCGGCCAGTACTTACTTTCATTATTAATATTTAAATTAATATTCTTGGTCCATAACTAATTAAATTCAGTCCACATTCATGAATTTAATACATAATTCTCAAGTTTTTTTTACCGTTTTACAATTTCAACTTCCCTAATGTATCAATTAACTTAATAATAATAGTTAATCTCTTATTTGCGATTCAAGTCCACTCATCGTTTACAATTAAAATTTTATTCAATCACTTCAATCCATAATCATAATTTTGGTTCAATTAGCTCATTTTTATATAAAAAATTGGCTTAGCAATTCAATCAAATTAATCAATTAATCGAAGTTTTACCCAAATCGACCAAGTTCGATGCCAAATCACTGAGCAAAAGTAGTTTGCATGCACTCAGACCATTGAGCTAGAGATTTTGCCCTGATGTTACTGAACTGCCTTTGTCGACCACCAAACCGCCATTGGAACCATGCGTGGCCACCACTTACTGATGTGCCTCGATGAGGCGAGCAAAATGCCTTGATTAATTTCTAAAAATGACCTATTAATTTGTCGAAAAATTACACAACCCCACCACCATCCATCGTCTCACTGCCGCCTTAATTTCTCCTTCTCTAGTGGTCTAATTCCATAATTGAGGATACCGATGTGCTCCATCAGCTAAGCCAATCAAGATCCGTCTCTTGAATGTGACCAACAGCTATCAGAACCACCACGGCTGCCACCTCAGCCCTCAATTCTCCACCATTTCGCCGATGATTTTGGAGAGTTTTTGGTATCAAACTTCTCAACACAATGAGAGGAGCATGTTGGCTTATTTCCAAGTTTTGGGCACAAATGGCTGAGGTGTTGTGGAGGGAGAAGTTGGGCCCGTTAGTGAGAATTAGGAAAAATGGACGGTGGTTTTATAGTGAGTGTTGAACTTTTCAAAATTTCAATTTGGCCCACAAAACTTTTCCACCGCTTGCAATTTAGTACAGAAACTCTTCCACCGTTTGCAATTCAGTCCCCCAACTTTTGAGTGTCTCACATTCACCCCATGACTTTCCAATTAAATCCTTCAGCTTTCTTTTTGTATACATTGGCCCACACTTAGTTTTCAAATTGCGCAATTAAGTCCTTACTGTATAAATTTTTAGTCCTCGTAATTTCTAACATCACCCCAAAGCCCTAATTTATTTGAATATGTTTTATTAAGGGCCATTTCAATTTTTGGTATTGTTATTATTATTTTAAAATCTTAATGTTCTAATTAAATTTGTAAATTTTTGAATTCCAACAAAATTTTGTACCCATGGTTTGGGGTGTTACAAATGTTGTTCACAACCAACATGACATTTCCAACAGAGGATTTGTGCTCTTTGGTAACTGCACTTAAGGAAAATGAAAAATGGTGCCCGAATAATCCTCCTAAGGACTATTGGTGCCACCTTTCAAAGAAAGCACTTATCTAACAGTTGAGCGAGACAAACCACTCCTTGAAATAGAATTTTCTAACTTCAAGATTGACTCAAATTTGTGGAGATATTTAAGTGCTTTACTCTGCAGAAGATGCAGCAAACAAAGTCAAGACTCCAATTTGGTGAGCTCTAACGCCAATAAAATTGAGAAGCAGAGATACATAGAAAAATCAATATCCAGCATGAATTTAGAGGAAAATACTTCTGAAAATTAAACACATTGTCCGACTACAGAACCTAGTAAGTTTAGCTAATAATAAAAGTTGGAAGTTCGTGAAAATTATGTACGAGCTTCATGTCCCCAATACAACCTTTGTTGTTTTTACATTTTTCCCCTTTATGAAGCATCCGTAACTAAAAGAAAAATGAATATTACGCTTTTGTCTATCCATTCAGAAAGTTTCTCAAACAAAGGAGTATAATTGTGTCCTGCACCTTTTCATGGACAAATTCTGATGCACCAAAAAGAAAAAATACTCATATCTTCAAGGTCCAATTTGAAATGATTTACCTTCTTAGGAACAATGGCCCATGTTATGCATTTCAACCTAGTTGAACACCAATCCTAATTAATTAATTTGCGTTATTCTCAAGTGGCTTCTGCAGACCTTTCATGTACCCCATGGAGCATAACCAATATCATGTGGTACTAATCAGCTATTGGTTCAATAAGAAATCATGGCTATACTGGAATCTCTATTTCTTCTCACTAGTTCAAACCTTATAAACTCAGCTATATATTGCCACCTACATTTGTATACAATCCAGCACAAAAGACATTACCTGATCTGTTATTTTTAAGTTGCTGTTCAAGTTGTGTCCAACGAGAGAGAGAGAGAGAGAGAGAGAGAGATTTTCTTACCTTCCTCTGTCTTTTGCGAACAAGATGCTTGTTTATTTCATCCAACTTCTGAATTATTTCCCTGAAAGTAGGTCTTTTTGAGGGCTTCTCAGCCCAACAATCCTCTATTAATCTGTTAAGAAGGCATTACACCTTGTTAAGATCCTAGTCCATAACGAAAGGAAAAGACTATAAGTTCATTCAAAGATGAGTTTCATTAGATCATGAGACGAAAACTCTATTTTATTTATTGTATATCTTTTTTTTTTTTTTGAGGTATGTTCAAGGAGATGTAGGCAAAACTTGATGAAGGATCGGAACATGGAAACCAAGTAGGAGTTTGGATCTATTTTGGAAGTACAATATAAGATGAGACAATTTATAGGCTAGTAGAGGTTTTGAGACCTCGGCTTCTAAATCTGCATAATGGACGGTTACATATTATTGGTTGAAATAGCATGGAGTTGGAACAAAATCTGAAATAGACATTCAAATATTATATTTGCAAAATCTTTGGTCTCAAATTTCAATGGATCTTGCTCACGCTTAGACATTCACAAACAAAAGGGTTAATTACATTTACCATCAAGTAGAAATACAACTAAATTACCAACTCCTCACTTTTTCATTATAAAAAACCTCACATCTAAGCTTGCTCCCTAAAAAATCCAAATGGAATTTATAAATAATATTCCGCCCTAAAACTAAAACATCCAAAGAATGGTAAACTAACAACATATTATAAGATCATTTTGCCCTCAAGTATCTTCATATATTTTATATATTTGAGGAGGTGGGTATTTATATGTTCCTATTATTTCCAACATATACATAATCAAGTGTTATTGCTCTCAAATGCTCAAAATATGCTATAAACAAAAGGGTTTAATACATTTACCACCAAGTGGAAGGGTCCATAATCAAGTATTATTGCTCTCCCCTTCTCAATTTGCTCATTAAAAAATCTAAATGGAAGGCATGAACTACCCATTTTCCCGAACAATTAAAAATGTTAAGAAATTGATAATGTATCAATTTAGTATATGATTTTGTGCCCCCAGATATGTTTGTAATGTTTATATATTTGAAGAGGTGAGTACTTGTATGTTTCTATAATTGGAACATCTTTTTAACAATATCCATAACTAAATATTATTGCCTAAAATGGAGTTCAAAACATTCAAAGGCAAGATGT
>JACGDI010005487.1:160714-198988 GCA_014898725.1 Jacaranda copaia | reverse complement strand
ATGAAAGAATGAAGGGGAGTGCGTTAAGTGCTTGTAACATGGGTTTTTCTATTCGCACGCAGCTACGTTTTTATGTTTTTGTCATGCACCATTTTTTTACGGGGGATTTATTTAAAAGTATCAAAGTATTTTTTTCATTTCATAATTAGTTTTTACTTAATTTTATTTAAATAAATTTTCTAATTTTATTTAAATTTTAGATATCACTTTTTATTTATTTAATTTGACAAAAATGCTCTTAAATATAATATTTTTTACTTATTTATTTTCATTTCTTCATCATCCACACAAACAAAGTAAATCCTAGTATATGTATTTTCATTACCAGAAATAAAAAAAAAAAAGAAAAAACGTAATAAACTTCACGATGGAAATGAGAATAATCGTCAGAGTCAACAATCACCAACTTGATATCTGCATTGTCTTTTTCTTCTCTTTTTATTTTCATCATTTTTCGGTTTTTTCTTCTTCTTCTTCTTAGTTTTTTCTCAGTTGCTACTGACTTTCTTCCAGTAGTAAAGTTGGAGTGTTCAATCAAGTATTTGAAAGTTGCCGCTACAAAATCTAGTTCCATATAATGTCAATTAAAGATAATATAACTTTAATGAACATGTATATTAATTTCGTAAGAAAATGGAGTGAAATCAATATCGAGCTCTTCAGTTTACAATACATAGCTCCACATAAAAAATTGTACATGAGTTTGATTGATGACGATGATGTCATAACTATGATCTTACTGCATTTGATATTAAAGATGAACATTGTTGATATCCTAGTAAACCGAAAGAATGAATCAAGCAGTAGTACAAAGAAGAGCAATGATGTTTTAAGGTAATACTTTTACAGAATTTAAATTGTACTGCAGTTTGTAAAGTTTTGTATTTGAAGTATTCTGAAATTGTACTTTATTTATTTGAAAATCTTTCTCTATTTGGAGTGTTCAACATTATACTTCATTGCAATTAAAATTGTACTTCATCTCACAAAAATTGTACTCTATTATGTAGGTTTTATACTTCAAGTGTTCTATTAATGGATTATCCAAAATTGTACTACAACTTCTAATTGTTTATACTTGAAGTGTTTTTTAATTGTATATTTTATTTTCTAAAATTATACTTCATTTTACCAAAATCTGTACTATATTCATTGAAGTTCTATACTTCAAGTGTTCTATTTATTAATTATCCAAAACTATACTGCAATTACTAGGGTTTTATACTTTAATTGTTCTAAAACTGTACTTCATTTTATACAAATTTATACTCCAGTTATTTAAAATTATACTTTATTTCCCACAAAATTGTACTCTATTATTTGAGTTTTATACTTCAAGTATTCTACTAATTGATTATCCAAAATTATACTGTTATTGTTAGCAGTTTATACTTTAAGTGTTTTCAAATTGTACTTCTTTGATCTAAAATTATACTTCATTTCACAAAATTTGTTCTCTATTTGAAGTTCTATCTTTAAGTGTTCTATTTATTGATTATCCAAAATTATACTATAATTGCTAAGGGTTTATACTTCAAGTATTCTAAAATTGTACTTCACTTTATTTAAAATTGCACTTCTATTTTTTGAAATTATACTTTATTTTATATTTTATTTTACTTAAACTTGTACTCTATTCATTGAAGTTCTATACTTTAAGTGTTCCATAATTGTACTTTATTTTATTTAAACTTATATTTCAGTTATATGAATCTATTATTTAAGTTTTATACTTTAAGTGTTTTACTAATTATTAAAAATTGTACTGAAATTGCTAAGGTTTTATATTTTAGGTGTTCTGAAATTGTATTTTATTTTATCTAAAATTGTATTTTTATTTTTTAAAATTATATTTCATTTCACTTAAACATGTACTCTATTTATTGAAGTTATATACTTCAAGTGTTCCAAAATTATACTTCATTTTATCTAAACTTGTATTTCAGTTATTTAAATCTATTATCTAAACTTATACTTCAAGTGTTCTACTAATTATCAAAAATTGTACTGTAATTGCTAAGGATTTATATTTTAGGTGTTCTGAAATTGTACTTCTTTTTATATAAAATTGTACTTCTATTTTCTGAAATTACACTTTATTTTACCTAAATCTGTACTCTATTTATTAAATTTCTATACTTTAAGTATTCTGAAATTGTACTTAATTTTATCTAAACTTATACTTCAGTTATCTAAATCTATTATTTAAGTTTCAAGGGTTCTACTAATGGATTATCCAAAAATTGTACTTTATTTGTTCACCTCAAGGAATGCAATCAAGGAGGAAATTAGTTCGACCAATACATCGCATAATAAATTGACTTTAATTGGCAACTCAATTGATGCAATTGATGCATGGAGGAATTGCGTATATGGAGACGGTAAAACATAGGGGTATTCACAGTTTGGTAAATCGACCGAACCGAATCGAAATTGAAATTTTGGTATTCGGTTGTTTTTAAAAAAAAATTGGTATTCGGTTCAGTTTTGATTTTTTTGTACAGGTTAATCAAACTGAACTGAATTACCAAATTGTATATTAATATATAATATTAAGATATATTATATATAATATAATATATAATATATGTAGTGATATATCAATAATATAAATATATATTAATATAATATTATATATAGTGATATATATTAATATATATTGTTAATTAATATAATAATATATAATATATATTAATATTAATATTAAAAATTTGGTATTTCAATTTTTAATCGAACCAAATCGAAAAAAAATCAATTTTAACTAAATCGAATGGTCAACTGAAGTTTTGGTTCGGTTTGTATCAAATGAACACCCCTAGTCATGCTCACGAGTTCAGAATCATAATTAAGAATTATATGATATTTACTTTGCAATCATTTAAATATAAGAAAAATGACAATAAAAAAATTATTGCCATTTATCCGATATATCAATTATTTTGTACAATAATATGAGAGAATTATACTTGATTACATGAAAATTATACTTCATTTCGGCAATTATGTATTCAATTTAGCATGAAATTGGCATTTTTGCGTGTTGTCTGATATATAAATTATTTTGTACCTCAATCTGGGAGAATTATTTTTGATTTGATGACAATTGTACTTCATTTTGGCAATTATGTATTTGATTTAGAGTAAAATTAGCATTTTTTCATCTTATCCAAGATATCATCGCTTTTGTACCTTAATCTGAACAATTTACACTTGATGTCATAACATTTGTACTTCATTTCGGCCATTTTGTACTTCATTTCTTAATATTTTTACTAATATTGTTGAATTGAAACTTGTTCCATGATTTGCTTTTTAAGTCTTGGTGATTAATAACCAAACTCTAAATATGCGTGTAATATTTATCATATGAATAAAATAATATTAAAATTTTAAAGTGTCAACCTCTAGTATTCAACGAATGAATGTTATTAATCGTAGTAATATAAAGAATACTTATGCTTTTAAAGATGTAAATAAATGAATATTTAACAATAATATCCACCCTATCACCTGAAGAAATACGTATTTTACATGATCTGATAATTTCAAAATATTGTACTTGACCATCACTACAATTATTGGAGACTAATTATTCAATTGCAATAAGTTTACTTCAATATAACACCATTTATACTTTATTTGTTTTATATTTGTACTTTATTTTCATCATATTATACTCAAATTTACTATCGGATTATAATTAAATTGAAGTGTACTTTAACATAACATTATTTATACTTTGTTTGTTCAATGTTTGGACTTTCATTTCCATCATATTGTATTCAAATTCATTGTCCATTTTCAAATGAATTAAAGTGTATTTCAACAAAACATCATTTATACTTTGAACTCATAACACTATTTATACTTTATTTGTTCTACGTTTATACTTCATTTTCATTATATTGTACTCAAATTTACTGTCCGATTTTAATTGAATTGAGGTGTACTTCAACATAATATCATTTATACTTTGTTTGTTCAATATTTGTACTTCATTTTCATTATATTGTACTCAAATTCATTACCCAATTTCAATTGAATTGAGATGTACTTTAATATAACACCATTTATACTTTATTTGTTCAATATTTGTATTTTATTTTTATTATATTGTACTCAAATTCACTGTCTAATTTCAATTTAAATGAGGTGTACTTTAAAATAACACAATTTATATTTTGTTTATTCTATATTTGTACTTCATTTTCATCATATTGTACTTAAATTTACTGCTTAGTTTCAATTTAAATGAGGTGTACTTCAACTTAACATCAATTATACTTTGTTTGTTCTACATTTATACTTCATTTTTATCATATTGTACTCAAATTCACTGCCCGATTTTAATTTAAATGAGGTATACTTCAACGTAATACCATTTATACTTTATTTGTTTTATATTTGTACTTCATTTTTATCAAATTGTACTCAAATTCACTACCTGATTTCAATTGAATTGAGGTGTACTTCAACATAATACTATTTACACTTTGTTCGTTCTACGTTTGTACTTCATTTCCATCGTATTGCTTCTAAAATATACTGTAGATATACAGATTATATACTATACTTTTATTTAATATATACTGCAGACTTAAATATTTTGTACTACAGTTACTTCTAAAATATACTGTAGATACACAGATTATATACTATAATTTTATTTAATTTGCAGGCTTGAATGTTTTGTTCTATAGATATTTCTAAAATGTACTACAGTTACGCATATTATATACTACACTTTTGCCTATTGTGTACTGCAAGATTGAATATTTTGCACTATAGATAATATACTACCATTTTCAGATAATTTTACCATATAATTTCAAGTAAAAAGAAGTATAAACCCCAAGAAGGTGAAGTACAACTTTCATGTCTTTCAAATACAAATCAAAAACTTCTCATCTCACAACAAAAATCATATATAAATATATATATATATATATATCAAATGGCTTCAAGTGTTTAACAACTATAAAAGGAATAAAAACCATAAATATGAGAAAGTAGACAAGAAATAAGTGTAACATTGAAAAATTACAGACATTTAAAACTATAAATGCAAAAAACAATCATTTGTTTCTTTTGCTCACTTCTTTTTGTACTTCGCTTCTTGTTACTACTATTTCTCTTTCCATTGTCGCAGAAAAAAAGTAAAAATTTGGGTATCTTTTCTTTTTCCTCTTCTTCTTCTAGCGTCAATGGCAGATGAATGGTTTCATGCCCTTTTATTTGGCTGCTTGGAGAAGTCGTCTATTTCAAGAAAAAAAAGAAAGAAAGAAAATGTTTTCTTGAAGAAAAAAAACACATTTCTCAGATATTTTTGTTGTTTTTTTCAACTATAAAGGTATAAGTCTTTCTAAAAGAAATGAGAAGTGATTCCTAAGTTCTGTAAAAAAGTAGAGAGTTTAGTATATAAAAATTTAAATGGGGACTGAACACTAAAATGAAAATAGGTTTAGAAATTTTTTTCTAATTAACCACTAATATTTAGATAATTAAATTTTCATTCTAAAATCAACATATATTAACAAAATCATGATTCTCTTATAAACTACTTCCATCATAATTAAATTAATAAAAATAAAAATTAAATCATATCCTTTAATAATTTAAAAATTAATTATCTACACCTTGAAACGTGGTTTATTTATAAAAAGATTCACAATTATAAAAAAATTACAAGACTTTAGTTGTTAATAGCCTAACGTTAAAATTGATAAAGTTGTCATTTTATCCATACCTTTACATATAAAAATATATAAACATATATGTATATTACATATATATTATAAGTACATATACATACATATAACAAACCCCTCACCCCTCCCTAACCCCCAAGCCGTCGCCAGTGGCCGAATTTGGCTTAAAAATGGCTAGCTATCGGTGGTCGTTGGCTTGGCTGCCATAGACCAATGGTCTTTGACCTAGCTGGGGTGAGGGGGATGCAATGGGGGGAGGGGGGATGGATCTACTTGAACAAGAAGATTTCTTCTCTTTCTTTTCATTTTTTTTAATAAATTTTGAATTTAGTTTTTTTAATACATAGATTTAATTAAAAATTTTAAATATATATGTTTCCACATATATAAATATTTAAAAGTTTTTTAATATTTGTTTATAGATAGAATTTAGGACAAATTTATAAATTCACTAAAGGAGGTCAATTTTGTCTTTTTCTTTTTAAATTTTTGATTAATTTTTGGGGAACTTATTTATAAATCCTCAAACCCATTTTTCATTTGGCATTCAAACCCCACCCATCGTTTTCTCATTTTCAACTCTCCATCTCAAATTTCAATTTTGAGTTAACTCCTCAACCACCTAAATTGAAAAAAATATCCTCATTTTACCTTTTTTTTGTTTATTCCTAAATATGAATCAATTCCCAACTCATCTCTCTCTCTCTCTCTCTCTCTCTCTCTCTTCTATTTTTTGTTTCACTCATGCCGGAATAGGGGCCTCCATCTTTTTTTTATTTTCATTTTTCTACAATATCCCAGTAGGAAGAAGAAAGTTTTTCCTCCATTTTTGCACGATAAAGCATCATTTTACTCTTTTATAGCAACAATTCTTTGTTTTTTATTGAGCTTGAAAAAATGTTGAATTAAATTCGACTATTAGGGAGTTGTTTGTATAATGAGGAACTATATATCTTTTTAACTTGCAGTAGAAGAAGGTTTAGAAGATTGAAAGGTAAGGGCTATGAGTCCTGATGCTTCTAATCTTATGGATTTCTTTTGTTGGTTTGCGAGATTTACATGAAATGTTTGGATATATTTTGATGTGATTTGTTGACTGTGGTAAAATTTAGTAGGCCTGTTGCTTCATAATTGATTGTTGTTCCTTGATTTGTGTTTTGCTTAAAGATGTTAGTTTAGATATGCAAATTATTGTAAGGAATTGATTAACCTATTACTAAATGTATTTGGTTGTGGATCAACTCTTTTTAAAAGTCTAATGTTCTGTTTTGAGATTAGTTAGGAATTGCATCATGTTTGGGTTGGTGATATCTACTAGTTCCTAGATTTAGTTTCAATTTGTTGTTGTTGCTGTGTTGTGGTAGTGTCTCTTTTGTGTAGCACATTTTCAGTAATCAGGAGTGTACTGCTTAAGTTTCTTGGCTTTAGATTATTTTTAGAATTAGGAATGACATAGCCTTTGTTGTTTAGTTTCGTGTTTTCGTACAGAGTTCAAGTGTTTAGGTTTCATTAATTTAAAATTTCATAGAAGCTTTTGGCATGACTTGTTTGTGTGTGTTACTTCTCTTTGATTTGAATTTTGTATTGACCTTATTTTTTGTGGTTGAGTGCCTAACTTAATGCTGAATTGTTGAGATAGTTTTGATAGTTTTATTCCATTTGACCGCTACACTTTGTTCTGATACAAAAAGTTGTTGCTCCCGTTGTTAATAAACAGAGTTTATTTTGTTGAGGCTTGAATTCTGCTACTTGGTTTAGTATATGTGGATTTTGGTTTGTCCCCTTAAGGTGTCCAGATTTTTGTCTGCCAATGGATTTGCTATTAACTTGGTTTGACTGCCAATTTGTGAGAAATTACTTTCAGTAGGAGTTGAACCTTGTATTCCTTAGAATCTATCCTTTGTTTCTATAGGTAGGAAGATTCAAAACATAGTAGTTTGTGAATCAACTCATGCTGAACTCTGTAGTAAGATGGATTTGATCCGTGGACATCTAATGCTTCTTCCTTTTGCTTATTAGGCTGGAATGGGCAATTGAACCATTGGCTATTTGCTTGTTGAGCATAATTTTATACTCAGATTATAGAGGATTCGAACCTTGTACTTGATGGCGGAATTGAGTAGCATATGTAGCAAGCTTAGCACTTAATTTCATTTGTTTGTATTTTGATATTTTGTAAGGCAAGTAAGTACTTCCTTGTTTAAATTTGTGTTTAATCTCTTATGACTTGTAATCCTTTATTTGATCATAATACATATTTGGAACCTTATTTAAGAAAATACAAAACCGATTAGATTGAATTTGAACTTGATGCCTTATGTGCTGAGAATGATATTGAAAATACAAACAAACAAAAAAAGTACTCAATATTGGCATTTATGTATTCCAAAACTGTGTTTATGTAATTAATTTGCAAGTATTGTGTACCTATTATACATGTTTCTATACTTGCTTTTTTAATACCAAGATGAGGCTCAATTCAAGGCTTAGAACAACATATAAGATACCTTAATGCAACAAATTTGTGGTCTGTTCAAAAAATGACCATGATAGTACATGTTGAAATAGTTGGGAACTTAAACACCACATCCAACCACTTACACTCTTATTCATAGCAGTATAAACTATTGATGCATGAGCTAAACGAATCCTCTTGACACCACCATCGAAAACCATTGAACCTATCATAGTTATATGAGTCATAGGACTAATATTTTATGGTCTTATGATCATACAATGGCTATATTAGGTTAAATCGAACTTGATGCTTTATGTGCTGAGAATGATATCGAAAATTAAAAAAAAAGTACTTAGTATTGGTATTTATATACTCCAAAACTACACTTAAGTATTTAATTTGCAAATATTGTGTACCTACTATGCGGGTTTCTATACTTGATTTTCTTAAGGCCGAGATAAGGCTCAATTCAATGTGTGAAATAACACATAAGACACCTTAATGTGACAAAACTATGGTTTGTCAAAGAAATCATCCTGATAGTGCATGTTGAAATAGTTGGGAACTCAAACACTCACATCCAACCATTTGCGTTCTCATTTATAATAGTATAAACTATTGATACATGAGCTAAATGGACTCTCTCGATGCTACCATTGGGAACTACTAAGCCTTTCATGACTATATGAGTCTTAGGACTAATATGCCATAATCTTATGACCAAACAATGGCTAGATTAGGTTAATTAAACTCGATCATTTACGTGTTGAGAATAATACTGAAAATCGATGAAAAGTGCTCAGTTTTGGCAGTTATGTACTCCAGTACTGCATTTATGTATTTTGTTAATGTTGTGTACTTATTTTTTATGTTTATGTATTTGCTTTTCTAAAGGCTAGGATAAAGCTCAATTCGATGCGTGTAATAACACATAAGACGCCTCGATGCGACAAAACCATGGTTTGTTGAAAACATTATTGTGATAGTATGTGTTTAAATGGTTGGGAACTTAAATACCTACATCAACCACTTGTATTCTCATTCATAGTAGTATAAACCATTCATGCATGAGCCAAATGAATCCTCCCAACACCAACAAAAAAAATCATTGAACCTATCATGACTATATGAGTCCTAGGACTAATACGTCATGGTCTTATGATCATGTAATGGTTAGATTAGACCAAATTGAACTCGATCCCTTATGAGTTGAGAATGATACTGAAAATTAACAAAAAAGTATCCAGTTTCAGTAGTTATGTGCTACAAAATTACATTTATGTAATTAATTTGTTAATATTGTGTACTTTTTTTTTATGTTTATGCACTTGCTTTTTCATTGGTTAGGATGAGGCTCAATTCGATGTGTGCAACAACACATAAGACACCTCAATGCGATAAAATCATAGTTTGTTGAAAAAATGGTTGTGATAGTACATGTTGAAATGGTTGGAAACTCAAACACCTATATCCAAACTACTTATGTTCTCATTTAGAGTAGTATAAACCATTGATGCATAAGCGAAATGAATCCTCCCAACACCACCATTGAAAACCAATGAACTTATTATGACTATATGAGTCCTAAGACTACTATGCCATCATCTTATGATCATGCAATGGCCAAATTAGAATAAATTGAACTCGATCCCTTATGTGCTGAAAATGATACCAAAAATCTATAGAGAAGTACTTAGTATTGGCATATATGTACTCCAAAACTGGGTTTATATACTTAATTTGCTAATATTGTGTACTTATTATGCATATTTCTATACTTGCTTTTCAAAAGGCTAAGTTGAAGCTCAATTCAATACGTGGAACAACACATAAGACATATTAACACAACAAAATCATGATTTATTGAAGAAATGGTCATGATAGTATATGTTGAAATGGTTGGGAACTTAAACACGCATATCTAATCACTTGTGCTCTTATTTAGAGTAGTATAAACCATTGAAGCATGAGCTAAGCGAATCGTTCCGACACCACCATTGAAAACCAGTGAACCTATCATAACTATATGAGTCTTAGGACTAATATGCCATAGTCTTATGATCACGCAATTGCCAGATTAAATTGAATTGAACTCATTCCCTTATGTGCTAAGAATGGTACTAGAAATTGGCGAAAAGTACCTAGTTTTGGTAGTTATGTACTTCTGAAATGTGTTTACGTACTTAATTTATTAATATTGTGTATTTATTTTTCGTGTTTATGTACTTACGTTTTCTGCGGTCATGCATGTTGAGTTCTATTAATTATGTGCTTATTTTAGCTAACCTGTAATATATATATATATATATATATATATCTTTACCAACATCTATTTATAAATAAATTTCTAAATTATACTATAATTGTAAACACCATCCATTTCTAATCTTCCAAAATATACAAATTATAAATGTTATCTAGTAAGCATGTCAAAAATACTAAAATACAAAATAGCAAATAGTCAATTCATTCGGATAATAACCAGTCTAACATCATCATTCTTCCCTAGAATACATTAAACCATGCTCATCAGTCAAACTTTTTACAACAATAGGTGCTCGAAATGCATCCATAGAATAATCATTTGCATAATGCTAGAAATCCTTCATGTTTTTTGTATAACACTCAGCCCAAAGTATACATAAACTCCACAGTCCAAGTCCCCATTTGTATAGCAATCGTCTTAATTTTTTTTTTCTGCATCAGCAACTTTCGTACGGATCTTATTCTCATACCATCGAAGGAGTCATTGAAATAAACGCAATGAATTTGCCATTCTCAAGCAAGGAATACGTTACCTAAGCCTATCATTCAAAAGAAAATTATGCAATGTTATAGTTACTCAATAATAGTAATAAAAAATATTAATAGTAACAATGTCATTAACTTACCATTAGGCCAATACTGCATCTGTCAAAGTATTTCTTTTTTGGACCTTTTCATGTTTCACCTCCTAGATGCAACACAATCTTGTCATGCAAAAATTTAAATGCACCAACTCTCCATGCATAAAGACCAATGGAAGATAAAACGTTCATGTATGGCAAAAAGAATCTAGGTGTCAAATAATTACTAGTTGGAAACATAATACAGTTGAAAACTAGTAGTATGTACATCCCAACAAAATTATCTATATCCTGATCACTATGTTTTTCTACCAACACTTTCAATCTTTTACAAATTTCGACTCGAGTGACATTCTTATTTTTTTTCCTTCAAATAATTGTTTAACAGTTTCTGACTCTATTTTTATATCAAAATTCATAGATTGCCCCACGTGCTACAAGCCCACAACAATAGAAAAGTCTGTCGCAGTAAAAGGAAGCCTAATATCATTTCTAAAAATAAAAGAACAAGACTTAATATCAAACCTCCTTAAGAGAGCTTCAACTCAAGTAGCACTATTAGTAATCAATTTTCCCAAGACAATCATTTTAAGGTATGCAAAAAATGTGCTTCAATGTGTCTGAAGCTCATTTTATCATCCAACTCTTTCATAATATTTTTAAAGTACCCTGGAGAGCACTGAGAATATAGCTAAAAGTCTCTGTTACCTTTGATGCTTAGATATATAGGTCCCCAAGTTTTAGCCATTATTTCTGCAGAAAAGATAGACTTAGGGACATACATGACTTCATAACATATTTGAGGTTTTAGAACAATAAGTCACAATCTAAAAAGTTTGAATTTTTGTACCAAAAAGACTTGCACAAAATACTGAATTAGAGATTTTGTGTACTGCAACTCACAATTTAAATACTAAAACTTTGAATTTTTCTACCAAAACAATTTGCACAGAATACTGAATTGGAAGTTTTGTGTATTATAACTCACAATTTAAGTACTGAAAGTTTGAATTTTTGTACCAAAAAGACTCATACAGAATATTGAATTGGAGGAGGGGAGTTGTGGCTCTTTTTTTCTTTTAGCTTTTTGAATCAGTTGTCATTATAGGAATCGGGACCAGTACAACCCTCACCTTCGTACCTTACCCCCGACCTCTAGTCACTAATCTCCCTCGGTCTCTAAATTTACATTGACTTCTACTCTAAAAAAGAAAAGAGTCGTATATTCAGTCAAGCACATGTGGTTAAGTCACCCGTACTTGAGCTCGAGAAACTTTCCAACTATTGACCTGGAAGTTCCAGAGGCATCTTCCATTCATATCAGTTTGGGTTTTTTCGCACCATATTTTGATCTACAGCGAGGGTGCTGGAGAGCACCTCAAGACTTTGTATCCAGCTTGAGGGGTTCGAAAGAGACCCCCCTGAGCCTATATAGTAAAGCATACCCAGGCGTCGGTTGGGGGGGGGGGGGGGGGCTTCCTGGCACTTGAAGGAAGTAACTTGAAGAGAAGAGAAAGGAGGGATTATAGCGGAGAGAGCGAAGTGAACAAAGCGATATATAGTGTACGTGCGCAAGATAAAGAAAAAAAACTACATGCACATACATGTATAGGCACACATGACACACCATAAGGTACCGTGTGCTCTATATACAAAAATATGATCTACTAAAAAAACTGCTTTAAATCCTGTTTTCCCCCTCTTGGGATTATAAGCTAAAAGAAAAGAAGAGTCGCAGCTCCCCGACATTCCGAACAAAGAGAGGAAGAAGGGGAGCAACCGCTCCATCAGTTAACCGACCAGCTCTATTTCACGAATCCAATGAGAAAAATAAAATAGCCGGTCTACCAATTAGCGGCTAAAATCCAAGACAAATGGCTCCATCCCAGGCTGATAAGCCAGGAGGACTGCCGAGAGAGCTATGAGTTAACTCACGAGCTAACAGACCTAGGAGCTACTGGGCCTTGTAGCTAAAGAGCTCCTTATATACTAAAAGTTTTAATTTTTGTACAAAAACAATTATGCAGGTTAAAGTTTTGCTATTACATTTCAACATATATAATTAAAGTTTAGGTACTACAAACACAGTAAGAAGTACTGAAAACTTGCATTTTGGTATAATAATAATAATTACTTATAGAGAGTATTAAAAACTAAGGTTCTAGTACTGAAACCACAGTTGGAGATACTGAAATTTTAAATTTTTGTGCCAAGATTACTATCACAAAATACTACACATACCTTATGCTAATTTTGTTGATCAACAATAAAAACAAAAATACTTTACCCTCTTCGTGCAACTTATAATTGAAATAGTATTCCTGAATTTAATTTACAAAATTCCTAGGGCTATTTCTTTTCCGAGAACATCCAAATGATTAAATTCAATCATGATGATAGTACTAAAATTATAGCAACTAAGAATGCACCAAGCTTTGGATTTGTTTTTTAACAAAAACCATGATGATGTCCTTATTAACAAACTTGTGATTGAATTTTATATATACTTTCTCATGTCTCCACAAAATATGTAGGCAACTATTAATAAAAATAAACACCCGTTTGTCAATTATATGAAAAACATTATAGCGGAATTTTCTCTAAAATTTGAAATGGGTGAATTTAAAAGGATGCCCATAATCAATTAGGGTTTGTAATAAACAAAACCAATATATATTAACTAAAACGATAGGCAATATAAACAAATTTTAGATTTCTTTTTTCAATCTCGCAACCACAAAATCTCAATGAAAATAAAATATATTATTGCAAAAATGAAGTATGTTATCTAACCTTTCAAAATATGATTGAAACTGAAAGTTTTCTTCTCGTTCGCAATAGCTATGGCAGATAGCAAGTTGGAGAGATGAGGTAAAGTATTACATACAAATGGAGAAGAATAACTAGTGACAGTTTTTGAAAGTGGAGGAAAATGAAGTCATGGGCATTTTAGTATTTTTGACACTACTAGGGAGTGAAGTCTAAATTGAACTTTGGATTGGGGAGTTAAAATTAAGAAAAGGGTGGGTGGGGACTGGAAATTAAAGTGAAAATGGGTTTGGAGATTTATGGCGAATTAACTGTTAATTTTTTTAATTTTAAAAGGTAGGAATAAAATTGTTATTTTACCAATTTTATCAACTTTATTTATGGATCGTTGACATTAGGAGGTATTTGTAATTTCTTTATAAATATGAATATTTTTTATAAATAAGCAAAATCTTAGAGGGTGTAGGTGATTAATCATTAAATTATTAAAGGATATGATTTAATTTTTATTTCTATTAATTTAATTACGATGGAAGTGGTTTTTAAGAGAATCATGATTTTTCAATTTATGTTGATTCTTGAGTAGAGATGAAATCATATAAATATCAATGGTTAAAAAGTGGGTATATGACCACAGCAGAGCCCTTGTAACATAAGCCATTTTTAAGCATTTGAGAAAGGAGTGAGAAACTAACTATTAACTAATATTTAAATATTTGAAGATTGTAAAATTACAATTCCTTGCCATTGTATTTTTCAAAGTAAAATTTGAACCTCTTTTGTCCTGTTATTTCATTTTTGTACCATTTTTGTCCTTACCACTTTCATTAAGTTTGTTTTCGCTTAGATATTGAAATTTAGTATGTGGAATATATCTAAAATTATTTATGTTTTTACATATTTTGAATTCTCTCCGGATGAAAAATGAAGATAAATAACATCACATGTCCTTTTTTCATTGGAGTGATTAAGGATGATTACTTTGATTACAGGAAAAATGATTGATAGAAGAACTAATTGGAATTATTTGACGTAGTTGTTAGAATTTAAATGTTTTAAATTTCAATAGTATCAATAGATAATAGGGACTTAACAATAATTACCAATTGCTTTTGAGTAATCATAATGTTGAATAACTTCTAATTTTTATTTCTCACTGTATATAGTTCAATAGTATTTGGAATATATGATTGGCAATTATTAAAAGATTCTGTCTAAAATTAAAAACAATTTAAATATCTTTACCTTTTATCAACAATCAAGGCAATATAAATTATACCAAGCACCATAATTATAAGTGAAAAAAGTCCAATGAATATGGTGTTCAATTCACATATACAATTCTGTAATTCTTATGTAACGACAGAAATATATAAAATATAATAAAAATCTTGAATGTGCTAAATTCATAATTTTTAAATACCGCTATCAGTTTGATTACTACGAAAAAGAAAGATGTAATATTATTTCATATGTATTCTCAAATTATTAGGGGAAAAGAAAAAGATGTAATATATATATATACACACATATGAAAATTTCCTTGCAGCTGAGAATATGCTTTTATGTGACTTATATTTCAACAAGCACTCAGTGCATATTTGATGCATGTGTATTTAATAAAAATAAAAATCAATATTATTCAAATGGCTTGAAAATAATTGTTATAATAGAGAAAAAATCAATCAGTTAACACCAATGTCTAACTCATTTATGCATCTTTGAAAAAAATAACATAAAAGTAAAAGAAATAGTTTAAATGAGAGAAATCATACGTTGAGAAAAATAGAAACATGTATGAGATCATCTTCAATCTTGGATCTATGTTAGAGTTTATTTTTTTGCCAAATCAGCAAATATAGCACTCCAAAATATAGCACCTCAAATAGCATTTCCTTTCTCCAACCCAAGATTCAACCTTTTATATTATTTTAATGTCCGTAAATATTATTTTAATATATTTAGACCCTTTTGTTTTTTTTTTATAATTATATTTTTTTCAATTATTTATTAATTTCAATTAAAAAATATTATAAAAGGAAAAAATTAATAATTGAAAAAAAATTTGTTGAGCAACTTATCAAAAGTTACATACTTGAAGCCTGAAGGAAATAGAACAATACAAATAAATTTATGAATTGATACAATTTAATTATTACAATTTGATGATGATTCTTTGAGTCGCCACATATGCTCTATCAAGTCGACTTGCAATTTATGATGATTTCTCCTATTATGTATTTGAAGATGATTTTTGAGGCACGTTTCATACTCAGGTAAATGGTCGTGAGAGATTTGATGTAATGTCTCAAAGAAAATAATAATAATAATATTAAAATATAACTAATTCAATAAAGTGTTAAATGTAGACAGTAGTGGATTTTAATCATTAATTATGACAATTATTTTATAAAATAGACAAAAAATATGAAGTAGTGCCATTTTAATTCAAGAATGTGAAGAGGTGAATCTTTACCTAGGAATATTGAATGAAGGATTCCAGTTAAAAAATATGTAAGGGTGCACATATGTACTTAAGAATGAGGAATAGAGGTGTATTAATCAAGTAATAGTGGTGTCTTTACTTGGAAATATGGAGTGTTAGCATATTTATTCAGGATATATAGAGGTGAATTTTATTTAAGAATAGGGAGTAGTTGTTTATTATTCATGTATAGTGGGAATTAATTTGTGAGTTACAAAAATTGGCTATATATGATGGAAATATATGAGAACAAACTTACCTTCTGGGCTGAGAAAATATTAGAAGAAGATGAGAAATATTAGAGCAAGAAGAGCAGATGAGGGATCTTGAAGTGGTGTTTCCACTTAATTTTATAAGAATTTCTGAGGTGAGTGTTTACTTATGTTTAATGTTTAAAATATTCTTTTATGTGGAGGATTACATTTTAATCCTTAAGATATGTATATGTATTCTTTTACATAACCACATTAATTGTAATATTTTGCTATGTGATATAGAATCTATGCAATACGGACCTTTGTACATGCCGACTCAAAACTAGTTTTACAAACTTTGTGAGTTTTGTTATAGTGGTGGCTTGTCCACTAATTTTGGGGTTATAGTCACATGGTATTGTTAATTATAAGTTATTTAAAATATTTTTCATCTTAGATACATGTAAAATGCTTTTTAGGCTTCCAAACTCACTCTTTTCATTGACACTGCAAATGCGATTGGATTAACAAGGTCAAAAGACAAAAAGCAGCCTTGTTAGTTGAATTTTCATTCATTGATTTGTATATAAAAAAATTATTTTATTTTGTAGGGTTGGGGCATGATATTTGAATTGTTATATCATTGGTGGCCACGTTGTCATATGAAAAATCAAGAGAATATGTGTTTCGCTTATCCTTGATAACCATATTATGCAGTATAATGCATGCTCTCATTATTTCGTCAAGTGTTTTCCACATACGCGAAGCACCACAAATTGCAAAATGAGCTTGGATCACTCTAAAGGCTCGCTTGATGTTCTTTCTAATTGCCTATTGAGCTTTGGCAAAATATGAAGCCTTTGGTCCTTGAGGATATGGGATTGATTTTACAAATGTTGCCCAAGACGGATATATATAATATGTTAGATAATATCTCATGTCGTAGTTGTTACCATTTATGGTATGATGAATTGCTGGAGCTCATCCTTTCAAAATATCATCAAATATTTATGGTTAATTTATAAATCTTCTTTACAAAAAATTTTCATAATAATCAATAAATAATATACATATATATTTATAATTTTACACTTAAAATTTTTGAAATATATGAAAATAATTTTTTTTGAAATATATGAAATATATAAAAATTCAAATTTACTTATAAATTAATACAATTTTTTAAATTCTTTACATTAATTAAAATAAATTAAATAAAATAAAAATAATAATCAAATAAAAATAGAACCGTTGGTCAATGTTCTAAGTCAAGGTTCTATATTTAGAACATTGACTAAAGGTTCTATATTTAGATCCTAAATAACATTTGTGTTGAAGTAACCTAAATGCTATTTGGGACACTATTTTGGAAAATAGCACCGCAAATGGACTATCGTTGGAGTTGGTCTGATTGTGTACAACCTTTATGGAATTATTATGCAGTAGTAGTGAGGGATGGGGAAGGAGGGTAGTGGGATGATAATTATTTTATATAAACATGGAAATTTACAAAAATAAAATAAAATGAAGACATTTTAGTAAATACACTTAAAAATATACCAAAAGAGGTGGACTCTTTATTTATTATATAAATAATTTAAAGTGTAAATTTAGATTTTTTTCTTTCTCCAAGATGGAATGTATTTGCCCGTTGGCGTATCTTGTCCGCTTTCGATTCACAGAAACAGTGTATGCTCTGTGTAGCCAACCGTTGAAGCAAGAGGGTCCAAGTCCACAAGATATTTACATACTTTATGCCCGAAATTTGTGGTGTAAAGTTGTGACCGCTTATTGTGATTTTGGTATACTTTGTGCCCGATTTAAATGGATATTTATGCATTTCATTGCCATTGGTTGCATCCCTTAATAAGTATATATGTATGCTTTGATTTATGGTAATTGATTGTATTTAATATTTTTAATAAATAAAAAAATAGAGGAAAACAACTAATCTTTCAACCTCTTGATATGACCATCATGCTATGTTTGAGTCACAAATGTATTGAGGAAAATGAAAAAAAATTGCAAAAATACAAAAATTAATGCACAAAGTTAAGTGAATTTAAATATGAAAAAAAAAATCTTAATGTGATTTTTATCAAAACTATGAACTACATATAGTATAAGAGTTTTTATCTTTATAAAATGTTCAAATTAAATCATAATTATATTTAATTAATTTGTAATGGCTCGATATAATACTAATAATTATATGCATATATTCATAGAATCATAGCTTGTTGTAAGTCAGTCATTTTCTTTTTTTTTGAAAAAAATGGTAAAATGTATAAGTGAACTTTTTCATGCATAGACAACCTCAAATTTGACTTTGTGGCCTTATATCATGACATATTAGTGAGTGTGTATGCATGTTTAGTGTAGACAAATTAATTTTGGAAACTTGAAAGATGACATAATAAAGTACTATATTAAGAATTAATTTAAAAAATTTTATTTATATTTTAAGAATTATTAAAATTAATTTCAAAATTAAATAATTATAAATTGATTGATATATTTTTATATTTTATTGACAAATTAATTATTGACAAGTGTTAAGCTAAAATATTTTAGGCAATAGAATTTTACCACCTAGGAAACTGTAGATCAATCAAATTATACAATATGTATGCCAAACTATGTTATATTTTTAAATGATAGATACATCGAAAAGATAATACAGGAAAGGTTAATGTAAGGTACAACTATCCTTCACTATCGTTACATATGTACAACTTAAAATGTGAGAAACCTCCCAAGCACCTAACACCATCTGTGGTTCAAATATTTTAGTAAGAAAAAAAAATTACTAAGAAAATATTTTTAATTCTTTGATTGGCAGAAAATTTAGTGAAGAAAAGAAAATCTGAAGGAAAATATAGTATTTTTTTAGAAAAAATGAATTTTCCTCATAAAATAATAAGAAAAATATTGAGAAAAAAAAGGTCTATTTGACCTTTCTTTCCTTCTTCAATACATTCATCACCACTCTATTTTTTATTCTTCTCTTCATTGTTTTTAAACAATTAGACAAACTTCAGATTTTATATTTTTTTAATTTTATTTATTTAATAATTTTTTTTCCTCATCAAAAGTTTTAAACAACACATAGTGTAAGAGTTTTCCACGACACTTCAAAATTTCAACAACTTTCAGGCCTCTAAGTCGATTGTGCAAGTCCAAAAAAACTCTAGTCCAATATAAAGTTTTTGGGGCAAAATGCATTTTACCCCCTTGTAAAGAGCCAAATAGGCTAAAAACCTCTGTATTTCTTTAATTGGCATATAACCCCTTGTATTTTTGAAAAAACTGCAAAAACGGTCCGTGTATCATATTGGTGAGTCAAGTGCGAAGAGTGCGATTTTTTCTACCTTTTGAAGCGATTTAATACAATAAAATGACATATTTGCCCTCCTATTACAAACAAAAGAAATGTCCTCCATTGAGGCCCATTTTGAATGCATTTTACCACCTTTTGAAAAGTTTAATGGGTTGAAAACCTCATGTATTTTGTAATTGTATTGATAGCAACAAGGATGCAGCTAGCATGAATTTTAATTATTTTACTCATGAAAAAGTTTTATTTAGATGCTAAATTGACATTGTTTAGGGGTTGATGAAAGCTGCTTCTTTAATTAATTTTTAATTAGAAATTTGACTACAAAATGAGAGTGACTAGAAATTGAAATCCCCTTTATCTTTACATCAGACACCTTCCAAATGTTGTCTGAAAACACAAAGCCTCTAACTTCCCAACTCTTCTTTCTTAAATTTATACCCCTGAAGAGCCACAGGAAACTGCTTATTAGAAACAAAATTTGAACAACCCATTTCATGGGCTGTAAGTTTACTTGCAAACTAACATATCAGTCAGAGACATCATAAATTCAGCTCAAGAAAATCTTAAAATATGAATGCAAGTAGGATGGATTTATGCCAAACTCTCAGATAAAGGGAAGTCCAAATTGAAATTCTGGTGTTGGTTTCCATATTATGGGATACAGCCAGAGTTAACCATGCAAGGATTATGCCTATGATGGTAAGCAGAAACATTGTGTTCAATAGGAACTTTCTGCACTATTGTTACATTCGCATACTTTTGGAGCTTCCAAGTGTTAAGAAAGATTAAACTGACATTATCATTTCCAATTAGAGAATAAAAACTCGTTATGTCTTTCTCATGGGTGTTTTGACATGCTACAGTATATGATTTCTGAAAATTTAAGTTGGCAGCTTTAAGTACTACAGAACTGTTGCTACAATTCATAGTAGAATTAAAGGAAATAAGTGGAAGAAAGACCTCTACATATATCAAATTTTGGTAGCCAATGTTGCGTGGTCACAAGCTAAAACGGTCTGGAACTCTACTCTCTACGGAAAACCCTTGCAGGGTTCTACGATTTAGTGAAACATAACTGGAGTTATGAATAGGTTTTGCATTCAATAAACGCTGTAGATCACAGGGCACGTGCACTGAAGGCCTTGAAAGAAAAGATAGAAACATAGCTCCAAGATCAGCATGGCCCAAGTTGTCCAGACCATGCATGTTAGAAATCATATGCTCTTGAGGTATTTCACTAGTTAAAGACATTGATTCTGGTGGAAGTTGCAAATAAAGATGATAATTTGCATTGAGAAACTGTTGGGGATAAAGTTAGCAGAAAAGAAGTTTATTCTCATAGACTCATCATCACAAAATGAATTTTTTGAGAGATAAAGGCTATTTCTTTAATTTTAGTGAGATGTCCATAACAACATAATGATGACTACAATAGGAAAGAGTACTATAACAAAAAAAGTGAACTTTATCTCATGTCTAGATTAAATAAGATATCCCATGAGCATACTTAGGTTTATACATATAAGCTCACAAAAAGAGGAAAACACAATGTGTTCTCATCCATTAATCACATACTACATGTAGAAAATTTGAAAAAAACCAATAAAGTGTATTTACTTTATGAATCCATGAGGCTTGTTCCCAACATTCTAAGTTTCAATTAAGCTTTCTAAAATTGTCCTTCAATTTGTAGACGACAAAGATGTTTTATTTTAGTGAGATAGATTTCAATATGTATCCTCCTAACTAATAGCGTAGCTAAAAATTTTATAGACAGTGTCTTCATAGTCATCAACGTGAATTTTGAGATTCTCAACCCAAATATAGTTAGATAATGATCTTAAAATGCTTTAATGTTCATTAAGTGGAAGCAATATTTAATCATATCGATTACAAGACATCAACCTATATTTGGGAAGCAGTATTAAACTATCATTTTTAAAATGCAAAAAGGTCATATTGACTACAATTGTGATTGTTGAATTGCAGTTAAAATCATCCAAGCTGAAACCACTACTATCCCAAAATTAAAAGATTTAAAATAAGCTAAAATTTTAGGAATGCTAATGTCACATTAACTCGTACTCTGCCATAAGAGGGTAAGAAAGTGTAGCTACACCATCGATTGTTAAAAAAAGTAGGGTGCTCATTTTTTGTTTAATTAAGACAACTTATTTGCAAAGAGTAATAGTTTGCTGAACAATGAACTCCCGAGACTTACAGAATCCACCAAAAAAATGATCTAGACACATAATTGTACTATTTACAAAACCACGAAAAATCAATATCAAATGATTGAACAACATCACCTAGATCAGCACTCTTGTAGTCGACATCAATCACCCCGGCCCCCACCATTGATTGAACGCTTCCATGGTAAACCTAATCGAGGCACAACGCGAACATAAGTTCCCTCCAAGGCAGAATAGCTTTCTCAAATGGCTTTTCCACTCGAAAAAATGAGGTGATTTTATGGGGCTTTGGGGGTAAAACTGATCGCAAGTCTTCTTCTGACTTTCTCCCAAAATTAAAGCTCCCTCTGCGCACATTCCACACGAGGCATAAGATATTTAAACATGAAAATATGTAAAACAACATCGTTTTAAGAAGGTTTGTAGAAAAATAAAAAAAGAGAGAGCAAAAAAACAACAGGTCAGGAGAAAAAAACACCTATGCGCATGGCTACTGTAGCCATGCACATCCACGTATATGTCATATAGTAATAATAATATATGCAAAATGATTGAATAATGATTTTAAGATAAAAATGAGTAAGAGAGAATATTTCATTTTAGGGATATTTTGAACTAAATTCCAAAACGAACTAGAATTCAAATACCACGCACAAGTATTTAGATCATAAGTTCAAGAGAAAAATTAGAGAACTTGTCTTTTTTGAAAATTTTCTCATAAATTATAATCTCTATTCATAAAAAATTGACTGCAATTTGTCCATGTCATTCTTTTTCCTTTTCTTTTTTAAATCTTGCTGTTTGTAGAAAATTTTGGTATGAACATAATTTAATGAGTAATTTGCACACTAAATCGGCCTATGTTGGGGATGCAAAGGAGTCAAGCGGAGCTTTGACTATTTTTTTAGATTCATCAAACTCGAGAATCAAATGAATCAAGCTCGAGTTTGGCTCGAGCCCTTGTTCGGGCTTGACTTGATTGGATTCATTAGATTCAAATTTATCATCAAGCTATAGGTTTGAGTTCGCGCTTGAGCTAGAGTTTGAAAACATTCTTTATTTTATAAAAAATTCTAAAATTAATATATTTTATTATAATTTTTTATATAAATATTTTTCTTAAAAAAATATAAGCTCGTGAACTTGCGAACAATAATTGTTTCACTCAAATTCAACTCAAAATTTATATGAATTTGAATTTGTTAAATTTAAACTCAAACACTTTTCAAACCAATTCATTAAACTCAAGTTGGCTTCGTTCGTTTACTTCTCTAGCTTGGATAAAGTGCAATTGAAACATGCATGTGATTTTTTATTCTATTTTTCATAACTTAACGTTGTATTTTAATTCAAATTATAAAAGTATGAGCGGGAAAATTCTCTAACATATGTAGCACATTGTTCTCTTTTTCAATTAAAATCTTTTTTCATTTTTGTTACTCTTGGGAATTCATTTCTATATTTTCTTCATAGATAAAATTCTATAAAATTCCCTTATCAGTTTATTTAATTTGTAGGCACTTTACCCATGAAACTCATCTCAAATTTATATTTCATGTAACGTGCAAATTATTTACATAATATAATTTAAATACTATCAAAGAAGATATCATCTACATATATTCGAATTAAAAGAATATATTTTTCATACTGCTTCATGAAAAATTTTGTGTCAATGATTCTCATGTGAAATCCTTTAAGGGACCGTGTACTTTTAGACATGGGATGTTGGGTGATATGATGAAATGAGAGATGAAGAGAGGGATTAGGATAATTTAATATTTGATGAAGTATATTTACTTTGTGGGATAAAAGACAGGATGATGATAGATAATATTATTATTTGTTTACTTAAATGGATGATAAAATATTGATAAATATTGTATTGATGTTTATACCCTTTCCTTATTAATATTATTATTAATTTGATTAGTAGTAGTAATAACAATAACATATTATTATTATAATATTGTTATTATTATAATAATAACATATTATAATTATTGTTGTTGTTGTTATGATTATTATTATTAGTGATAATAATAATAATTATTATTATTATTATATATTATTAGTAGTAATAATAATAAAAATTATTGTTATTATTATTATAACAATACTACTACTACTACTACTACTAACAACAACAACAACAAAAATAATATTTCAAAGTTGCGACTAAAAATAAAAATCAGGTTGCTGCAAACAGAAGGTTGAGGGATAATTTTGTTAAAACTAAGAGAATTCATTAGCTTTTTTTTCTTACATTCTCTATTACCAAATAATAGTCTTTATATACAGGTGTAAAATAAAATAAATAAGGAAGATACAACAAGAATGCAAGAAATTTGCCAATTCAATCAACATGATTTGTAGATCCAAAAATAAGAGGCTTGCTGAAATCCTTCCAATTTTAGTCCATGTCAACATTCCCCCTCAAGTTGGCGCATAGATATCTCTCATGCCCAATTTGTCAAGTGAATTATGAAAATTTTTGTTTGGAATTGCCTTTGTTAGGATGTCCGCCAACTGTTCTTCTGATCTCACATACGAGAAGTATATTATTTTTACTTCAAGCTTTTCCTTGATAAAATGACGGTCTACTTTGACATGCTTTGTCCGGTCATGTTGAACTAGATTTTGAGCAATTTGTATAGTTGATTTATTATCACAAAACATGTTCATAGGAGAGCTAACCGGATGGCCTATTTTTGCCAATAATTCTTTTAGCCAAAGCATTTCACAAAGACCCTTTGTCATGCCCTAAACTCAGCTTCTACACTAGGTAGAGCTACTATCTTTTGTTTCTTGCTTCTCCAAGCAACCAAATTACCTCTGACAAATGTTAAGTATCCTAATGTTGATTTTCTGTCAGTGTTGCTTCCAGCCCAATCTGCGTTTGTATATCCTTCAATATCCAAGTGGTTGTGCTTTTTGAACATGAGTCCTTTCCCAGATGACTTCAAGTATTGTAGAATTCAAATTACTTCATTCATATGATCTTCACTTGGATTGTGCATAAATTGACTTACTAAGCTTATTGCATATGCAATATCAAGCCTTGTATGAGGCAAATAGATTGACTTGCCCACAAGTCATTGATATCTCTCTCTATTTGTGGGGATCTGATTTAGATGTTGACTTAGTCCATGATTTTGGAATATAGTAGAGGTCGCCGACTTACATTCGAGAATCCCTGCTTCTACTAACAAGTAAAGAATATATTTTCTTTGTGAAAGAAAAATTTCATGGCTAGATCGTACTACCTCTATCCCAAGAAAATATTTTAGTCTTCCAAGATTTTTCATTTCTAACTTAGTTACTAAACACTTTTGCAACTTCATGAACTCCTCCTTCTCATTTTCTATAATTATCATATCATCAACATAAATTATTAATGTTGTTATCATACCTTTGCAATGTTTAAGAAACAAGGTGTGGTTAGCATTACTTTGCTTGAAGCCATGTTTCTTCATGGCTAAGCTAAATCATCCAAACCATGCTTTTGTGGATTGTTTCAAGCCATACAGTGCCTTAGGTAACTTCCATACAATTCCAACTTGAGGACCAGTAAAGCCCGATAGAATTATCCATGTAAACTTCCTCTTCAAGATCTACATGTAAAAATGCATTTTTCACATCAAATTTACGTAGTGGCCAATTTAGATTAGCTGCACATGACAGTAATACTCTTACTATATTCAACTTTGCTACTGGAGAGAAAGTTTCTTTTTAGTCTATGCCATAAGATTGAGTGTATCCCTTCACTACAAGTCTCACTTTATATCTATCTACTGACCCATCTACCTTGTATTTTATGGAGAACAACTATTTGCAGCCTACTACTTTTTTTCCTTCAGGTAGCACAACTAGTCTCCATATATCCATTTCTCCAATGCTCTCATTTTTTAATTTATTGCTTTAATCCACTTTGGGTCTTTCAAGGCTTCTTGCATTGTACTTGGAATGTTCTCTGAAGATAGCTTGTTTGCATGTAGATGCTTTGAGAGGTCCTAATAGTTTCTGATTACAAACATAGTTAGTAATTGGATACTTTATCTTCTTTTCTTCATGATCTGGAGACTATTGATTTGGTGGCTTTCCTCAATTATGCTTGAAAGGCAATTTATAGCTATTACAACTATTTATAGTATTGTTAGAAGAGAAGTTTAGAGACTGTACCTGAAAACTCTTCTCAAGAGAATGGTCATTTGGTCCTAAAATTTGAGGGACAGGTTGTTCTAGATTTGTGGATTGCTCTTACGTAGCTATCTCATTTGGGACAGATGGCAGTGTTTGAACTCCATCAGTTTCATCTATCTTCAAATTTATTTGAGCTTCATCAGTTTCTTTTACTTCCAAATTTATGTCTTCAAAGCCTAGCCAATTTTCCCAATGATATTCATGTTGCTTTTCACCAAGTATCTCCCTCTAAAGAGATGAACTAGAACCTAATTTTTGAAAAAAAAAAATTCAGATTCAAGAAAAGTGACATCCATTGTGACATAAATCCATCTGGTAGTAGGATCATAACAATGATAACCTTTCTTATGTCCTAAATATCCAAGAAAAGCACATCGAATAGCACATGAATTGAGTTTTGTCCGCTGATTTTTGTCGAGATAAACACAAGCCACACATCCAAATATTTTAGGTTGAAGTATCAAGATAAATGGTAATGGAAAATAATGAGAAAGAGACTATAAAGGGGTTTCAAAATTTAAGACCTGGGAGGGCATTCAATTTAGCAAGTAAACCATCGTAATAGTTGTTTATGTCCAATAGCATTGAGGTGCATTTGCTGTTGTCAAGAGAGCTCGAGTTATCTCTAGGATATGTCTGTTCTTTCTCTCTACAACACCATTTTGTTGTGGTGTTTGGGAACAGAAGGTTTCATGATATATGCCATTTTCTTACAAATACTTTGCTAGCTCATTATTATCATATTTCTTACCATTATTTGATCAAAGAATTTGAATTGTAGTAGAAAATTGGGTCCTGATCATATTATGAAATGAACGAAAAATTCTGAACACCTTATTCTTATTTTTCATCAAATAAAGCCAAGTCATACATGTACAATCGTCAACAAAAATCACAAACCATCTAAAACTAGAGAAAATTGAGATCAGAGCTAGGCTCCATACATCTAAAATAGTATCTCGCATTTTTTCAACCTTATTGGATAAGGAACGTGATGACTTTTGACAAGGATGCAAATTTCACACTTGAAATCAGTTTCAACTAGATTAGAAAACAAACTTGGAAATAGACGTCTTAGGTAAGAAAATGATGGATGTTCCAACCGTTAATGCCACAACCAAATCTGTCGTTCTTTCTCACTTGTTCCATGAATAGAATTTACCCAACCAGAGTTGAAGTCATCCATATAAGACAATCCCCTTTTTTTAGTACCAGGACCAATAATTTGTTTTGCCAGAATGTCCTAAAGTAAACAAAACTTTGGATAGATTAGTGAATAGTAGTTCAATTCTTCGGTAGCTTGGCCTACAAACAATAATTAAAGAGACAGAGATAGGACTAATAGAGTATTTTGTAATGAAAAAGTTGGTGAGAACGCCACTTTCCTAACCCCTTTAACTGGGTATGTTACTCCATTTGCATTGGCAATACACGTCTATCTTGATTAAATGTTTTCCACAAAATCTCTCGGATCAAAAGTCATGTGATCAGTTTCCCCTTAAGCAATTATTCAATCATGGTTACCTGGATGGTTAAGAGCCACTAAATTGTGTGCCGTAGCTGGCATAGAATCCAGCTTTTGTGGTATGAGTGAAAGTTGTGATCCAGTTGTAGAAATAGACCTTTTAGTATTTGCAAATGACGCTTTACTAGCTTCATATTTCTTTTTTTCCTTGAGTTTGTTCCACCAATCTAGGTATCCATGTAGCTTAAAGCAAGTATCTCTAGTATGTTTCATATTACCACAATGTGTGCAGCTACTTTCCTCCCTTCGTGGTTTTGACTTTGTTGATGTATTGGCTTTCAATAGCTGAAGAGAAGGTTGATGTGACTTATTTCCTCCTTTAGTAACCATAACAGCACCATGCACTCCATTATCTTTTGTTAACATTACAGATTATCTCAAATCTTCACGACGAACATGTGCATAAGCCTGCTCAACTATAGGAAATAGTTTAAGCTGAAGTACATCTCCTCAAATTTTATCAAGTCGATCATCAAGCCCATCTAGAAAAGTATAAACTCTATCTTCTTGTAAAATAGAGTTATATTTCTCTATGTCAAATTTGCACTTCATCGAATTTGGTTGCCAAAATACGTCTCAATAGATCCTCTTCCTTATTTCAACCTTGTCACTTTTCTTTTAAGGTCATACACCTGTGAGGTATCAACCCCATCAACATAAGTCATTGCAATAGCATCCCAAACCATTTTTGCCATTGGAGATCGAATATAATTGCCAATCAATTTTGGATTCATAGAATTGATTAGCCAACTTTTCACCACTGCATTTTTTGTTCTCCATTTTTTGAAAGTTAGGTGTGTTTCTTGTGGCTATGGAAGATCTCCATTTATGTATCCCAGTTTATCTTTACCTGAGATATAACATCTCAATAACCTAGGACCAAAGTCCATAGATAGTGTCATCTAGTTTCATACCAATTGGAACAGCAAGCATTTCTTGGCCTAGTGTTGTTGGAGTCTAATTCAATATTTGGGATAGTTTGGATGTCAAGTCTTCGAGTAGTGAGTTCTCCATTCCTATTTCAGAATTGCCAGTTGACGGAGTACGCTCCCCATTCTCCCAGCCTCTCGTATTTTTCTGTTCCTTATTTTATCTTTATGTTTATAGAAAATATTCTCAAAGCACAAGGATCTATGCTCTGGTACAATGTTGAAATAATTTTCTTACATTCTCTATTACCAAATAATAGTCTTTATATATAGGAGCAAAATAAAATAATTAAGGAAGATACAACAAGAAGGCAAGAAATCTACCAATTCAATCAACATGATTTGTAGATCACGAAATGAGGGGCTTGCTGAAATCCTTTCCAATTTTAGTCCATGTCAACAAATTTAACCCCTCATCTCACAAACCCAACTTTGTGGGATTTTTCCATCCCACTAAATTGGTGGGATACCTCATCTAACAAATCATCCATAGTTGCAAGCTAATGGTTTATTATAGGGCTTAAATCCCAAAAAATAAACATGGGATGAGGCAGGATGTAAGCTTTCATCCTGCCTCACCCAACAAAGTAAACAAGTCCTAAATGTAAGAAAATTGGTTAGGGAATGTTCGGTTATATTTCCCCAAAACAAAATTTTTCTAGGGAAAGTTATAACCAAATATAACTATATTGTTTTGGAGAAACATAACTAAACATACACTCATTTTCCCTCCAAAATGCTAAAAAGAATTTTCTCAAAATGCTCTCTCATATCCTTCATCATTGCCAAAACTTTCCCATTTTTCAATATATGCATACATATTATATATATCATATATATTTTTTTATTATTCTAATAAGAAAAAATTCACTCAATTTCATTTTTACCCCCAAAAACCCAACAAAAAAATATTGATTGACTACTATAATATAAAATATCTTCCCCAAAATATAAACAAACACACTAAAACTTTCCAAAATTAATTTTTAACTATTCCCCAAACATAACCAAAAATCCATTACATTTCCTACACAACTTTCATACTCTCTAATATCAATTTCAGTATTCATTCTCCCAAAACACATATTAAAATCACACAAAAAAAACATACCAAACATTGCCTTAGTCTTTCATATCAAGTAGAAACTAGATGTTTAAGGCCATAGAATATTGTGGATAACTTGAAAACATGATGAGGATAGAAAATTATGGGCTTCGTTCTCTTGCATTTTCCCAGAATATTTTCCAACTTCCAAAATAATTTTTAAAAGTGTATACATTCTTCAATCATTCTCCCAAAATACAAAATTTTTATACCCCAAAAACCCCTCTTAAAACAATCTCAAAATACCTTGCACCCTAAAAATCATACCTACTCTCTCATTTTATCACTCTACCTTTGACATCACTCATTCATTTATTACTCTCTTACTTCACTTATTCATAAACATACATACATACATACATACATACATATATGAAAATATTAAAATTTTACTATTTATAAAATTCTAAAACTCATGTTTACAAATTTAATTAAACTAATTGTCAAAAAATTAATTAAGTTTAATTAAATATTATTTATATTCTTAATAAATTCTACTAAATCTAGGGCGGAAGCATACTCAAAAATCATTTTAAAAGACATTTGCAATGGTAATGATAACATAATTTGTAAATATAAAATAGGAAAATAAAATTTAATAAAATAACACAATTTGTAAGTAAATAAACTAACTTAATTTGTAAGTAAGAAATCATACTTGAATTGATTAAATTTGTACAAAAGATCAACACTAGGGCTTTGTCTGATACAAGATAAATTTGTCTAAGAATACTAATAAGAGGAAATTACAATGGGTAATTTGAAACAGGTTGTAGTAAGTAAGGTAATTGTAGGTAAAAAATTTTCAATGCGCTGTTTCTCATTTGTCTTTCCATTTTATAGATGGTTTGTCGGACTTCAAATTCGAATTTGAGTTGGTCTTCAAAAATTATGTTGATGATTTCTTTCCAAAACTTAGACAAATTTGCAAATCCTTGTATAATAGGCTTAAGAAGAATTTTGAACTATGAACTGAAAAACATACAAAGATAGTTAAAGAAATAAAATAAAAGATTAAAAACCTATCATGCCTTAGTATATGCAAAATAGATTTCCCTAAACTAGTACAAACTGATGCCTTTGAAATGAGATATGGAGGAATTTTATTACAAATTATTGATAACAAAGAGCATATTATTAGATATTACTCAAGAGTATAGACGGAAGTTCAACAAAATTATTTTATTATCAAAAAAGAAATTCTTTCAATAATATTATGTATTACAAAGTTCCAAGATGATCTTTTAAACAAAAAAATTTCTTTTAAGGGTAAATTGTAAATCTGCTAAAGACGTTTGGACAAAAGATGTTAAAAATATTGCTTCTAAAATTTTTTTCACTAGATGGCAAGCTATTTTATCTATTTTTTATTTTGATATTGAATATATTAATGGTACAAAAAATTCAATTCTTGATTTCTTTACAAGAGAATTCTTACAGAACAATGGCTAACAAATCCTCAATCTCAACTCCAAACCAAAAACAAACAAAAGAATCCTATGCTTTAGCCAAATACCAACACTAGCAAATCCAACCAATACACCAAGTCTCAGATCAAGTTTGGTAAATTTAAGCCCATTTTCTACAAACTCTCCATATTATAACAAATTTTTCCCTGTAGCCAATCCTAGTTCATCTTTTCCTCCATTACAAATCTCACCACAAACTTACAAACAAAAATTACAAAATGAAGAATCTCCCAAATCCACTTCATCACAATCATCATTTGAAAAAGTTGATGACTATATTTTAACATATGTTTTCTATATTGAATGTTTTCTTGAACTAGAATGGGTTGCTCATGAAACAAAACCCCAGAAAATTGCAGAAAAAAAAGCTTAGGAAAGAGTATTTTTGTATCTTTGAGGATCCAAGGAAAACACAAAAGTTTTATGAGCTTATCTTAATAGATTCTAAATATATTGAGATAACAGAAAATTTTGCCAAATAAAATGCATAAAAAATTATTTTTAAGAAAATTCAAAATTTGAAAATTATTAGTCCATCGGAATGGGGTAATCCTCAAAAAACAAAAAAAAAAAATTAATTCAATATAATCCCTCAGGATATTCCTATTGAGATTACATTGATGCCTGACAAAAATTATTATATTTCCAAAATGACCAACATTTTCTATCTTATTTTATATTTTCAAAAGAAATCCTCAAATTTAGGTTCCCTATTGGTTCTTATCTTGGTGGGAACAATTTGGTTCAAGCTCCTCAATGTTTCCTCAAGAAGTGTTGAAATGTTTTGAGTACTTCCAGACAAATACAAAGGTTCCTATCCAAAAGGCAAATATTTCATTAATTTATCTTTCTACTTCTCAATTTCAATGGCCATAGATACTCATGATCAAGCCAATCATTATAAAACACTATGGATTTCCATGTCTAGCCAAGAGATCAAAAATCAAATGGTGGAAAAACACAAACCAAGAGAATTGCAGAATTTTGGGTATTCAGGCATGGTTATCACAAAATCTTTGTTTCCATATTAAATCAACAAAGGACTAAGAGCAATTTCAAATGACAAAGCAGCAATTGCAAGTTGCCATTGCACAAGCATCAACCACCCAAGAAATGATGTCTTTAATGGCAAAATTACAAAAAAGAATTAGCCAAGAAGACAAATCTCAACTAGATGAAGGAACATCCAAGACAACTCATGATAAAGAAATCCCAACTTTCAACCTTGAAGAGACAAAAGATGATTTCTTTAAGTTGTGACCGATAAAGTTAATAATTATTCGAATTCCAAATTTGTATTATGAAGTTTGAAGAATTAATAAACAAAGACAAGGTCTGCAAGAGCAAAGTATTATTGAAGGAAAGATTCTTGAAATGACTCATATTACTTTCTTATTTCACTTATTCATAAATATATATATATATATACATACATATATATACATATATATATATATATGAAAATATTAAAATTTTACAATTTATAAAATTCTAAAACTCATGTTTACAAATTTAATTGAACTAATTGTCAAAAAATTAATTAAGTTTAATTAAATATTATTAATATTATTAGTAAATAACATATGAAATTAATTAAATAATTTGTTAGTTACATTTAATATTTAATTTATTAATTAAATATTACATTAATTCATTTAATAATTAACTTAAAATGTTTTAATTTGATATAATAGATAAATTAATCTTCTTCAAAAATTAATCTTCATTAAATATTAATCTTCTCATTTATTTAAAATTATAATTAAAAATTTAATCATAGTGTGATATTTATTTAATAATCTATTATGATTAATAAATTAATATTAATATAATTAAAGTAATTGTCAAGAAAATTAATTAAATTTAAGTAAAAAATATTTAATTTTTACTAAATAATGTATTAATCAAATAATGAGTTAAAATAGTTAAATAATGTAATACCCCTAAAATTTTATTGATTTTATTTATAATATATAATTTTATCATTATTCGGAAATTTTGTGAATTTCATATTATTAATTATTTTAAAAAACTTTGTGGGCTAAATTATAATTTTTGTAAACTTAATTGTGTTGACTTTTGAATAATTGGGGCTAACCACAATTTTCTAAAAATTTAGAGTAAAATTTCATAACTTAAATTATTAAGGGATTAAATTGAAAAATGAGATATAAGAACCGGGCAGTGCCCTTCTTCTCCATTCTTTTTCCTTCCTTTTTCTTCTCCATTTTTTTTCCTTCTTTCATCCTTCTCACCAAAGCTCCATCACCACCTCCGACCAACTTCTCGATGACCCTTTTCAACCCCTTAAACCCATCAATCTTCTCTCCACACCACCATCTCTACTCCCAACCACACAAACACCTCATTCGGATGGCGGAGCAACGGCAATAGAAGGAGAATCGAGAAGAACAAAATGGTGACCAGCTGGGTTTTGCACTTTTCGGTGACCATTGAAAGCTCTGAGAGGTGGGTCTGGAAGCATTTGATGAGAGGAATGCATTGGAACCATTGCATGGCGACTCCGACAACAGCGGGGTGGCGATCGGAGCACAATGGAGGAAAGGATAACTTGACTATTTTTGGCCTATTTCGGCATCTACATTGCTCGAATTTTGAAACGAAAGGTAGCATTAGAATCCTCTTGTTGAGAGAAACAAATCTGTGGTAGAGTTAAGTTTTTCGGCAACAGCAAATAGCGATCGGTGCTGGTGGAGAGATAGTCTTCTCATCTCGATGCAGTGATCATTCTTATGCTATCGATTTGTGATTCCGAGCCCTCAATAGTGAAAATTGGATTTTATCAATTATTGCATGTTATATATATATACATGAATACATGCAAATGTTAGATTTCATCATAAACGAGCCTTTGAATCGATATATGTACCTTTATGATTATTTATCTATGCGAGGAATAGGGAGATGGGAAATATGAATTTTGGACACAAATGTTGGTTAATAATAAGTTGAATATTAATTTTGATATCGGGAAATATTATAAGTTAAATAGTATTTAAATGGGGATTGATGAAAGATTTATGCGTAAATATTGCTTAAGATTGTAATACCTTGATTTGTTATCGTGGAAATTACATTATTCTAGATTTAAACTATACCGTTGTAGATAATTCAAAAATATTGATTCTAGAGAATTTTGTATAGAAGGGTCTTAATCTGTATTATCCTGATAATAGATAAGGCATTAGAATGCTTGATGCATTTCTATAAGGTTACTAGGATTAAACAAGAATTTTGATTCTTAGAATATTTTTCTGATTAGGTAACGATGAGCTGGGCACTGACGAGCAGTAGATTTTGATTTTAATTGTTGCTAATTAGGATTATAAGAGGTGAGGGTCTCCCGTCATCGGTTATTGCTTTGTTTAACTTTCTCTTAGATTGTTGCACCCTAGTGAGGGTCTCTTACTTGGGTTATTGCTTTGCTAAGTTTACTCGTATTTGTTAGAAACCCCTGTGAGGGTCTGCCAATTTGCCATTTCTTTTCTTATCTATGGTTGTAATAAGCCTCTGTGTGGGTTTTACTATTTCTAAATCATACTCTGAATTATGTTTGAAATCTGTCTATTATCTGTTATCTGATTTGAATACCCCTATGTGGGTTATTTCTGATGTTGGTTCTATTTTCTATCTGTTCTGACACCCAAAATTTCTGTCTGTTGTCTACTATTCTGGTATCTGTCTATCTTATATTTATACTATCTATACCATATCTGTTGCCTTGTCAACATATCTGCTATCAGTTTTGTGTTTATTGGCCATTCTGGCTTATCTGTGTTCCGTTTACTATTTTTTGTTGCCTTGGTGGCATTTCTACTTTGTTCTGTTCTGAACTGTTGATCTGAAACTGACAATGTGCTAGGGATTTTCCCCTAGGCATCTGTATAAGCGATTATTTGTTATCTGTACGGTGATTATATGGGCCAAAGGCCATACTGGACGATCTATTTGGTTATGCAGGGGCATGCTAAGGATTTTTCCCTAGGTGTCAACCGTATGCTAGGGATTTTTCCCTGGGTACGAGTGATACGCTAAGGATTTCCCCTAGGTATCAGTGGTGCGCTATATAGTTTCGTGTAGGCATCTCCTATATACCAAGCTATTACAATTAGGTAAATTATCTATTTATCTGGTATAAGGTGAATCTGCAATGCATGTCTTATAGCTTTTTCTTGGAATGCATATGCTTTGGGTTTGATTTGCCTAAATGATTTCTATCTGCTTGTAATCTATTCTTGGAGCAATAAGGTAGGAGAGTTTCCTATTTTCTTTTCTGTACTGTCTATGTTTTGGATTCTATTACATTAGTTTGATAAAAATTATATTTTATCGAGTTGAGTTTCTCCCCAATAAACTCTGTTATTACTTTTACTTATCCCTCACTAAGTCTTTGGACTTATCCCCTTGTATTTCATAATCTCTCAAATGGAGATAAGCTCTGATGGATGCTAGGTTTGGGATGAAGTACATGGTTGTTTTGTAATAAAACTAATGCCGAAAGTTAAGTATGAAACTTGTGAATGTGTCGTTAGCCTTAGAAATGTTGTGATGTATAAATTTTATTTTGAAAGTTGTAATGAAAGATGGCAATGATAGTGTGAATCTATCAAAGGATATAATTTAATTAAGTTTCCTGAAACTCTTATAATATATCTATTTTGTGGTTTTATTTAGTCTTGTTGGAGTTGAATCAGTATTTAAATTTTGAAACGTTTGAATATATGGGCCTACTGTTAAATTGTAACTCTGAAAATTAAATCTGAATTAGAGTAGTACCTCAACTTAAGTGCTATCCCGATGTGAGGTGCTACAAATAACATATTAAATTAATTAAATTAATTATTTAATTAACAAGTTATTTATATATTAATTATATTTCATATTTCATGTATAATTAAATATTATATTTATTTGTTTAATAAATAATTTAACATGACTTAATTTGATATTATATAAAATTATTTATTTATTTAATTTCATGAAATGTTATTAAGTATTATGTATATAAATTATAAAGTAAATTATTTTATTAAATCAATAACTAAGTTTATTTGTACATAAATCATAAATAATAAATAGTTAAATAATTATATTTTATTTTATAAACAATAATTAATCAACTTATAATTAATGTACAATAATTAATTTTTTTTTATATAAGCCAATATTAACAATTATGATGTAAGCCGATTTTTATATTTAAGATATAACTATAATTTTTTAAATAATTAATAGTTATTACTAAATATTTTTCTCCAAATAATACACCATTTACTGATGTTAAATTTATAAAAATATAAATTTTAAAATAAATCACCAATTAATTAATTACACACCATTTTATTACAACCATATATCAATCATTACTCATACACACACACATCATCTAACTATATATATACACACAAATATATAAATATATATAACATAAAAAAAATACTTTTATCTTACAAACCCAACAAAAAATCAATTGATTTTATATTTTTAGTAAATTTTGTTTCCTCCCAAAACACAAAAGAACAAATAACTCATTCTCAATTTATTTTCCATGTTTTTCCAAAACACAAGGGAACACTTGACACATTCTCCAAATTTTTTTATCAAAACCCATTCTCCTAAAACATTTTCAAAAAATAATCAAAACACAAGAATAGAGCCATGGTTTTTGAATCCTAGCAATTTCATTTTAAATTTTCTTAATATTCATTCCAAAAAGTATGAAGTGCTTGTATGAACTACAACCATTACTTAAATTACTAATCCATGAATTTCTTCAAATTTAACTTTAAATTATTTTGACGGATAGCTAAATGGGAATGCATTAACCAACCAAAACTTTATAAGTTTAACTTTATTTGGATACAACGATTTTCCTCAATGAAATATCCCTACACAAAATATTTTTAATTGTTGTAATTATTTTGGACGAAATTGAATTTACCCCATAATATAAGAATGTGATGAAATGTATTTCTCTTATATCTTGCATGTTGTGACAAAATTTGAATTCCTCATAATACCAAACATCAATTGTGTGAAAACGGAAAAAAAAAATTAAAAACTAACTCAGTTCCTTACAATAAAAATTAATATAATATTGCAAAAAGAGTTCCTCACAAAAAAATATTTTTATGCTCCCTTGTGTAAATTATGTTTCCTTCCGAAATTCTATTCATTTATTTTTATTTTTCATCATATTTTCAAATCACTTTAATCCGTTGCAATTTAGATCATCTTAAAAAAAAAAAAAGCTATTAATTTTTATTTTTATAATTAATCTTCTTGTTTTATATTTAATTCTTCTCTGATGTCATCATTTTTTTAATCGCATCATATTAAAGTGCTCCAAAATAAGACAACGCGGGGCATGAATCGACTACTGAGATTTAAAGAAAAACGTACCTTTTGTTTTATTGATTTCATTGTTTTTCTTTTTGCCACACAAAAATTTAAACGTCATCAAATAAAATTCAGCTTTCCTTTTTATATTCTGTATACAGCAAAAGAGATGCTGTATTAGTTTGGGAGATTGCATTTCTCAATTAATATCCTATTTCAGCTTAAGGTTCCTTGCTTGATTGTTTTCTTGTTGTCAAAAAATTCTTCAGTTCTTGGTGGATACATGATGACATACAATAGGATTAATCAATTGATATATCCATGAGTTGTATTATCTAGATCATCCTAAAAATAGATAGGAGAAAAATTAGTTTTGACATGGGATGGTCCAATAGCTATCAACTCAAGAATTAGACGTGAAGTGTATTGTCAGCCCCATTTCACCCTTGAAGCCCAGTCATGTTGTCGACCTCGATTGACCTCTCACTCCCTTTCCCGTTAGCACACATAGCAGTTAGAGGTGTTCACGGGTCGAGTTGGGTCGGATTTGGGGGAAAAAGGAATATGAACCAATAATTTTTAATTGGTTCAATTTGGTTCAGGTTTTATGATTTTTAATGTTTGAACCCAAATCAAACCAACCCGATCTAATTGGGTGAGAGAGAGAGAGAGAGAGAGAGAGAGGGGGGGG
>JACGDI010005487.1:110535-160665 GCA_014898725.1 Jacaranda copaia | reverse complement strand
GAAAATCAAGATAATCAAATTATTTGCAAAATATTCATCAAAATTCAAAAACACGCAGTATTGCACAAGAGCACCACAAGTCATAATTGTTATAAATTATATCCTTCTTTACCATAAGCTATGATTGATAATATAAAATTTCAAATTTAAATCTAAGTTGAACATTGAATATAAGTATAAATAATAAAAGTCATAATTTAAAAAAAATATTTATTTTAATTAAATGGTCATGTTAGGTCGAATCGATAAATATGAAATTCAAGAACCGAACTAAATGTGATCGGGTTTGACCCGATCAAACCTGATGGCCCAAACCAAACCGAACCAATTAGATTGGTTCGGTTTGGTTTGTTGGGTTGATTCGATTAACACCCCTAATAGCAGCGCTGATATCACTCAACTAAACCATGCATCGATCACATATGTTTAACTATCTTGATGAGAGAGTATGAAAGCATGGAATTATCGAGCATCTACCACACCCTAGAGCTACCTCGCAAGTTGATTCACTTGTTGACCAAGTAGGTTGACTCATTGGAGGATCCCATCCTTGCCGCATTAATGGTGTATGCCATCCTAACACCGTTTATCCTGCCACACCAGATAGGAGATGCGCCACCTATTACTATTCTGTCATTGGGATCTAGAGATGTAGACACCTGGTATAGTACACAAATTGGAGAAGATCTAAAACTCCCCATGCAAGGATAAGAACCCCTTTCTGAATGCCAAGGGCATCTTGGATATATCAATCATCTGGAAAAAGCTATGAACACCCATTGCCAACCTTTCATAAGGTATGTCATTCTACACTAATAAGCCCTCACTCTACTACTCATTTTATCTAGTCAATTTTATACTGATTTGAGCATTGGAGTGCCATAGCTGATGACACATTAGCTAGCTTGATGTTTGTTGGTGATTGCAAGACTTAGCCCAAATATCTTTGGAGTTCATTTACTCAACAAGGTAGGTCGATTCACCTGAATTCCAACCCAATCCAGCTACATACAATTTCTACCCTCATCAATTGGCGTCATCTATGGGAACTTTGAGTCCACAATCAAAAAATGATTAACACTAGGCGATCTGCTTTCGAGTGAGAGAAGAATAAGAGGTCCCAACCCGTCACCATCGACCTCCATAAAAGACAGATGTGCCAGGGCCAAATGCCTAGCCAAAATAGATGGTCACTCTGACCATGCCCTAATTAATGCAACTCATCAGTGAGCAAATATCTGCTTAATTTTCTATTGTCTTGAATTGACACACTACCCAACTTGGACCAGTGGCTAGTGTTACCCCACAACCTGTGCTCCTCGAGGAGAGGCTTCCTGAAGAGAACCACGATTGACCAAAATCCAGGTGACCACCCTCAATGCGTGAAACCAGTCCATGGCATTTTCCCAGGGAAGAACATGACTTGCCCCCTATGAAAAAGTCGTGGATTTAGTTAACCATTGCGCTCAAATTTTTTAAGCCTAGCAGCAAAATAGGGTTGAGCACCAAGGCCCCAAGAAAATAGAAATATGTCCCAAGCTAATCGAGAGAAATGGGAATAGGTGTTCCACTAAGTCTAGTAGTTGAACAAGCGCCTAGAAGAGATCTCGAAGAGGAACACTGAGAGAAACCCTTACCATGAGGGACCACAGAGATTTCACTGCAAGAGAGAGTTATCGTTCATCTAGGAGATCATCGATGAGCACATTTTCATTGATGCTAAATTCTTAATCGAACTTTGCCAATATGATGGCTCATCGAACCCAAATGAGCATTTGATGCAATTCGAGCACATGATGCAATTACATAGGCACAATGAATACATCTATGCAAAGATGCTAGTGACCACTTTCCAGGGTATTACACTTGATTGGTTTGTTAAGCTCGAGCCAGCATCAATTTACTCATATGACCAGTTGTGCAACAAGTTCCTGCATCAGTTTACCAATCAGAGAAAGGTGAAGCTCTCTCATACCCACTTGCATACAGTTAAATAGAATGAGGAAAATCCCTTCACAATTTCTTCACTATATTAAACATGAAGTTTTGATGATCAACAACTTACGGATTGAATTTCTAATTGATATATTTTTCCTGGGCCTTCGACACAAAAGATATGCTAACGTGTTAGTGTGAGAGTGGCCCAGGTTGATGAAGGAGCTGCTCAACCTCGCAAAAAGGTACATAACCCAGGAGGACATAAACAGGCTCAGATATGGCAACCCTGAGGTTGATAAGAAAAAGGCCAAAGAGAAAAATGACCAACAGTAAAGAGAAGGTCGTCAATCTCCCATCAAGTGGTTACATGACTATACGCCACTTAATCTTCCTAGAAAGTAGATGTTGTTTGCCATCTAACATGACAACCTCCTAAAGAAACCTCAAAAACTGGCCAAGACAAAAGCCATGAAGAATCTAAGAAGTACTACCATTTCCATAAACAAAAAGGCCATAACACAGAAAACTGCTTCAATCTGCATGATGAGATTGAGAAGTTGATTCAACAAGGCCATCTCAAAAAATTCATCGATGAGAGTGCACAATAAAAAGGAGGCAAAACCAACCAAACTCCTCGTAGAAAAAGGTCAGTTAGCCCAAAGAAGAAAGATAAAGGAAATAAGCCCGCCTATGATCTCTGCCTACCAATCAGAGGAGTAATTTATTCCATTGTTGGAAGCCCAACCAGGGGGGATTTGAAGTTCGCCAAAAGGCAAAACCAGCAAAGACTAAAGTCGATCAAATTCACTATGATCAAAATAGTCTTCCAACTCTCAACTAGTGCGGAACCAATTTCCTTCACTGATGCTGACCTCACCCACCTCAAGAACAAAAGAGCTAACCACAAATTGGACTACCCTATGGATGTATCCATTGAGATTGCCAAATTTGAGGTGAAAAAGTTCCTGGTCGTTTCCCTTACCTCAAAGTTTCTTTCAAACTATTCTGCAACCTGCTGTGAATCTATGATAGCTGTTAATTGCTTGTCCCTTCTTATCCAAAGCCATTCTTATCCTACAATAAGAACTTTATTTTTTGCTTCATTATTCGTGACTGGGTAATTGATCTTAATTGCAAAATCATACTCCTCAGCATGAGGAAAATGCAAGGAAATACCTGCTTTGTGGCCTACGGTTGTAACTAACCTGCTATTACCTGCTTTGTGGCCTACGGTTGTAACTAACCTGCTAACGTACAAGGACCAGAATTGTTATTCTTGCTCGAAAACATAGGAAGGCTAATATGTTCTGTAATAAAGTCAACTACTACTTGAGCTTTTATGGCAATACAAGGTTGAACTTTGACATGAAACTCTCCTAACTCGATGGCACACTTGGTCAACCTCCCTTATATGTAGGGCTTAGAGAGCATTTTCTTAATTGTTGATTTGTCAGAACAATGATGGTATGTGACAAGGAATAGGGCCTTAACTTTGTTTTGCTATGATCAGAGCAAGTGCAAATTTTTTGATATCCGAATAGTTATGTGCAAGACCCTACAAAACTTTACTGATGTAGTGTACTGGCTTATATGAGCCTTGATGTGTAGATGCCAATACTGAACTAACTGCCACTTTGGAGACTGCTCAATATAAACTCAATACTTCATCGACTATAGGCTTTACAAGTAATGGTGGTTCAGTTAACTATCGTTTGAGTTTGATTAGGGCATAATAACATTTTTTTGTCCACTAAAACTTTCTTACATTCCTGAGGACTTGAAATAATAGCAAACTTTTATCTACTAACCCAACATAAATCGATTGAGAGCAATAACTCTCCCGACCAGCCTTTACACATCTATCACTATCTTTAGCTATGGGATGTCTTGAATTGTTTGGATTTCTGAAGGTTAGCTTTGACACCTCTTTGGCTAACCATATAACCCAAATATTTTCCACCTCTTACTCCGAATGTGCATTTATTTGGGTTAACTTCATACTAAATGCTCTCAAAATCAAAATTCTATGGTCGAGGTCGGCAAAATGGTCTGATTCTTTTTCTATTTTAATGATCATATCATCCACATAAACTTTCATAGATTGACTGATTTCGTTCTTAAACATAAAGTTGGCCAGCTTTTGGTATGTTGCACCAACATTATTTAATCCAAATAGCATGACCAAGAAACAATATATACCATTTGGTACCACAAAAGTAATTTTATTTCTATCCTTGAAAACCATAAAAATTTTATAGTATCCTTGAAAGGCATCCATCATGCTCAGTAAGTTGCAACCTGTAATTGAATCGACTAACAAATCAATGAGGTAGAGGATATGAGTCTTTAGGGCATACTTTATTAAGATCAATGAAATCGTTACACATTCTCCATCTACCCTCATTTTTAGGGATAAGGACTATATTATATAACCTATTAGGATATTGTATCTCAACTATGTAGCCTGTCTCTGAAAGCTTATTAACCTCGTCCTTAATGATTTGAATTCTCTCAACATTGAAGGTTCTTCTCTTCTATCGACTAGTTTAAATTATAGACCAACATTAAAATGATAGATAATGATCTGGGGTTCAATTCCCTGGAGGTCGGTTGCTTTCCATGCAAAAACATCAATATTTCTCCTAAGGAAATCGACTAGCATGCATTCTACATTGTGTCCTAAACTTGTTCATACCCTTATTGTTTTGTTAAGGTTTTTAGGTTTGAGCTTTATTGTTTTGAATTCTTTGGTGGGCCCAACTTTGGTGTCTTCCCACTTTCTTTTATTGTTGGTCTATCTCTCCTCAGGTTCCATTATAGGGATGTCCTCTCTGGGTTTTAGTTTTGGTCGAGTTTTATGTTCATTGGCCTCAACCAAATTGTATAAGAATGCCAAGCCTCTTTCACATTACACAGTAACTCCCCAATTTGAGCTGTTGTTGGGAATTTAACATTCATGTGATAAGTGGATACTATTGCTTGAAAATTATTCAGTGTTGGTTTCCTTATGATGGCGTTATAAGCAAAGGGCGGTTTCCTTATGATGGCGTTATAAGCAAAGGGTGCATCAATAATGAGGTAGTTGATCATGAAGGTGCACCTTGTGGGTGCCTACTTGAAAGATATGGATAAATTTATGAATCCAATGGGTATAATCTCTGATCCCCCAAAATTGACCAAAGGTGTTTGAATATGATCAAACTTTAGCTTTCCAAGCTTTATCCTGTCCAATGTGGATAGAAAAATGATGTTTGCTGAGCTACCATTATCGACCAAGATTTTCCTAACCTTAAAGTTAGCTATTTCCACAAAAACCACCAAAGGGCAATCCAACTTGCTCTCCATGCCTTGACCTCCTAAGTGAGTGAGGTCTAAATCTAAAAAAGGTATAAGGTCTGTGCTTGTAAAAAGTTGATAGACTGACCTGTGCTACCTCAACTTACCAAATTTTAGGTGTCTTTGTGCCTTCTTTCTTGTTGATTTGAAGTCCCCTATCCCTAGTTGGTTCCCTTACGATTGTATCAATAACGCCTCCCAATGGGGGTAGTCGTCCTTGACCTTCTACTTTTTTTATCTTCATTTCGTGGGCTAATCGAATGTTCTCTATAGGGAGTCTAGTCGGTTTAAGCCATTACTTGCAAGGCTTTTTGATCAAGGTATCTTTTGAGATGGCCTTATCAAATGAGTAGCTCAATCTTATCTTAGAGATTAAAGCAATCCTCCGTGTAGTAGCCTTTTTGCCAATGAAAATGGTAATATTTTTGAGATTTCTTCATGGATTCTGTCTCATTGAGCTTTCTTCATCTCTTTAAGAGATTATCATACTGTATAGCAAACAAGATCTCCTTCATAGGAGTGTTGAGTGGAGCATAGTTATGGAAATATTTTATTAGAGATCTATGGCCCTCCTTTTAGTATATATCATCTTTGTCTTTATTTTTTTTTCTTTTTAGCCTTTCTTCTACCATATTTCTTTTTATTCAACTCCTTTTGGGTCATATATCTTTCTGCAAGGTTAAAGAGCTCTTGCATTGTTCACAGTCGCTCTCTGATCAAAGCGTTAGCACACTCTTTATGCCTTAACCCCAAGAATAAAATGTTAATCAGAAATTCAATCCTAAGGTTATCAATTTTCAAGAGTTCAGTGTTAAATTTGAAAAAAAAAGCCTTGTAAAGATTTCTCTTCATTCTACGTAATTGTGTGGAGGTAAGTGTGTGGCAGTTTCACTTTCCTCTTACTAGCAAATTGATGGAGAAATTTGTTGCAAAGCTAGTTGTAAGAAAATATATCTATAGCCTCAAGCTTAACAAACCATTCAAATACTATTCCTTGGAAAGTAGTCACCAACATTTTGGCGTATATATGATCACTGTGACCAAGTAATTACATCATATGTTCAAATTACAAAAGGTGCTCATTGGGGTCAATGACCCATTGTATTGAGGTAATCCAATCAAAATTTTTGCATTAATTGCGATGCATTCATCAATGATTTCCTGTATAAATGAAGATTCCCTTTCTTGTCAGAATTTAGCGATATTATCAAGTTGGGTCCTCTCTACATTTCTACTCAAGATTTCTTCCAAACATTGGTTAAGTTGTTGAACTTCGCCCTATTTATCTCTGTTAACTTTGGACAAGTCCTAACTAGGTTGAGGGCTCTAAAATTTGACCCACTTGCACTGCTAGGCTCATTAAGTTGAATGAATTGCTTTATTGAGGTTGCTACTTTCTCTTATGACTACTAGTCTGCCTCATCATAGGGAAAACAACAAGGGCTCAAGTCTCATCTATTGAGGTTGTGACAAGTTTAATTTCTTATTCCATCTTCCCGTAGTGATCACGCTTCTTGGTACAAGTGGCATGGTGTAACATTAGCTATGATAACTGGCTAATTGTTGTGTCTTTGCAAAATAGTAGATAGTTGCATGAAAAGTTGGGCAAAAATTTTATCACTGATCATCTACATGAGTTAAGGGATGGTTAGAGTAACCACCTGCTTCGGTTGAGAATTGGGACCTTCAACTTGCTGGTTCAGCTAAAAATGTGGTGGGGGGAAGGTGATGGTGAACTTCAATCAGTCTATCTCTAAGAAGTGATTTGCCTAGTGTTAACTATTTTCAACTACAAGTTCCACGTCCCATAGATGACACCAAATGATGATGGTGGTTTTGGTATTATGGGTTCCTAGATCTTGACCTGATGGGCCCGATCAACCAGAAAGATGAAACTTTGAAGATGTAGGTTGGATCTTACAACCACGAAATAAACATCGAGCTAGTCGAGAGGGTCCTTCACTAAGAACCTTCAATGCCTAAGTTAGTATATTAACTTACGAATAATTAGATAGAGTAACAATTCAAAGTGTATGAGAGCATGCTATTACCTCTAAAGGATGAGGTATGTATAGTTTACTCAGTGATAAAAAGATGAGTTTATCCTTGTTGTATTCCAAATGATGTTCCCATGAGTAGGAACAACTTAGGTCTTTCTAACCTAAGTTAGAGCTTTACACATGGCTAATCAACCAGAGAGAGGATTCAGACTGTCATTAATGCAAAGGTGATGCACTGTCAAGCTCATTAATGTGGATAGTTTAGTGGTTGATGCGCATTTAATGCAGACGCATGGGAGGCTGAGGTTGCCATTAATGTTCTTGTCTTGCTCATATTGACTTACAAGTGGGAACATTCGACCGTTAAGGTCAAAATGAGAGTATCTATTCCATCAAGATGTTTTATTGGGCCTATTATTAGGTTTTGGGCCTATTGGACCTACTCATATCACCCATAATTGCCACTACCTTCTCAAACCACCTAGCCAGCCGGCCCCAAGCCTCGCTGCCTCTGTTCCCTAGCCATAGCCGGGTTGACCATAGCTAGCGATTGCCTTGCCAAGTTGGTGACTTGCAGCTAGGTTGGCCATGACAGATCTAGTCACTTAGCTAGGTGGCCCTAGCCATGGCTGGCCGTTGGATTTTGGTTGGTGGGTGGGTGGGGTACGTATTTATATATATATATGTATGTATGTATTTTTTTGTTTGTTTGAAAAAAAGTGGGATATAGATGTATGTATATATGTGTGTGTCTAATACACATGTATATATATATATGCATAAAATATTTGTAATATTTTGAATACATATTTGAAAGAGGATTGCTGTGTTATTTAATTTTTATTTTATAATTATTTTTTAAATTTTTTTAATAAAGATTAATTTTTTCTATTAATTTTGAAAATAATTCATAATTGTAAATTTTAGGATTACTATAACTTAGTTGATTAATAGGTGGATACTAAAATATAAATAAAAAAATATTATCATAAAATATGGGAGAGATTAAATAAAATTATATTTTAAATAAATGATTAAATAAACAAGAAAAGGATATTCATGGTATTTGATCTAAAAAGGGGTAATTATTCAAGTTTTACTTTGTTTTGTTTATCAAAAACAAAAGAACGTTTGGTACAATGCAAAGTGTTTACATTATAATAAATAAAACAAATCAAAAAGGACTGTAGAAAATGCCGAATGAGATCTTATAAAGTATTTAGTAAATTTTTTTAAAAATGTTAAGTTTACATGCTCTCAATAAGATATTAGAAATTTAATTTTTTTTAAAAAAAAGTAAAAGAATTCTAACTTATTTTAAATTTTTAAAGAATTTATTCAATTTTAATTAATTATAAAATTATCATTACTAATATTAAATGAACTCCAAAATCTATTTTATCAAATATTTTAGAACTTATTTTGTAGTTTTTACAAATATTTTATAAATATTTTTTAAATAAATTTGGTCAAATATCCTCTTGCTTACCGTTCTCATAATCTTCTTTCATCAAACTCATTGTTGTACTTTTTGGAACCCTAATATCCATTATAATTTACTCAAAAATGGAAAACTTGAAAAATTGCATCAACTGTCCAATTTGATCCACTTCTATAACTTGGGTTTGGTATTAAAATATTTTGCGAGTTCCTTCTACGGCCAGTGCAAGTGGAAAAATAAAAGGAGGCTTGTGGATGGAATACTTATAAAATTAGAACCTGGCAAAATAGCACTTGAGCATTGGGTATTTATCTTGTAGTTTTGTATTATACAAAAATATGTCTAAAATAAATGTATATCTACAATTTTAAAGATAAGATGAAATATCAATTTGTAATATAAGATCCAAGCAACTTAAGCTACTAGGACAATAGTATAGAGAAAAGTACATTATTGACAAGAACCCTCCAAAAACTTATGGGCTGTTTAGTTTTATTTTCAGAGTCATTTTTAATTTTAATCATTTTTAAAAATTGTATAGGTAGTCATAATTTGAAAATGAAAATATGTTTAGATGATTTGTTGGAAAGTAATGATTAGAATTTGTATAGAATTGAAAAGATAGTTGATTTGTATTTTTTATGTTTTAAAAAATTATTTTTTAAAAATATATGTATATTTTATTAATTTTAAAATGATAGTAAATACTTTATATCAAATCTAATTTCAATTTGATTGATGTGAAAATAGAATGATAGGCTAAGTTTAGAAAGAATTTGAAAATGAAAATAAGAATATTTTGAGTGAAAATAAGGAGAAAGTAAAAGTTTTCATTTTTTATTTTTGGGTGAAAATGAAAATGGGTGTTGAAAATGATACCAAACACCGCCTTTTGAATATGTTTTCATCACATTTTTTTAATCTGAAGCATTTTTAAAATTAGAAAAAGTGTTAATTAATTTTCATATAGAAATAAAAATATGTTTGGATGATTTATTTGAAAATACAGAGTAGAATACGTATAAGGTTGAAAATTTATTTAATTATAATTTTTATGCATAAAAAGACATGTTACTTTATAAAGATATGTATATTTTAATATAGTTTAAGTAATTTATGGATGCTTTATGTTAAATTTAATTGATTTTGATGGATGTAATATATGATGATAGGATATGTCTAAAAATGAAAAGAACTAATATTTCTAGTAAAAATGGGCCAAGACAAATTAAACATGGCAATGAATTCGGGTAGATCGGCCCCTGGTCTCCAATGGGACAGGATTGGCGAATTGAATTCATTGAGTTAGAAATTTAAAATGAAGTGAGGCAATACGGGACAGGATGAGCGTAAAAGAGAAGACATAATAGGGCGGAATGAGTTACCCTATTTCTATTCGACAAATGTGTTTCTAGTGATGAAAATGTGAAAATTGAAAAGATGCTTTTTCGAAAGCCATCCAAACGAGCTGTTAATTTTCTCCCTTTTGTCACACTTTTTGTTAATTTTTTCATCAAAAAAGATTAAATTGTTGCTAATTAGCCATGGATAACTGATGCAGTTATATCCCCTTACAACATAGACGCATTTTTTAGTCCATTCGGCTCCCAATTTTAATCGTTAGGTAGAGTAATCTTTTCTTTTCCTTTCTTTTCTTTCTTTTTTTTAACTTTTCATGTGCAGTTTTTTGCAATTAATGTGTGAATAGTATGAAATGCAAACTACTTCTGGCATCCTAAAAAAATAAATCTTATAATTTCAAATGGATAAAGTTCAGAAATATAAAATAGACTAAAAATTTACATAGAAAATGTGTCTAAAATTTAATTAGGAAGTTGTAATCAACCTATAATTCAAATTGACAAAAGACAAAACCTACAAATTAGTAGTCAACTTTGAAATTGATATTTTTGGAGACAACAATTTTAATTTAAATTAACAATGTGTTAGAATAAATATGGAACAATATTTATGAATATTAAAAATAAATATTTAAGCCAAACCCAAATCAATTGATTATTTTTAAAAAAATATTATTAGTTAAAAGATTAAACTAAATGATAATTAATGTTCTTGAACTTTAACAGCAATAATGATCAATACTATGTTAACTAAAAAACATAAAAAAATTTATTTCTAAGTTTCTAAATTAATATCTCTAAATAAGATTTTTTGTCACTTTATATATAATTATTAAGAATTTATTTTTACTTTTTATAATTTTATCACGAATTTTCTTTTTCTTGACATTTTATTGACTACAACAGTAAAATTTTAACCTTTATTAGTATTATATATTTTTCCCTACATGATATGAAAATTTGAAAAACTAGAAATACTTCAAATTAACGAAATTCTCAACGATGCAAGTACACGAGGGACATCAATGCTAATATCTAAAATGAGGGGGGTGTTATTTGTCAAAGTACTGTAGCTTGGGAGGTGGATGCAATTTTTCCAAATAATGTAACAGAACGTCTGTTGAATATTAAATGGATCAATGTTGAGACGAGGTGCTGCACCACAATCTCAACATCAAACAATGTTGTCTTTGGGATCAAATTTTTCTTAAATTTTTTGGATTTTATTAAATTTACTTAAGATCAAAAAATAAATAATTCCCTTTTCTATGCATGAGTAAAATAATTATTTTTTTGGTCAATTGGGCAAAAATTATGAAACCCAAGTTACATTTAGTGTTCAGCCCCCACATATATATTTTTAGTTTGGACTCCCCAATCTCAATTTTTATTTAGCAATCACTCCTCGCTCCCTGTAAAATTACCAAATTTTCCTCCACTTGAACAAAAAATTGCAAAGAAAGCTGGCGACACTTTATCTACTGCTGCTGAATGAAATCGCACCTACACTTACACAATTTCTCTCCCCCCTTTTTTTTAAAAAAAAATCAATCAAATCTTTCGTTACTGTGGACTAAAGCAATTTTCCTCTAATTTCTATCTTGGACTGAAGCAATCGTTCACTGTGAACTAGAAGGTGAAGCATTCCCTTCTAGTGTTTGAGTTTGAAAGGTGTGTTTTCATCTTTTCCGCTCTTTACATCAGTTTTGTTTCATTCCACATGTTTCATTAGATTATGGAAGGTTTCTTTGTGATAAAATGCTGGGTCTGTAAATATATTTGTGATATGTGCTGAAATGTAACTGAAATCAAGAGCAATCATAAACCCTAATATGTTGTTGAAACCTGATTTAGTTAAATTTGTACTTAAATTATCTATTTTAATTGTTATGAAAGTTGTTTTGAGTTAAACAATATCTTAATTTTATAATGATTGAATTGGTTCACAATATGATTAATATAGGGTATGTTGGCAGCTGGATTTTACGGCTTATATTCAAAAGATGGTTTGTTTGAAAGGTTTACAACATGTTTAGCTATTTGCTATTGTTCATGAAGAAAACATAGCATTAATTTATTGAGTACAGTCTCCATGAATATCTGGTACAAAAGTACTTTATTTTAGTATTTTTGTTTACATTTTCAGTATGAAAACCTTAAATGTAAGTATATGTATGGAGATGTTGAAAGTATTTATTTGCATGATTTCTGTATTTGTAGCAATGGAATCAGAAGCATATAGTCGTTGCTCTCTAGGATAGTTTTATACTACAATGAAGGAGTTGGAACCCAAACCATATTCTATATATTTGACAATATGCCACAATTGAACTGTAGAGCACATGCAATCATTAGATAATTCAATGTATGAACAACTTCACTTGTCTTTGGTAAAGCAATCGAAATTCCTTTTCGAGGTTTAGATTTTGGTTTAGTGTTGGGGTTGTCTCATTTGGGGTAACATGTTAATTTTGATCTAAAGCTCAAGTTAGACATTGTTGATTACTTGTTTTTGAAAAAAAAAATTGAATGTTAATCGTGCATAAGTATTTAAAATGTTAGAAGAATTTGTGGATAGACATAGTGATGAAGATATTGAAGATTTTGTTAAGTTGTATATATTTTTTGCTTTTAATTATATTTCATTTCCAATGAGCAACTATTGCGCACCTCTTTTCGTAATCTCTAACGTTGATGATCTATCTTATGTTAGGTTGTATGCATGGGGCAAGTTGTATACAATTTTTTAGTTGAAGAATTGAGAAATCACATGGGAGGTGAGACAGAGAAGGTGGAGACGAAGAAATGTTTTGTTGGTTGTATAATTGGTCCATTGGTGAGTGTCTTTGAAGCTTTAAATTATAGAATTATTGTCATTTACTGTAAATAATTATAATTTTTTGCTTTATGAATGACAAGGTGGCTGCATGAGCTCGTTCCTTCTTTAGGGAAACTAAAATGCTTGCGTGCATGCCCATGGTTTTGTCGGTAGGTTGATAGTAAGATCCTAAAGAATATGGCTAATGTTGAGAAAGTTTTAAAGCAAATTAAAAGGGAAAAGGTAAAAGTTTATTGTTTATGTTTAGAATGATTCCCTATGAGTTTGACATTTGAAAGAAATGTGTAAATTCCTATTATAATAGGTCATACCTATTTATCCTTTTCTTGAGGTGGAGAAACTCATTGCTACAACACAGGTAATTATTTAAATGCACATAATTACTACTTGAAGTTTACTTTGTTATTATATTAATAATCTTATGCTCTTTGTATAGGTTCCTATTATGTCAAACTATAATATTTTAAGTTTTGAAACTCAGCCGAGGTAGAAAAATGAAGAAGTAGAACTACTAAAGCACAGAACTAAAATTTTGGAGAGGAAAGTAGGCGATGAGAAGAGAATGACTGAAGACAAGAAGTAGAATGAAGATGAGAAAATAAAGAGAAAGATAGTGATAATGATGATGATGTCGGTGGTACTTAAGACAGTTATGAAAAACCACACTTGGAGTCTGTTGTTGATGGGTTTGAGACTTCGGGGAGGTGGTAATGATGGTCATAACGGTCATGATGGTGATGGTGATAGTGATAGTGTTGGTGATGCTGATGTTGATGTTAAGTGGGATAAAAAAGAGGAAAATTATATTTCACATGAAGAAAAAAGCAAGAAGAAGCATGATCATACCTTTTCTATTGTTCAAGGTATGAGAACAAAAGATGGTCGAAAGAAAAAGAGAAAAGGCAAAGACTTTGTCACACTATCCTACTCCACACCACCAAAGAGAACCAAAGTTGGCACCCGTAGAGGCCATGGTAAAGATAGGAAGACCTCAAAGAAAAAGGTTGCAGAGGTAGCTAAGGTACAACTAATTACACTGATGATGTTGAAGAAGTGGCTCAACATACTAACAAGGAGAAGACTGATGCTAAAAAAGTGATTTTAAATACTATGTTATTGATGTTTTGTACTTGATTTCTTTGTAAAAGTACTAGAAGTGTGAACAAAAAGTACTATAAATTGGTTTTTGAATACTAAAATAACTAAGAAAGAGTATTGCTTTCGATCTTTATTTTAATGCAAATTATATATCCCATAGTGAGTTGTAACATGAATGAGAACGATGTGGTTAGATATGTTAGTACATAAGTGGAGTTCATAAAAAAAGGCAAAATATGTTAGTATAGAATCCATTACTACAAGTACACAATATATACAAAATCAGTACATAAATTCTATCCTGAAGTACATAAGTGCCTAAACTAAGTACTTTTTTTTATAGATTTTCGGTATCATTCTTAATGCATGAGGGAAAGTTCTCCATTTTGCATATTTTGCACATTTCATGATCATCATACCACGAAGTATGATCAAAATATTTTATTGGGTTGTTCCACACGTCAATTGAGGTCAAAATCTTTCTTTGGAAAAGCAAGTACATAATCCATTACCACAAGTATACAACATGTACAAACTAAATACATAAATAAAGTTTGCAGGTACATAAGTGTCGAAATTGGGTACTTTTGTCCATATTTTTGGTATCATTCTCAACGCAAAAGGAAACGTTCCCCATTCTGCCTACTCTGCCCATTTCACAATCATCAGACCACAAAATATGATCAAAATATTTTATTGGGTTATTTCACATCTTAATTGAGGTCAAAATTGTTCTTTGAAAAGCAAGTATAGAATCCTTTACCACGAGTACACAATGTGTACAAACTAAGTACTTAAACCTAGTTTACAGGTACATAAATGCCTAAACTACATAATTTTTTTTTATTTTTAGTACCATTCTCTACATAAAGGGCATCGTTCTCCATTTTGCCTAATCTACTAATTTCAAAATCATCAGACCATGAAGTATGATCATAAGGACTCATTTGGTAATGATAGGTTCGGTGGTCTAGGAAAGGGTGTCGAAGTGATGTATTTGCTTTATGCATCAATGCTTTTATACTAGTATAAAAGATTCCCAACCATTCTAACATGTGCTATGATGATCATCTATTTAACAAATCATGCATATGATGTTATAGGGTCACCAATGTGTTGTTCAATGCATCGAGTGAGGCTAAAATTTGCTTTTGGCAAAATAAGCACATAACCCCTAACCACAAGTACACAACATAGTTAAAATGAGTACATAAACCTATACTAAAGTACATAAGTGCCAAAACAGGTATTGTTTTTTGGATTTTCAGTATCATTCTGAGTGCATGAAGGATTGTTCTCCATTCTGCCTAATCTGGCCTTTGCATGTTCATAAGAGCATGAAGTATTGCACTCAAGACTCATTTATTGATGATAGATTTGGTGGTGTGGTGATGTGTGTCATTTTGATTCCTTTGTCTTATGCATTAGTGCTTTATACTAGAAAGAATGACACTACAGGTGATGAGGTGTGGATCTTTGTGTTCCTAACCATTCTAATACATGTTATCACGAACATACATTTAAACAATCATGCATGTGAAGTTATAGGGTCTCCAATGTATTGTTTCACACGTCTAGTGAGATCAAAATCATTATTTGAATAAGTAAGTACATAATCACTTACCACAAGTACACAACATGTACAAACTGAGTACATAAATGCCTAAATTGGGTACTTTTTTCTGGATATTTAGTATCACTATGTGCACAAAGGGAATCATTCTTTATTTGACCTAATCTGGCCTTTGCATGTTCATAAGAGTACAAGGAGTTACACCTAAAACTCATTTATTAATGATAGGTTCGGTGGTGTGGAAGGGGGATGCCATTGTGATTCATTTGTCTCATGTGTTAGTAGGAAGACACTAGAAATGATAGGATGTGGGATGTAGGTTTTTGCATTCTCAACCATTCCAACATGTTCTATGACAACCATTTGTTGTTCCACACATCGATTAAGGTTAAAATCAACCTTTGGAAAGTAAGTATAGAATCCCTTACCACAAGTGCACAACATGTACAAATTGAGTACATAAATCATGTCCCCAAGTACATAAGTGCTAAAACTGGCTATCTTTTTTCCAAATTTTTGGTATCATTCTCAGCACATGAGGAGACATTCTCCATTCTACCTAATCTACCCATTTCATGATCATCAGACCACAAAGTATGATCATAAAGAGTCATTCAGTGATGATAGGTTTGGTGGTGTAGAAGAAGTATTGTGGGAGTGATTCATTTGCCTCATGCATGAGGGCTTTATATAAGGAAGAATGACACTACAAGTGGTGAGATGTAGGTCTTTGTATTTCTAATCATTCCAACACGTACTATCATGACCACATATTCAAAAAATCATGCATTTGAAATTATGAGGTCACCAATGTGTTGTTTCACATGTCAAGTGAGGTCAAAATCATTATTTGAAAAAGCAAGTACATAATCCCTTACCACAAGTAAACGTGTACAAACTAAGTACATAAACCCAGTTTACAGGTATATAAATGCCTAAATTAGGTGCTTTTTTTCTAGATTTTTAGTATTATTATGTGCACATGAGGGATCATTTTTCATTCGGTCTAATCTAGCCTTTTTGCATGTTCACAAAAGCACGAATCATTACATTTAAGACTAATTTATTGATGATAGGTTTGGTGGTGTGGAAAGGGGATGCTATTGTGATTCATTTGTCTCATGTGTTAGTGCTTTATACCAGTAGGAAGACAGTAAGTGGTAGGATGTGGGATGTGGGTATTTGCATTCCCAACTATTCCAACATGTGCTATGACGACCATTTGTTGTTCCACGCATCGATTAATGTTAAAATCAACATTTGGAAAGCAAGAGTAGAATCTCTTACCATAAGTACACAACATATACAAACTGAGTATATAAACCCTATCCCCAAGTACATAAGTGCCAGAACACGATACTTTTTTTTTTAGATTTTTGGTACATTCTTAGCACATGAAAAGATGTTCTCCACTCTACCTAATCTGCCTATTTCACAATCATTAGACCATGAAATATGATTATAAGGAGTCACTTGGTGATGATAGGTTTAGTGGAATAGGAGAGGGGTTTTCAGAGTGATTCCTTAGCCTCATGTTTAAGGCTTTTATATTAGGAAAAATGATACCACAAGTGGTGAAATGTGGGTCTTTGTGTTTCCAATTGTTCCAACACATAGTATCATAACCACATATTGGACAAATCATGCATCTAAAGTTATAGGATCATCAATGTGTTGTTCCACGAGTCAATTGAGGTTAAACTTGACCTTTGAAAAAGTAAATACATAATCCTTTACTACAAGTACATAACACATATAAACTGAGTACATAAACCATGTCCCCAAGTACATAAGTGCTAGAACTAGGAACTTTTTTCTAGACTTTCGGTATCATTCTCAGCGCATGAGGGAACATTCTCTATTATACCTAATCTGCTCATTTCATGATCATCAGACCACGATGTATGATCATAAGGACTCATTTGGTGATGATAGGTTTGGTGGTGTAGGAAGGGGTGATGATGAAAACTCATTTAGGTTGTTCCACTCATAGAATTGATGTTAAAATCATTCTTTGTAAAAGTAAGAACAAAAGCTTTGATTGTAAGTATTTAAAATGTGCAATTTCAGTACATAAATAGATGTTTGAAGTACATAAGTGCCTAATATGGGTACTTTCTTCCTCATATCTATTATCATTTTTAACAAAAAATGGTATTTTTATCTAGATTTAAGGCATCCAATAGATTTGGTTATGTGTCTAAAAAATGTGATACATTGCACTACATGCAATACTAAACATTTCAACACATACTATATTTTATTAGGCTACTGCACACATTGAATTGAGGTTGAAATTGTTCTTTGCAAAAGTAAGTACAGAAACTCTAATTGTAAGTACACAACAAATGCAGTTTGAGTACATTAAGGCATTTTTGAAGTTCATCAGTGCCTACAGTGGGTACTTTTCTCTGCATATCCAGTATCATTTTAAACAAAAAATTATATTTTTATCTGTATTTAAGGTATTCAACAAATTTAGTAATGTATCTACAAATGGTAATACATTGCACTACATGTAATATCAAACATTCCGACAAGTACTATATTTTATTGGGTTGCTCTATATATTGAATTGAAGTTAAAATTGTTCTTTGTAAAGCAAGTACAGGAGCTCTGATTGTAAGTACACAACAAGTGCAGTTTCAATACATAAGCGCATTTCTGAAGTACATAAGTGTCTAAATTGGGTAGTTTGTTTTGAATATATAGTATTATTGTAAACAGAAAATGGTATATATCCAATTACAAGCAATACCAAACATCCCAACAAAATGCCAACTAATATTATTACATAATAGTCCAAATATTGTAGATATAACATGTGCTTTAAAAAAGCAAAAATTAGCAACTGTCTTTGATCTATGAGCATAGTGCAATGTTTCTTACATTGATTGTATCCCCTTCATGCACCCTTTTCCGACACCGCCTACACCTCAATGCCCAAATATCAGTTCAAAGTCACATACATTTTTTGATGGGGAGCAAGGTATTGTGCTGTGTGGAATTGAGGGTAACTTTCACACCATTTTTTTTTAGTTGGAAAAATAGTCCCATTAGAGTTCTACTCTAAAAAATGAACATGATATATAATTTCCTATTGTACATACAACTGCCTAACAGTTGAATTTGATATTCTTCCCCACTATTAGACATTTTCAGGCTAAAAAAAATAAAATAAAATAACTGTTACTCCCCAAAAATTACACCGCTGCTTTACCATGCGACAATGGAGACAAAGGGGGCTTGTTTTTTGCTAATATGTTGTAGCCGATTGTAAAAAATGGAGAGAGAGAGAGAGAGAGAGAGAGAGAGAGAGAGAGAGAGAGTAGATGAAGAGAAAAAAGATGGGAAAGAGAGAGGGAAATGAGCTATTGGGATATTAGGGTTTAGGAATAAAGGAAAAAGAAAAATATTAAGGTGAGGTCATTTCCATTATTTCTTAAGTGGCAGGAGAGTGAAAATAAGAAATGTTTGGGTGGGGAACGAATACCAAATGAAAAGTTGGTTTAGATATTTTTAATTAAGTTGCCCTTATTTTTTTTTCAAATATGAAGATTATAAGTAAGTTGTTCGTATTAATATTTTATTTTTTTTCTGAAGAGATTATCAATTATATAATTTATTAAATTGAAATATTCATCAATTATATCAATCATAACCTAATACAAAAGTTACTATGAAGATAATTTATATTTACCCAAATATTCAAATTTTAGTATCAACTTCCATATTTTTCTTCCAAATACTTTTGAGCGGTGTTTGATTTGTAAGATAAAGCAAAATACAATATATAGTAGTGTGTATAATATTTAATATAGAAAATTACAGCGATAGGGCATTATGAAATTCATGCTAAGTACACCTTGTTTGTATGTTAAGACTTTTGTCAAATTTCATGATTTATGGTGCGATTAAATAGTTTCACTTAGAAATTGGATCCATATTTACTATATTTTGTCAATTTTAAATGAAAAGTTGATTGAGGAGTAGAGACAATTGAAAAAAGAAGAAAAATTTTGTATTCTAATATCACAAATCAAATGGGACTAAAAGATTAGAATGGTTGCAAATTCCATCCTTAATATCTAAAATGAAATGAATAAAGAGAATTTATAATTTTTGATTAATTTTCACGAGCTGCAATTAAATGCAATTACTAATATGATGTCTCAAATGTGGCTTTCAGATATAATATACCTCCTCCTCTTCTTCAATTTTCATTTTCACTTTTAGTTTCAATAATTTCAAATTTTAAAAAATTATTTATAATTTCAAAAATAAAAATGAGATTGTATTTGAATGTCTCGTTGAAGATAATAACTAGGACAAGTATATGAAGGAAATTTAGGGAGTATATATTATTTTATGATTAAAAAGACGTACTTTTTTAAAAAAAAAATCTATACATTTTAATTGTTTTAAAATGATAGTATGTATTTTAATTGATGTGATTATATTATGATAGGATAGAGTTAAGAAAACTTAAAAATGAAAATAAATGGTATTTCTAGTGAAAATGTGTAGAACTTAATATGTATTCAATTTTCAAGTAATAATAAAAATGAAGAAAAGGTTTAAAAATAAAAATAAATGGGTCTTTGTTATCATTTCCAAAATAAAAATTCCAGGCATGTTTTGACATGGATATGTCAAATTTTGTTCCATAATTCAAAACTTCATCCCTAATTTCACCTACAGACTAAGATATTAACCACTTTTCAGTAATATTAAAATTTTGGTTGCGATCTCTGCTACAGGAACGATGGCCGAGGGTTTACATTGAAGGTGGCTGTCTAAATGTTATAAGTGCACTTAGTGAACCGAGGAGAGGGAGAATTTTTCAGCTATCGGTCCCCTTCTTTGCTAGGGAAGGCATCTTCGGTTTCATTTCTACATGTTAGACGAAATGCTAGTTCTTGTGCACACTATCTTGCTAAATGTGCTCTTAGAATTTTCCTTAATGAGATGGATAGGAATGATGCAATTAAGGATGCTCTTCTTCTTGATTTAAGTTAATGAAATTTCTACCTTTTTCATCGCCACAAAAAAATAAAATAAAAATAAAGGCAATATTGAATTTATTTCTTGCAATAATGTCAATTTTTTATACCTTTTTCGAGAGGGTTAGAATTTGTTGTAAATATTAGATTCTTTATTATTTTTCTGCAGTATTAATGAAACTAAGCACGAAGGGGGTGTTTGGTTTTATTTTCAAACCTCATTTTCATCAATTCTACTATTCCAAAAATAGAGGTAATGTTTGTTTATAAATTATGTATTTTGATTTATATGTTTTGGGAGAATGAGTTTTGAAAATGGGGTTGGAGAATGTGATGCATGTTTGTTTATAATTTAGGAATAATAAGAAAATTATTTTGAAAAAATTTGGCATGTTTGTTTATGTTTTAAGAGGAAACAAATTCTATTATAACTGTCAAATCAATACTTTTTTGTTAGATTTTGAGTGTGTAAATGAATTTTAGTAGTATTTTTTATTACGATATAATAATAAAATATTGTGATATGTAAATATATATATGTGATTGGTAATGATTGTAATATAAAGAATATGAAATTTTTTATCATTTACCAGTTAAATTGCAAGGATAATTTACACATTTTAGGAACCCATTTTGGGATAAAAGGAAGGCACATGTTTGGTTACATTCTCCAAGAATAAAATTATTTTGAAAGAATATAACCAAATAAAGTTAGAAATTATCACTTTTTAAAAATTTTCACCAACGCAATCTCCATTTTCATTTTCAAACACATTCTTCAATAGTATATATATCTTCTCTTAATAATATATATATATATTCTATATTTATTTCATTATTTCTAGTTCTCTCAATCTACAATATATTAAAATTAATATAATTATCACATTTTTAAATATTTTATTAAAATATATTTTTATTTTTATATCACATCACATAATTAATATTCATCATTTTAAAAATTGTGGAAATAAAAATTAAAAATGAAAATAAAACCGAACAGCCCCTAAACAACTAGACCCCAAACACTCAACAGTATACCCCGGAATCATCTAGGGCAAGACCTTCCTTCGTTCCTTCCCCGCTTCTTCACATTCCATCTTTATCTTTCTCTCTCACACACCACACACACTGAAAATTTCGGTAATTAAAAGAAAAGGAGATTACAATCCAAAAAGCAAAGGAAAGAAATCATTGTAACTAACATATATATAGTATGCCCCCAAGTATGGCGACTGAAAATTCTACGAACAATTCCAAAGCTGAAGAACTCAAACTCCTTGCAAATGAAGCCTTCAAAGGTATTCTGATTAACGGTGTAAGGGTTCTTTTTTCACCTGGGATATGTAAGTTGTATAGTATAAGGGTTCTTTTGAACTGGGATTTTTAAGTTGTATCGCTGATAATGCATAATTTAGGTAAATGTTATTTTATTTATTAATTTTTTGGTTGTCTTTTCAGCGCATAAATATTCTCAGGCTATTGATTTGTACACCCAAGCGATAGAGCTGAATAGTGATAATGCGGTGTACTGGGCCAACCGTGCGTTTGCGCACACCAAATTGGAGGAGTATGGAAGTGCTATACAGGACGCTACAAAAGCAATTGAAATCGAGCCAAAATATTCGAAGGCGAGTATTATTGATTTTGGTTTTTGTTTGGGGGAAGGAAAATTCTATTCTTTTTGTGTTCTGGGAGTGGTGACGGAATCAAATAACATGGGCCACTAAAATGTCCTTTTCAATGCAGGGTTATTATAGGCGGGGTGCAGCATATTTGGCGATGGGAAAATTTAAAGAAGCTCTTAAGGATTTTCAACAAGTGCGGTTTCTTCACCATTTCTTGTGCTTGCTTCTCTATATGCATGTGAAGTTATGTTAAGTTTCACTAGTCGATTAGTGGTTTTGCGTGCAAGATTTAAACTTTCTGCTTTTAATGAGGGGGATTTTATGGTGTGCATGTGAGAAAAAAGATTATTAGAGAGGGATTTGGTTCATCTTGAATGAGCTAAATTGCTGGATATTATCTGCAGTGACAATGAAAAGGATATGACTGCGAGCATGCATGTATGTGTCATTTAAAGATATTCATGGAAGAAGCAGCATAGACATGGTGATGTGAGGAGAACAACACGAAAAAGAATAAAGCAAATCTGTTCATATTTGTGTATACTGCTTTGCATGTTATGGTTGCAATCTGCATTTAGGGATTTTATTAGGAGCAGAACCATGATACAGCCATCTTCTTTAAAGATGTTTTAGAGAATCATTATGAAGTATAGCTAGAAAAATAAGGATTGCTGTGCCTTTTAGTTGATTGTGCTTTAAGGGTAATGAAAGATTCGGAGGTTTTTGGTACTTTCTAAATGAAAGTTTTAGAAGGTTTCTATCACTTTCCAGTTTGTGATCAAAGCTCATAACTTTTAGTTAAGAAACCAAATGTCTGTCCACCTTATCATTGGACATTGATGATGATGAAGAATTTGGAAATGACCAAGTTGAGGGCTTACTTCAGAGAGAATGCTAGATCATCCCTGGTTTCACTGGAAACATTATCTTCTGGTAAGAATTGATAGTTTAATAGTAATATCATTCAAATTCAGTGGATACCTGATGCTTCTCCTTTTTCATTTCCCCTTTCCCCTTTCCTTTGTTCCCCCTTTTTGGGGGGTGGGTGGGGGTGGGGTGGGGGGGCAGAAGGGGTGGATTAAGCATCATAAATGATTCGTCTGCATTCAGTATCATATATGCGGTTTCAAGTGTCAACTCTAGATAGGTGCTTTTGATAATTTTTTCCCCCTCGCTATTGTCTTTGCATCAGAAATCATCATGGAACAACAAAATCTCTTAGAGTTGCCCACAAGAGTTTGAATTTGAAATATCTATTTGCTTTGTGAACATTTTCTCTACTTATCTTTTTCATTGGTCTGGCCTTCTGTACATAAGCTTATTTGCACATGAGAATGCCTATCTCTGCTTATCTTTCTTGTTTTATTCATGCACCACACTCTTGTGCTTCTTCATGCTTTGAGGTGTTCAGTTGTTTCTCTGTTGAAATTTCCTTTGCGTTTCTTGGAAGTTAATTATATGTTCTTCTGAGTGAAAAAGGTTTCATTTCATTCAGCTATGTTTATCTGTAACTGTTTGACTTCTTGTAATTTAGGTCAAAAAAATATGTCCGAATGACCCTGATGCTACCAAAAAACTGAAGGAGTGTGAGAAAGCAGTGATGAAGCTAAAATTTGAAGAAGCTATTTCTGTACCTGAATCAGAAAGACGCTCGGTAGCTGACTCCATTGATTATCACACTATAGGTGTGCAAAATTCTATTTTAAAAGTTTGTCTCTTATTATTTTTGCCAGTGTTCTGATAGCTGTAGTTTTTCCTGCAATTCAACTGTCTCTGAACGTTTCCCTTTTTTATTTATCAACTTTGGATATAACTGATTAAATTTTCTTTCTGGTCGTAACTTCCTATTCGATGCTGTAGTTAACTAGCTAAAGATTTTCTTGAATTGCATGTTAGATGAGATGAACAGTTTCCTGTATCTCTAACTCTAATGAACATCTCAAATGCTTGTATTAGGTGCAATTTATCTTGTGGTTCTAAGAGTTTTACTGTTTGAAGTCGTTCTTCATCTTTTCTCATCCTCCATAAAGAAAATAAGTATAGATGGGAACATATTAAAAGATAATCAAAGTTTGTTAGATCTATTTATCTAGCAGTATCTTTGCTTCCAATGAAGATTGTTTCTATGGTTTTCTATTTCTTAAATCATAAGATGGCATCTAGTGAAGGATCAATAAATTCAGTTGTATCTTCCATTTCCTGCAATAGGGTTTCATCAGCTTCCTGTGCAAAACTTTTAGGTAATGTTTGGTTTTGGATTATATGTTTTGGGAGAATGAGTTTTGGGAGTGAAGTTGGGGAATGTGAAATTTGTATTGGAAAATGTGATGTATGCTTGTTTATGTTTTAAGAATAGTTAGAAAATTATTTTGGAGAATTTTGATATGTTTGTTTATGTTTTAGGAGAAGACAAATTTTATTGTAGCAATCAAATCAATATTTTTTTTATTGGGTTTTAAGAGTATAAATGAATTTTAGTAATATTTTTTATTATGATAATAGTAATCAAATATTGTGATATGTAAGTATATGTATATTTAAATGTATGAGGTTTTTGGGTTTTTGCCATTTTAATTGTAGGGTAATCTGGACATTTTGGCTGGCCATTTTGGGAGAAAATCATGGTGCATATTTTTGTTCTAGCAGAATGTAACCAAACATAGCCTTACTTACTGATTTATACTTGCAATGTAGGTGTTACTGACCGCTGTAATTATTGGTATTAAATATGGATCACCAGGTTATGAAAATGGGGTATATCTATTTACAATATAGTTATATAAAGTGGAGGACTCAAGTCTGGGACTCCCTATTATATCGGAATTGGAAGAAAAACATTTGATCCATACTTTTCATGTTAACAAGTATGTAACGATGTACATTGGTAGCTCATATACTTACTAGTATATTACCTATTTTATCATTATAGGGACTAGTCCAGGCTCCTCTTATGTTTCCCTCAAAGTTGCTGCTGTAGCAGCGGCAGTAGCTCTACTGGCTGCATATGTGGGGACTAAAGCAGCCATAGCACTGGCATCAACTACTATGGCGATTGTATTGGTGGTCTGGGGAACATGTTGGCGGGGTCGCTGCAAAGACTTTGCCAAGGGTCAAATACTTGACTTAGGTTAGAACTTTTGAGATCAAATTAATCATTGAGGAAAAATCACAAAGCTTACAATCTTTAACAAAATTTGATTCTTCAATTTGTAACAAGTAATGCATGACTGAGTTGAGTCTATATCAGAAGAGAACTGTTGACAAGACTTTATCTTATGCTTTCACTGATGATGCACGTAACCTAACCATGGACTGGTCCAGCTGCCCAGGGAAATTGCTCTAATAGAAATTTTGTTACCTCTTGAAAGTTTTCTTTGTGGTGCTACTGAGGAAGTCATTTAATAAAACCGATTTCCAGTAGTTGGATATGCCATTTTGATTTTTCCCTTCATTGAAAATTTTGAGGACTTCTGGGAAGAGATATATAGTTTCTTCCCTCTTTGTTTCCAAGAGTTGTCATTACTTTGTATCATTTATTGGGTTTAACTGTTTCAGTTTGTATTGACGTAACTCTAAGTGGTTTGGGGGACAATATCCCGAGAAACTGATTATCAGTTTTTCTTCCTGATCTGGTACAAATATGAGTTGTTGTTTGTTTGTTAACATTTCCTTTCGGTAGTATTTAGTCTGTTATCTGTTCATCAGCTGTGAAGTAAGAGGTACAAGATTTTAAAGTGAAAGAAAAACTATATGCAATCTGTACTGGTGAAATTAATTGCTCGAACCTGTTGGGTAAGGTGTATTGATATCTAATTGTGCTTCTACTTTTATCTTACTTCTCTTGGCCCAAGTTAAAATTGATATTATTAGACAACTTAGGCAGTTTCTCTTGGTCAGGGTTTTCCTAGGAAACCTCGGATGTCAAGATGGAACTATCTTGATGGTTTGATGTTGTACCTCATTTCTTAAAGGTGAGAAACCTATAAGTACCCAAATGAATCAAGCATGAGCTGTTCTAAGCTTGTTATTTGACTCATCCTAGTTTGGCAAAAAATGAATTATGTTGTCAGGCCATACTTATCATGGTTTAGATTTGGAAGGTGTGAAGCATTTCTTGTGACCTGATCAGATCTTGATATCACTAAACTTCGGAATTTTCTCTCCAGAAGCTAAAATGAGAAGGAAAGCTTGGTGTTTATGGGTAAGAGACTTGGACTATCAGAGCGGTAGACACAGAAATTTGTTCTAGGTGCCCTGCACAATACTTGGGGACCTTGATCGTTGGGATCCCTAGTAATATTTCTTAGGAAAGGAGAAGTTTTCAGGTTTTTTTTGGGTGCCCTGCACAATTCTTGAGGACCTCGATTATTGGGATCCTCATGAATATTCCTTGTTCAAAGTCAAGGTTTTATGATGAAATTGGTTGGAGTTGTAAAGTTTGGATTGTAGGGATCAAACGTAGCTGTTTAGAAGTTTAAATACATACTGCACCCTTGAAAATTGGGGAAAGTATAGAATGGTAAAAGGAAAATCTCCTGGCATTTTGCCAAAACCCTCATTCTGTTCCAAAATTTGTTTTCACCTTGCTCTCCTTAGAAAGGCTTCAAAAGATTTGTCTGTTCTTCAGCTAGCAGGTGTTGCTTTGGCTATGATTGACTAACAGTACTAATCCTTTTCAGATTAATCAGAACAGAAGTCATATTTGTATGGAAATTTCTGATCAGTCCAACCCATGCATCATTCATATGAGCAAATTTTAACAGATTCTGCATCTCATCCTTAAAGAAACAAATATTACTCATCCAGATTAGAATTTTAGAAGTTCGAATAACATTTTGAACCTAAGCTCATTGACAAGCCTTACACTTTTACTTCTGGATTTCCTGTTGGATTAGTACTTCTCCTCTTATTAGTGGCTGAATATACTCAACTGCACTACTCCGCTATGTTCCCAAGGATTCAAGGCTGTCTCATTTCTTGACTGAATCTCAACAATCATCCTTATTTTATTTTATAAGTTTCTGAAGGGTGCAGCTGAAATTTTATTATTTGAATTGATAAATATGCATGCGTCACTTTCTTCTGTTATGTCTGCAGTTGATGTCAAACAATACTTTGGACCTTCATTTAGCATCTATTTCCTTTTGTATTTTGATGAGAGTCCTAATTAACAATGAGACATGTTGTTGCTCAATGATTTGGAATTCATTTATTGGTATGCGTTTAGCAAAGAAATGACTTCTGAATACTATTTACTTCATTTCCTGTGCCCTTAAAAGAAAATTAAGGTTTAACATTGATTTTATGTTCTATTTCAACTCTAGATGTGGAGCCACAATATTCTGGTGCAAGAATAGATGGAGATGTTGTGACATTGGATTTCGTGAAAAAAATGATGGATGACTTCAAGAATCAGAAGTGCCTGCACAAAAGGTATATTGTGCTAGTGCAATAATGTATGCACTTTTATACTCTGACACCTAGTATTTTTTACCTGTGTACTTGGCTGGCATGAACTTGTTTATCTATCTTCATTTTACCTATATGAATAGTGATATTTGGTAAAAGAAATTATAATTTAATCTGGGTGAGTTTTTTTTTTCGGTTATGGATACACATACCAGATTGTGCTACAAATAGGAGGTTTCCAGCACAAATGGTATGAGAAGTTGAAAGTTGAATCTGAGAGTTATTTTTTTGGTTATAGATATGCATACCAGATTGTGCTGCAAATAAGAGATTTATTGCAAGAATTGCCATCTCTTGTCGATATTAATGTTCCTGATGGGAAGCATTTTACTGTATGTGGTGATGTACATGGTCAGGTAATTCTTCATTCACTTCATTAGCATTGTCTCTTTCATTTTAGTGGCCACCACAAATATTGTTTAATTACGTCCATGGATATTGGTTTCTTGGCATTTAGAAGCAATACTTTACAAGTAAATATACTTGTTTATTCTGCTTTCTTAAAATTTTGACTTCACGTCGATCTGTTGAACATTTTATATTCATCAAAGCACAATTGGTGAAGTAGATGAAAATTGGGTAGTCATAAATGTGTTCTGACATGTTGTGTGTATTGATTCATTTATTCAGTTTTCCCTTTCTATTTGATGCAGTTCAGATCAGAGTCATTTGCGTTCTGTATTGGATAATTCAGTAGGCATACTAGTATGTAAATAAAATCCATGCATCCTTAGATGCGCAACTTTGGAAATTTTAAAGCTATTTTAATTTTTTTCTCCTGTTTGAACAATTAATTCTTAGGTTCTTCTGTGGATTTAGCTTTTTTCAAGATATCTGATTTCCTGTTTATATCATGCTCAATACTATGACACAAGATCCTAATTGTTGTTTTTCTTTTCTTGTCATGCAACCTTGCAGAACTAATATTCTCTATGACTCGTTTTATGTGGTTGCAGTTTTATGATTTGATGAATATATTTGAGCTCAATGGACTCCCATCAGAAGATAATCCATATCTGTTCAATGGTGACTTCGTAGATAGGGGTTCTTTTTCTGTAGAGGTTATCCTTACACTGTTTGCCTTCAAGTGCATGTCTCCATCAGGTGATCCATGCGCCTTTGAATTACATGCATTATTATTTTTACAACCTCCCTCTTTTAACTAAGTATCCATTATTCATTTAAGTACAGGACTAAATACCTTTTTGTCTCCTGTATATAAATTCTGTCCAGTTATCTACATTAATGAAATGACTGAAACTATTGATTGTCGGAATATGAATTATGTTTGATAGTTCTCAATGTTGAGGCAGCATGAAATTGTGCCTATCATCTTTAGGTTATGCAAAATATATGTGGCGTCAACATGTTCTGCTAGTTTTCTGTCACTCCATGCTAAAATAATTGCATATATTCTTGCAGAAACTTTGAAGCTTCTAGATGTATGGATTATGTCTTTATTTTCAAATACTTCTTCATTCTGATTGTAAATGCTCTATTCTGACAGAATACATGTCATGTTGGTTCTGATATATGTATGTGTATTTTAATTTGCAGCCATATACCTTTCTCGAGGGAACCATGAAAGCAAGAGCATGAATAAGATATATGGATTTGAGGGTGAAGTCAGATCAAAATTGAGTGATACATTTGTGGAACTATTTGCAGAGGTGTTCTGTTGTTTACCATTGGCTCATGTCATAAATCAGAAAGTTTTTGTAGTCCATGGTGGCCTTTTCGGTGTTGATGGTGTGAAGCTCTCTGACATCAGAGCAATTGATCGGTTTTGTGAGCCTCCTGAGGAGGGTAAGCTCCAAATGCAATGTTATGACTCCTTATTTCTTGTAGCCATGTTCCCTTATAAAGTTCTCATTTGTAAGTTGTCCAGTCTTGAAACAATTCATCCCCTGTCAATCCTTTTTTGCGACATTTTGTCATCCAGTGTTCCTTCCTCTTGATGATATACTCTTGGAAAATATCTGCTTTATGAGTGAATCTTACCCAATATTAACTGAAGCCTATATATTTTTTGAAAGGAATGCTTACTGGGTTCCATGTCTGACATGTTTGAGCCCGCAAAGCAGTATGTTTAAGTCAACATGGTTGTTTGATTGTTAAGGGCTATGATACACATTTGTTAGACTTGCAAGATTAATCTGTCTCCTGAAACCCATGTTACCATATGCTTTTCTTTTCTAACTAGAAACCTGAAATCCCTTATGGTTGACTGAAACTTTAAGTCCATCCCTTCTCCTCTTTAGGGAAAGTTCTAGCAGAAGCCTAGATAGGATATCATAAAACCTAAGTCAATCACAAGAAAGCGAGTAAGTTTGGGTCAATGGAAATCACTAAAGGGAGGAAATTATGTTGGCAGAAGGAGTTCTTATTTTTTAGGCAATGATAAGTTTCATTACTCAATTAGAGATATTGTGACTCTTTTAGGTTCTGCTACTGCACTTCAGTTAGAGAGATATCATACCTAATTTTCTTTTCTGGTTCATGATTGATTCAAAGGTCTTTCTCTGAACATTTTTTCTGTCAATTGCTATGCTATCGTATCTCTTTTTTCTGCTTTTGTTCCTTTTTCCCTCTCAATTTTCCTGTAGGATCATCTATAAATGCATTGCAGATGGTTTCATCATCTGTTTCCTCTTGTCTTTTGACTTGACCGTTGCATTATAATCTATACTATTTAAAAAGAAAAGCTCTCTTACTCATGCTACACCAAAATATTATTTACCTAGAATACCCCTATGAGATAGAAAGTAAGTCTACATAAATTTTTAAAATTTTATCCATAATTAACGTATATGATTCCTTCTCCTTACTAACTATTCCTTTCTTCGATCTCTATAATTCCTTCCCCTAGTACTAACTCTTCCTCTTTCCAATCTTTATAACTCATTCCCCCACTAATTCTCCCTCTCTTCACTACTCATAACTTCTTCAATAGGTTTCAACTGTATGGTGTTTGACTTTTTGGGCAAAATTACTAATTTTCATGTTATATTATTTGAATCAACAAAATTAGATTGGCAACTTATTTCATAATTTCCTTATGACTGGAAAAAGTACTTGGTTATAAGAATTTTGTTATATATTGATTTTTTTATTTAATGGTATCTTTCCTATAGCGTTTTATACAACTTTTCAACCATATCGTAATGACAAAAAAATTTATTATAAAATTTGTTAGTTAATTTTTAGTATACTGAATGAAAGTTTTTTAAAATAAAAATACGTTGCACTCAAAAGACATTTATGGACATGGAGACCACGTGCGACAACCACTAGTGTATAAAAACATCTTCTGGTTATAACCTACTCATTCTACCAGCTAATAATTCCTTTTCTTATGAAGTAAATACTGGTAGAAAGTTGCCTTAGTATTGCTCTGATTTGGCCATTGCATGCATGAGGGAACTCCCAACCTATGTTGCAGTCTTAGCTGACATCACCACATAACTATTTTAATGTCACAACTCACAACCATGTTATCAGAAGCCTCAGGATGGATTGCCTTTATCTTTTTCAAAGATTATGGGATTTTGTCCTCTTAACTTTTGTCTGGTTCAATTGCTTAGTGTTGAAAACATTTTCGTCCATGTGATGTTGAATCTTGTAAAGGTCTTCCTCATTGTACTCCTAACCCTCAAGTTGATCCTTTCTGATGTTAGCTTGATAAATCACTTGCTCAACTTTCGAAACAACTCAAAGTTATTTGCAGCATGTTGCGAACAATTAGAGAGGGTGATTTATGGAGGTGGTATTCATGCATTACATCTGTTGATTTTATCCAGGGATGATGTGTGAATTGCTTTGGAGTGATCCACAACCTCAGCTTGGGAGGGGACCAAGCAAGCGTGGTGTTGGCCTTTCATTTGGTGCTGATGTAACCAAAAGATTTGTGCAGGACAACAACCTAGGTTTAGTCTCTCTGTCTATCACTTGAACAACCTGCTACTCAATTACTAGCTGTTATTGCATGGTTTCTTTCCACGAACAAATCATCAGTTCAACGTGCTCTTTTACAGATTTGGTAGTGAGGTCGCATGAAGTTAAGGATGAAGGTTATGAGATTGAGCATGATGGTAAACTTATTACTGTATTTTCTGCTCCAAACTATTGCGATCAGGTATGTGTTTTGTTGGTCCATCTCACCTTTAAAGCCTGTTTTGTATGTGACTCATTACTGGAGCTGGACAAGTAGATGCATTGTGTTGTCTCATGTATACTCCATTATGCTTTTGACTGTTTTCTTGTTTGTTTTAAGCATGAGATATTTCCCTGAACAGTTCTGAATTAGCGATCAGAACTCTACCATTTCTCCTCCATTTTAAAGTTTTGAAGAAATTCTTTTGTAGAAAATTAACAAAGGTACAAATTTCAATTAATCAAGTACCATGATGTAGATTGTCAGTATGCAACTTTTGTGGGACGTACCCCTTTGTGCTCTTACATTTCCTGTAGACTAAGGCAATCCTACTTTTCTTATTACATCGTACTAGCAATTTTATCTTCTTATGCTTTGTATACGAATATTAAAGTGCTGAAAGTCTTGTATTGATAATCTTGTGGAAGCCACAGTGCTTCCAGATTGTAGCTATTGTCTGAACTTTTAAATCTCCATGTAAAGTTCTTTGCTGCAACAACCGGTGCATTGTGGAAAAACAGAAAAGTTTGGTCTTACGTTGGACTTTCTTTTCGTTGGCACAGATGGGCAACAAAGGTGCATTTATTCGTTTTGAAGCCCCCGATCTGAAACCCAACATCGTGACATTTTCAGCAGTGGTTAGTAGCACCCCCTGACCACAAAATTAGGAAAATTATATCTTTGCTGTAAGGGAGTATGGATTGCATTATATGAATAAGGCAATTATTAACAGCAATTTGTTTTTTTTCCAATGAATTGCAGCCACACCCTGACGTTAAACCAATGGCCTATGCGAACAACTTCCTTCGACTGTTCTCGTAAACCATAATCGCTAACTTGTTATACTTTTTTACTGCAAAAGACGCTCTCTTGTTGCTACCCAAGTGCAAAATGGTGGTGAAGGCTGAAAAATTGGTTTCCATTGATCAAAGATAACATGTGTACGGTATTAACCGTGACTGCTTCTGAATTGCTGTACATGGGCCTGAAAAGTTTAGCCCAAGCTGTGAAAAAGTGGATAAAGTAGGTGTGCCGTATACTGCTAACTTGTTGCTTCTTGATTTGTATTCATATTTATTTTATGCATTTAGGTTGATTACACTTATTTTTCATCTAATATGAGTTAATTACGAACAAAAACCACTTTTATGTTTACTTATTTGAATGTATATAGATTAAGATTCTTACTCCCTTTTCTGTAAATTTAGTGTGCTGTTTTGAGTCTGTTGCCATCTCTTGGATAAAGGGGGTAAATTACACTTCTACTTTCCCTTATTCATTCAAGAATTGTATCCCAACGAAGGACTTAATATTACAACTTGAAACATTTGCCTTTTTGCCCTTTTTCGTAGGTGTAGTTATGACCTTTTTTCTTTGATGTTGCTATTGTCATCATCAAGTCTGATAAAATGAAACATGTCCTGTTTTATCCAACCCTTATAATTTTTCAAGTAACATTACTTGACCCTACCTTGGCTCTCATTTTCTCGCTCAAAATCATGACCCCACCCATCATATCAATCAAATCTTGGCACTTCTCATTTACTTTTTCTCTTCCTCATGTTTGAATTAAAATACGTTTGAAAGTTTCCTCCTTCCACATGAAACCATAGAGCCACAACTTCCTTCTTCATCAGAGCTCGAAGAAAAGAAAAAAAAGAAAAAAAATGTTCTGTTCATCCTCATTTTGCCTTCAACTTCTGCTAGTAATGATAGTGATAATCTCGTTTCTTTTCTCCTCTCCTGTCTTCTCCACCAATCAATATGCAACAAAAAATCAGCCAAACAAGAATCTCCCTTCAGGCATGCATCCTGTTGAGCTGGAAACCTTGTTCAAGATCATGGAAGCCCTGTCCTCTGATCAGGACTGGAGAGTTTCATACCCGGACCCCTGTCAGCCAGGTTCATCATGGCCTGGAATTGAGTGCAAATATACAGGAATAGACAGCCATTTCCATGTCACCAGGCTTGATTTTGGCACCCCACCATATCCAGCATGCAAAAACGCTGCCACATTCCCTTCAGAAATCTTCCAACTCCCACATCTTGAATCCATCTTCATCTTCCGGTGCTTCACTCAGGCCCCGACAAGAGTATTACTCCCTCAAAACAAGCCCTTCACTTCTCCTCTGCAACAGCTTAGTTTGAGATCAAATTCAGCACTTATTGGCACTATTCCACCTCAGCTTTCCTTTCTGAAGTCACTTCAAATTCTCACATTGTCCCAAAACAAGCTAACAGGCCAAATCCCGGCTGACATTTTCAGTCTCAGCCCTCTTGTACACCTTGACTTGAGCTATAACATGCTCACTGGTGCAATCCCATTGGAAGTGGGCAGTCTCAGAAACCTTGTTGGCCTTGATTTGAGCTACAACAGGCTCATGGGGCCAATTCCTTCTGCAATTGGGGAGCTCAGGATTCTTCAGAAACTTGATTTGAGCTCCAATTCACTCACAGGAAGCATTCCAGATTCCATTCAGCGGCTCCAGTCTTTGGTTTTCTTGGCTTTGAGCAACAACAGATTGCGGGGTACTTTTCCCAGAGGCCTAAAAGGTTTGCAGAATTTGCAGTATTTCCTGATGGATGACAATCCAATGTTTGTGCCTCTGCCGGTGGAAGTTGGCCGGCTGAAGAAACTCCAAGAACTCAGGCTTTCAAATTCTGGATACTCAGGCACAATCCCATCATCCTATTCCCAACTGACCAACTTAAGCACCCTTTCATTGCAAAACAACCGATTATATGGCCAAATCCCAGTTGGGTTCGCCAATCTGTCGCACATTTATCACTTGAATCTGAGCAGGAACTTTCTTGATGGCGTTGTCCCTTTCAACTCAAGTTTCTTGAAAAGGCTTGGCAGAAACTTGGACCTGAGTGGCAATCCAGGGCTCTGTCTGAGCCCATCAGAGGCAAATGGGGTCAACGTTGGTGTTGATGTTTGTGGGAATAGCAAAACCAGCTCCTTGATCAAGCCACTGAAGAAATCCGAAGCCCCATTACAGTGCTCCAATCTGTTCACTATTAATGTTGCTTTGGTTTTTCTAACACTGCATCATGCGTACCACATTTAGGTTACTTATCTTAAAAATGGGCTACAAATACTGTATTACTCGTATGATTCTTTTTGAGTCGAAGGAGCTAGCAGCGGTATAGAATTCTCATGGCATTTCTTAGGGTGGCGTTTGATGCTATAAACTAGTTCGTAGTGGCTATAAGAAAATTAAGTATTTGATTGGAATCGATAATTTCATATCCTTGTCTGTAAGTTCAAAATTGCAATTCATATTGGTACACACGACAGTCTCCTTTAATTTCAATTTATTGTTTGATAAGAAATACTAACCATGAAAATTACATTTGTTGCCCCTAATTGTATTAGAGAAAAATCTGTATTTGTTTTTTCTTGAGGTCTTTCTTTGTCATTTCCTATCAAATATAGAGTATAGTGAATTAATTTTGATGCTAGTTTTGAATCCAAATCTCTTATTTGAATTGCACCCATGTTTTGAAAACCGGGCCGGATCGGCCAGTCCGACCGATGGCTAGTCCGATCCGATTGAAACATAAAAATCAGTGGATGTCAAAATCGGTTGAAAACCGATCATAATCGGACTGGTTCAACCGGTTCACTTGATTTTTTTTTAATTTTACACTTTTTTACCAATAAAAAAAGTGAAAAAAAAATTATGAGTTAAAAATTATGATTAAAGATTTTGGACATGTAATTTTTTGAAACATGAATTTATTTTTTTGAAATTTAATAAAGTGGTAATTATATGTGAATGCTTATGTTTAATTTGTTGTTTTATTTTGTTTAAACTTTTGTTAAATTGTGTTGTATATTTAGTATAGAAGAATGTATTTTTACTTTAAATTGATTACTTAAATTAATATGAAATATTATATTTTATTTATTTATAATTAATAAATTGTGAAATAGTATTATTTTCTAAAATATGTACTTAAAAATAGTTAAAATTAAGTAAGTTGAATTTTTTTCAAATAATTTTTTTTATATCAATTGAAGAATTTATTTTTTTATAATATTAAAATATTATATATATTTATAAAATTAAATATAATTATTATATCATTATGATGTTATACCAATTTGATTATTAATTAAACTCATAATTAATAGAATCATCAATTCATTGTCTGATTGGATTTTAAAAATATTGAATTGCACTTAATAGGCTGAGCAGCACGGGGCCACTAACTATTTTCTGACATGCGGGTCTTTTGTATCAAACCCAAACTTAGATGCGATTATTTCCTATAATGTTGTGTAATTTCGCAAATCAAGCGCCCCCGGGCCCCATATAGACTATATTAAGTTTTGCTTTTGTTGATTTGACGGGTCGCTCTACAGTTGCACGCTGTCCTGCTAGCTATAGTATATCATCAACGGGTGTTGTTTGGGGCTTTAATTCCTCGGCAAATGGATGGTCGATTTGATGGGCTTTTTACCGTACATTTTCAAAAATAATGGAGGTGGGATCATATGTGCACTTGAGCATTTTACAGTATTAGTAGTAATTTTGAGGGTTGGGTTGCTCTGATCCCAAGAAAAGGGTCACAATTTTGTGGTAGGGACTATATGATCGAATAAGTAACTGTTGAAAGACAAATCTGTAGCTGTCTCGACCGCATGCTCGAATAAGAATGTTTAAACTGTGTCTATATTATTTTTAGATCGTGAAGAAGTGTAATTGTGGTAAGATTTTTTGAAATTAGTTGTAAGTGGATATATGTCACCTATTTTCATTTAGCCATGGAATTTATGAAAATTTATGAAAGACTCTCGAATTGTACAATTGAGTGAAAAATTAGTCAGTATAGTGCTTGTGTGTATTATCATCCTTAGATTAATCTAACTACTCAAGGTCAGCAAGGCTTTATTTGGTTCAATGATTTTGATGAGAAAAATGAATTCTAGTAAAGCAAAAATAAAATAAAAAGATATAAAATATCAAATTTATTTGATTGTTGAAGAAAACAATTAAAAAATAAATGATGAATAAAGAGATCCTGAGTGTGTTGGAGAGAAAAGGAATCGTGGATATGTTGGAAAAGGACTTGACCATTTTACATGAAAAATAAGTTTTCCTTAAACAAGCTATATTTTTTCACAAATTCTTTCTTCTTTAATATTTTTCTTACTAATCAAATAATTAAAATTATTTTCCTTAACAATTTTTTTTCTTCTCCTCACAAAAATTCTTAAATTAAACATAGTACAAAGGTTCAAATTAAGTGCACGCACCTTGTGTACCATACGTAGTAATTTAGGATATATAATCTCACAAAGTTAGATTTGCTGTCTAATATAAAATATTATCTTTTAACTTGGCCTCGTACTGTCCTTAAAAATTCAAAACATATTACTGTTTTTTTTCTTGCTGAGGCAGTTTTCAAATGATTATCCTTAATGTTAGTGATTCTGGATAAAGAAGTGGCCAAAATTCTGTTAATTTTCAATCTTCTTGTTCTTCTCATATAAAGTTTGGTTGCTTTTGAAAAGAATGTCTGGAGTTCTCATCCTCCTTTGTAGCCTTAACAGTTGCTTCCAGATTCAAATTCACCTTAGTTACTGTAACATAGGAATTTTCAGATTACTATCTGACAGCATTTACCCTTTTCTGTCAGAAAATGGGAATTCTTGATAAAATAAAAGCAAATATACAAAAGAGAGAGAAAAAAATGTGAAACTGGTTAGGCTTTGCAAGGCCTGCTGTGCGTGATAAAACAAGACCACTGAGCACAAGGACACTCCAGAGGCAGGAGATGGATCCCACAACTTTCTTAAATTCAAATTACTTTTTAAGTTTTTATTTTTATTTTTTAAAAAACTAATTTCCACTTGTTTTTCTAGTACAAAAGTTCCCACTTTCTCTTGCAGGCTTGGTCCCTTTAAGTTGCTCTTCACCAATCCAGCCTGCTGTACAAACATTTGGTTCAGTACTGAGGAGTGATCTGTCATTTTCCCACATACCTGAAAGTTTTACTGTCAAACACTTGGCATTTTTTGAACCATTTTCAAAAATGACAAGAGTGGTGATGGCAAGGCAAAGCAAGAATAGAAGGCTAGTTACAAGGGAACAAGTTAACAAAAAAGTTTTATGTTACGTCACATCACAATATTATGAATTAGGGATAGGCTAATGATCTATCATTTTAAGTTAATCCATTGGGAATTTTGTTTGCACCAAAGAATTAAGGATGTCAAAATCAAATCCACCTCGATAATTCGACAATAACTCATTTGAAAAAAATTAAGTTTGGGTTTGAAGTTTTTGGGTTTGGATCAAATTAGGTCTAATTTGAAAATGATCCGAGAAAAAAAATAAAGTTGGATTATTTTTAAGTCAACCTACGTAACCCCCAAAAAATTAGTGGGATGACCCAATAGTCTAATAAACCTGACCCAATCCGACCCACTTGAAAATTTCAACTAATTAAAATAAAATATAAATAATATAGATTCAAAAATCTAAATTTTGAAAATTCAATTACAATTTACAAATTTACAAATTACAATAACGTTATTAACAAATAAGTAATAACAAATTTATTCTTTAAATTCAAAGACGATTGACCAAATCACCAAACACAACTCTCCTCACATCCCGTTCCAAAGAAACAGAGAAACCCTAGCCTCCTCTATCGCTGTGCGCCCTCGTCGCATTATTGTCATCTGCCATGTGTCCCCTTGATTATTATGCCATTTTTTAGATTTTACTGTAAATTAAATTTTTACTCAATTATGATTTTGAAATTTATAAATATAAAAAATAAAATAAATAGATCAAGTTGGATTGGGTTGGGTCAGGTTCTTCAGGTTGTTGGATGACCTAACTAAAAATCAAGTCAATCCGAACTTAACATGAAATTTTGTGGGTCAAGTTAGGATTGAGCTTTTTAGGTTCAATATCGGGTTGGGTTAGGTTGGGTTGGGTTGGGTTGGGTTGAGTTTAGGTTTGATATTTTTATGTTATACCCCAATCTGAACCCACCCAATCAGCATGAATTGACACCCCTACAAAAACTTCAATTGCCTTGCTTATTGGGCTATATTCAAATATGAAACGGTACGAATACACTGTAAGTGTATCCATATTCATTTAAGTTTTATAATATTTGTATCTGACGAATATTTTTTAATAACATTTGAATTCGTGTCAATGGATATTAATCGAATTTGAATATATCCATATTCGATTATAATTATTAGGATACATCTGTTTATAAATATTTGAATATCCGAATCTGTTAACTTGTAATAAAATGCATATTTTTTCTGATAAATTTCATTAAAAAAAGTTTGCTACTTTATTTTAAAATTAAAAAATTAATTATTCTTAATTTAATTAACTTTTTCTAATCAATGATTGATTTTATAATTAATTAGTATTAATAAAATGACACCAGTATAAATTAATTATAAAGTTAAGCAATAATAATTTATATTGATTAATTTTATCATTCGTATATTAATTTTTTAATTTTTTTTCTTGATTTAGTGGTGTTTAATTATCATTATTAACATCTATCAATTCTTCATAATCTTTAACTACTAATTTTTGCATTACTAATTATACTTATATTCATTTATATATAGATTATGAGATTTCATATTAAAAAAATAAAATAGAATTTATTATGTATAATAATATATTATATATGATACTTTTTTAAAAATTAGTTATATATTAAAATATGTGAAAAATTAGAATATATCATATAATAATTTTTAAATATTATTTATTGGATATAGATAACAAACTTAATTAAATTATGGATAATCGAATATATAAATGGATAAATTCAACAGATATGTATTCGGAACGAATATTAAATGTATCGGATATGTAATTACCATATTTATATTCGTTTATAATCGAATATTTACTAATTGAATATAAATAATATCTGCTTTAAATGAATATGGATAATATGCCGGATAAATGAATTCGAATGTGAACGGTAAATGAATTTTTGAATATTTATTTACAACCATATTGCTTACCATCAGCTATCCTAAAATTGGGCTTTTTTATTTTCCAGTGATCCAATGAAATATAGCCAATAGATTTATATAATTGTTGGATTACGATCATATGTGATTCCTTCTGTATAGAAGCAGTCGAGTGTGTTGAAATAGTGTACAAATTGTTCTTTTTTTCTTATTTTTTAAAGTATCGTTCTAAAATGAAAATTCTTCATCAAATGTGGAGTGACAAGTCATTAATTTTTAACAAAATTCCTCATCTGATGTGTGCCAACGGGTCATTAATTTTATTTCTCAATCTCTTTTTAAGGATCCATAGTTTTTGATTAAAGCATGTAAAATATAATTTATTAATTGTTCACCTTAAAAGTAATTTTTCTGATAAATATAAGAATAGCAATGCATAGCGATCAACAAAATCAAAGGAAAACAAAAGTGGCTCATAAATCTTTTGAAAGAATGATTTTATAGATACATATTAAATGTTTTTATAAAGAAAATTTAATATATTTGATGTTTATTTATAAGGTAGAATGGGAGATCATTTTTTGTCGACAAGCTGATGCCGTAGATTAAGAATACTCAACCTCATATGCTTTAATAGAGGAGATCATAATTGGTACCTTGCGATCCCTTTCTTATTGATGGATTATGAACTAAAGTAAATAAATTCAAATCACTTTTACATATAGTTAAGTTAGAACAAATAATTTACTCAGTCTCGATTTGAGAAGCATAGGTAGTGTTTGGTTATGTTTTATATGCTTTGTATTATGTGTTTTGGCCTTTTGGGATAATGAATTTTTGAAGTGGAGTTAGGAAATACGAAATTTATGTTGGGAAATGTGATGAATGTTTGGTTATGTTTTAGGAATAATTAGAAATTTATTTTGAAAAATTTTGGTATATTTGTTTATATTTTGGGAAAGACATTTTTTATTGAAATGGTCAATCAATGATTTTTTTTTTATTATGTTTTGATGGTGAAAATGGAATTGAGTATTTTTTTAATCATAAGAATAATAAAAATATATATTCGATATATGTATATATGTATGGAAAAATAATGAAATTTTCGGGATAATGAAGAATATAAAATGATATTTTGAGAAAACTCATTTTGATATTTTTTTAAAAAAATAAATACATATTTGTTTATGTTTTGTCAAAACAATTAACCAAACAAAGCCATAGTATCAAACACATAAAACACCAATTCAAATAAAAAATTTGAATTGAATGATTGGGCGTGGGGTGGGGTTTATATGCTTTAGGCAATCATCGAATCCTAAAACTGAAACTAAGAGCTGGCACAGAGATGCCTGAAACCTTAATAGCTAGCTGGACACCCCATTCACACTACAAAGATACCTTGGTCTAAGACATGGCTATATCTGCCTCACTAACTCCCTCGATTATCCAAGTTAAAACAAGAATCATTTTCTTGATTTCTTGCATCAAACTTAATATATTTCCTTAAACCTTTGCCACATTTTTAAATAACAGAAGATATTTTCTTACGACTTTAAAAAAACATAGTACACCACATAACTGATAAAAATAAAAAAATATTCTATCTCCATTCTCCCCCTATTTGCAAAAAAAGAACAGCAACTAGAAAACAAAAGGCAGAGCCCCTCTTCCCTTTTCCCCAATCAGAGTGAGAGCAATGTTGAGTCAATCACTTTCCAGTTTCCACCCGGCCCGCAATTACTATCAGCTACTATTTTCTTGTTGTGAATTTATTGCCACGGATGGATCACATTTTGTCCCCACAAACACAAATATATTTAATGGAAATTGATGATGAACCCTTTTAATTAAGCTTGTAGGATTGGAGGCCAGGAAAGGGAAATGTGTTTTCTTATAGGAACAGAGAGAAAGAGAGAGAGCACTGACACAAGTACACTAGAAAATATAGTGGTTGATTTCTGTAAAGGAATAACCATGCAACCAAACAAGAGATAAAATGATCTACAGAAACCTCACGTGCGGGGGTGGGGGAACTGGGCTTGGCCTGTGCGTCTGTTTGGTACCTTCAATTGCTCCATTGCTTTCATTTCCCTGCTGTTTTTGGAGATCGGAAAATGATTTCTAGACAATTATTTTATCACTTATGCACCGTCGCACACTACACTAAATAATACTTATGGAAACATCCATAAATGTGTCAAAATAATTTTAAAGACCAAGACCTCTCATCAAAAATCTTGTTTTTAGCTAATAAATTAATAACTCAACAAACAACTTAATTGTTTGGCTCTTTGAGTGGTATTTGATTTAATGATATAAGTTTCATGTATAAAGCATTAAGTTAGGGGTTCGAATCATGAACTTCTGGCTTCTATGTATATAAATAAAAAGAAATTGATTAGTGACCATTGGCCCAATGATTATATAGTCCCCTGCATATAGTATGAAATCAAGAGTTTGAGTCCATTGGACTATCACTCTTAAACTTAATTGTATGAGGTCCAATGTTCAAATTTCAATAAGCTTTAGGTGCACTTGCGTGTCTAAATAAATAAACTACACTTGAGCATAATATTTAGAAAGTATAGATTTAAATTTTTCCAATTTTTCCATTAAAATGTTAACGTGAATGCAAAGTAGAGCATTCAATTTCATTAACTTCAAGTCGTGGGTGATGTTTTGACAGATGCCTTGAAGCGATTAGTCTTCTAAAGTTGGTCCTGCATTGCTCTGGGGTACAGCCCAGATCCATTACCCATGATGGGCCGTCCACTTATTCAATGATGGAGGCCCAGCCCATTTTCTTTTCCTACTTCTTCGCAGTTCAGTCACTTCGCACGGTTATTCTCTCCTAAAAACCACCGTTGTCTTCTTTCACTTGCCACCATGGTTTCAAAGCATCTGCTAACCCGACTGCGGACCCTAGCCTGTCCCGCTCTACACTGTACGGGGCCAACAAATGGCTGCCCGAATCCTATTTTTCTCAACATACTCCACACCCAGCAATATTCAGATGCTCGGCAGCCACCTCCAGCCGCTCCGGCTTCTACTCCGCCACCAGTGGCCAATTCACATTCAAAGAGCTCTTTGAATCCCAAGGAGATCAAAAAATTCGCTGCCATTTCCCAGACCTGGTATTTATATATTTTAGTTTTCTATATTTTGCCTGATCTTAGTTTGTTACTCTTGTCAATGTATTTACTTCTCCATTGAATTGATATTAGGTGGGACGCTGAAGGGCCGTTTAAGCCATTGCATGTGATGAATCCAACGAGGCTTGCCTTTATTAGGTCCACTCTGTGCCGACATTTTGGGTAATTTTACTCATGCTTTTGAAATTTCATCTCTTGCAAGGATTAAGTTGTTCTACGTGTAACAACTGTGATGTCATCATTAGCTTTGTTAATCCGTCTTCAAGAGCATTCTTATTTTATAATCCTAGTTCACTTTAATGGAGTTGATGAAGAAAATAGTGAGACTTGCGTGGGATGGTCATCGGTGCTCTAGTAATTTTCAAGGAAAATCCTTGAAAATCTAAACGAAAAATGCTCCTGTATGTTTTTATGGGTTTTGTTTCTTCCTGAACTGTACATAGTGAGGATCTACGCTCATGGTGAAAAGAAAGTTGAGCACAAATTTATAATTCAGTAAAATGAAGATCTGTATGAAGCCATAGATCTTTTACTAGACTTGAATGAATTTGCTAGGAATCTCATTAGTTGAAAGGAGATTGGAAGCAAAGAGTAAAATTTGCATATTAAGCGGTAACCAATAGGTTATAGAGAACCACAAATGCCTTTATAGAGTAGACCTTTGAAAGAAAAACATTCCTTGCAAAAGTGGACTACGTCTAAAATTGAACAGGCTATGACAATTGACTATAGGATAATACACATGCCTCTATATGGCTGAGGTTCAAAAATAAGGGATTGTGCTAACTTCATTATCTTTGAAACTGGAAGAAGTGAATGGTAAAAATTGAACAAACAAAAGAGTTTAGGCCTACTCTTTTTGTTTCCAAGTCAAGGACATGTGCTTTTTTGTCTTCAAGGGGGCTTTCTTTAACTGTTTTGAACAAAAAAATGCATTCCCCAATCAATTGCGCAGAGTGGTCTGTAACCTCAAGCTCAGAGAGATATGTTGTTATTTGTTTCATTCAGTAAATGTCTAAGGGCCTCTTTGGTTTTATTTTCAAACCCCTTTCTCAGGTTTTCTACTATTTGAAAATCAAAACAAATCACTTTTTACACATTTTCTCTTGATATATTTTTATTTTCATTTTTAGAACATATTTTCCAATAATCTATATATTTTTTCTTTATTATCATTATTACTATTTTTCTTCACTTGCAACCTACTAAACCCAATATAACTATTACTTTTTTAACAACCTATCCAAATATAAACTCATTTTCAACTCATTTTTACTAACTGCTTTTTCAAATTTTTAAAATGACGGAAAGGAAAAATGAAAATAAAAATAAAACCAAATGGTCACTTAGTTTCTCCCAAGGCTGACCCAGTCAATCCTCACTTGCCCATGCTCAATTGCATAGCTAGCCTGAGCCAGTACACCTATTACTCCTCTTTACTTGCAGTGGACTTAGGTTGTTGAAGGAATTTGCATAATTTATGACTGCGCCCTCTCGAGTTTCTTCGGCTTTCCTGTGAGTTTCATTGAATAATGGGCAAGTTAAACAGGTAGAAAAGCTGGAAAAATTGTCCATAGATGGCAATGAACTTGTCAAACCAGGCTAAATCATTATTTGTGCTTAGTCCTTTATAATGATTTATTACAAACTACAGTTGCCAACAGTCTACTAGGATCATAATATTTCATTAGACTTTTTTCTTGTTGGAATTTTCAGAGATACTATTATCTTTTTCTTGCATAAATAATTAAGTATATGAGAATTAGGATAACTATAACTTCAGTGATTGTTGTTGGCAATAATTGGTTTAGTTTGTAAATTTTTGAAGTTTTACATGTATCATTTGAATCATTAGTAGTGCATAAAATGATTGACATTCCATGATTATATAAACATCTTAGGATTCAGGTTATCGACTGTCCAATGATTATACAATTTTAATACTATAACCAAACTTGAAAAGGTATTGATTTCAAAATGAATTTTGCACAATGTCGTATGTTCTGTTATCCATACTTGTGTGCCTTTTATGGATGGAATAAATGGGTTTCTATATCCATTTCCACATAACATGTGTGACATGACATGAGTTTCTTGTTATATACCCTCTTCTTGTTCTACTTCCACAGTTGTGCAATGAGTATGACTACCTTTAATTGTTACAATGTTATGGACATATGCTTTTAACAACAGCAAGATGCTTCTAGGTACAGGCTTTTGCCAGGAATCTTTTTGATGTTCTGTTCATCAATTTCACATTCTTACTTAGAGCTCTAGTAATATTTTCCTTTTCTTTTGAGATGCTAACATAAAAAGAAGCAGTAATACATTAAAATAAATTTGGTGGTTATTCTTTATTAGCATAATGAAGAAGTTCAGACCTTTCCATATGGAGGACAAGAATACGAATACTTGTTTGCTGAAATTGAAGTTTAATCAGCATAGAGCATAAAGTCACTTTCTCCTACTTCTCCAAAGGTGCAATATCATTTCTATGTTGCTCATTAGCTGAGTCATGGATATGGAATTTTCTGAGTTTATTTCCCTTTTGTTGTTCATGAATGTATCGTCTTAACTGGAATTGAATGCATTTGTTGAAGGAACCTAAGAGAAACTGATAAGCATTTATATATATTTTCCTTCATTTTCTTATAAGCTGATGAATGTAACATTTTTCAGAAAGGATCCTCACTCAACAAGGCCATTTGAAGGATTGAAGTTTATTGATGTTGGCTGTGGAGGGGGGATTTTATCTGAGGTATGCATCTTTACTGTTTTGGTGATACTCAAACTTGGCATTATTCATTATATTGATATTCAGGGGATATTCTAGTCTCTAGAAGGGAAATAAATATTTATTGACCATTCTTATTGAATATATCACAGCTGGAATTTAACATGTAATATGCAGTCTATGATGTTAGCTATTAAATATTCTTTTGTACCAGAAATGATTATTTTCTAGTCTTTAATGGCCATTTTCGCCATACTTCAGCCTTTGGCCCGTCTGGGTGCTACAGTAACAGGAATTGATGCTGTGGAAAAGAATATCAAGATTGCACAGCTTCATGCGGTATGTTTAAATACAAGGAGCATTAGATGTCCTCCTATGTTTTTAGTGCAAAAATGCATGTCGTCTAATTCCATCTGGACCACTAAATGATTGGATCCAAACAAATTTGGCATCAATATTAGGATAAAAGTGTATGGTTGCAATTTGAAGGAATTGAAATGGAGTGGAGGCAGATTCTTGCCTGCCTGTCAGTACAATCTTGCCAACGTTGGCGACCTCTTTTACTTGGATGTAAGAATGAAATAACTTCAAATCCGCAACTGTGCTTGACAGTTGGGAAGTGAACATAAATAACTACCTCTTAGTAGCCTGTTTGTCACCATGGAAGAGTTGACTTTTGCAATAATGTTGATCTTAGCTTAGTTTTGATAAGGTTTTTTTGTTGTCTGTAAATGAAATTTTTGCTAGTGCATTGCCTGATAACTAAACAGATGCATGTCATATATATATATATATATATATGTTTGTGTGTGTGTGTGTGTACAGCCGCACTCAAAATTTCCAAATGTTGTTTATATCAGTGTGAGTTCGTATCTTTTGCAGGATCTGGATCCCATAACTTCATCTATTGATTATCATTGCACAACAGCTGGTACACGTCATACTTATTTGTTGACTATGAAGGTTAAAATAATTGATCGGTTTTTTACTTTCACATATTTAATGCACTATCTTGAGTGTTTATTGTGTTTTGCATTTTCATGTTTTGTTGCAACTCATTTGCTGTGAGGTATTCCACAAATATTAAAATGTTCCCACCAATTAATTCCCCACTACACATGCTCAAAGTCTAAGCTGCAACAAACTTGAGCTGTCTTCCCCTCTTCCATGTGTTCTGATCTGCATCTTCTCACTGTTCTTGCTGGTCCATATTTCTTTCTGTTTTTCCTTCTTTTGCAATTAGCATGAGCTGTCTTATCTCTCCTTCATGTTCAATGATTTGCATCTTTTCTCCTTCATGTTTCTTTTCTTTCTGTTTTTCCTTCTTTTGCAATCAGCATGAGCTGTCTTTTTTCTCCTTCATGTTCAATGATATGCTTCTTTTTCTCTGTGGTTACTGTGGGTCTATGTTTCTTTTCTTTCAATTCATTCTTTGTTCTTTTCCTTTCTTTCTGGGGGGATGGGGGGTCGGCATTGGACCTGAGTGGTTGGGTGGGAGTGATTAAAGTTACCTCATTAGAGTGTCATTTGTATTTCCTTCCTTTTGGATTTCACTTCTAACAGGTTGACAAAATGTGTAAGTTTCTCATTATTGCCATGGCATATTATTTGTCCAATTAAAAGCTATTAATATTTTTGGAAGACCAGGAGAAGGCCCTCCAACTATATTTGTCCAAACATCCAAATACTGTGTTCATCATGAATTCTGATATTTATACGTGCACAATTTAAATCCTGCATGCCTTACACTATGAGATTTCTTTATTAATAGAATCTAACTTGGTAAAGTCCTTAAAACGTCCAACATTCTATCAAGAAACCTTTTATCAAGTGACTTTTTTATATTCAGGATAAATAAAATTGGATTTTTCTTTTTTTCTTTTTTTATTATTTTACAACCAACACATCTTTTATTTATTTTTGTCATGTGCCTTCTGCACATAACATTTTACTTTGGTGTTGCTTGAAGGCATGCTTTATCAATCAGTTAGCTTTTGTTATTTCACATTTTTGTTTCAGACTTTTGTTGTGGCTTTGGCTATTTCTGGTTATTACATTTGTCTTTGCAGCTCCATTTTCAACCATTTAACTTTTGAACTTCTAATTCTATTCTTCAGAAACTGATGTGATTGCTACTGTTGTACAGAAAAGTTAGTCGAAGAGCAGAGGAAATTTGATGCTGTAATTGCACTGGAGGTATGCTATTATTGATTCAAATGGATATCTTGAGCAATGTTCTGAGTGCTAAAATATAATAGGGCAACTTGTGATATGTCACCTGTAATAAATTCTTATCATTCAGTAAGCTATTGATCTCTGCTATCTTTTTTGATTCTTTTCCCTTTCATGTATTTGGTAGATTGTGGATATATATCTGATAGTTGTGCTATTCAGGTAATTGAGCATGTGGCAGATCCTGCTGAGTTCTGCAAATCCTTATCAGCACTGATCAGTTCTGGTGGAGCTACTCTGATCTCAACAATTAATCGTTCAATGAGAGCATATGCAACTGCCATTGTCATGGCAGAATATGTCTTACATTGGGTATGTTTACTGCACCATATTGCTTGAGGTTTTATGTTAGTGGGCTATATTGATATTCCAAACTTGTTTTATAATAGTTACCATGATGGTGACATTTGTGCTAAAGAGTTGTTTCTATTATTTTTTTCATGCTGACATTTGCGCTAATGACTAATGAGTTGTTTAAATTATTTACTTTTTCTCAACCATGCATAATGAAATTTTCGGTTTACCTGTGAATTCAACTTTTTGAGCTAGGTTGCATCTTTTCTGAAAAAGGGTCTGAGCAAAGTCTGAAATATGTCAGGTTAGGACATGGGTCAAACACAACTTGGGGGTTGGCCATAAACAAAAATATAAGAAAAATAATGAAATGATGGTTGAACATGTTGTGGACAGATGGTTGGCATCATTTTGATGCTGCAGCGGATATTTTTGTGATTTCAGTGGATACAATGCTATGCATGTTCTTCATCTATTTCTACATGTTTTTGATTTCTTATGTCTCATGTTTCTTGTCTGTATTTATTCAATAACCCTTGAAGGGAAATGGATGCTAAAGGCAATATTTATTATGCAATTTACTTTTATTTTAGTATGTTGCTGATTCATTGACTTAAACTATGCTGGATTTTATGCTTTCTAATTCCATACTTCTGGTTTCTATAGCTCTCAAACGTGCACTTTTTCTTTGTTGTGTCAGATATTTAAATTTTGTTTCACTCCTATGTTTTCCCAAAACTGTTGCATCCTGCACCTTAAGTTAATTTATTTATTTTCCCATGGCCATGTCCGTGCATCATAATATTTGATGCATTTGCCAAGGCATGCCAAATATTCTGCAGCTACATTGTTATACATTTATTCATCAAATGAGTATAACATTGCTTAAGAGAGGTGTAATTCCCATCCATATGCTTGATTACTTCATCCAGGTTCTCCGAGTGAAAAAAACAAAAAAAAAAAAAGAAGAAAGAATCCTACATTTGGGTGGTTCACGTGAACATTAGCTCATGTAAGAAAAGTGCATGTGGGGAAATTAATGTGCTTGTGGGATTCTGTGGATGAGAGTGATCGTTTTAGTTTGCTGTTGATTTCCGAATGGTTAATTTGCAAAAAATATTGGATTAAGTATCCAATGAGCATAAAAAATATGTGCCCAATGGGTATGTCATCGTGAAGAAAAGCCTACTCTAGTGACTTGTAGGAAGTAGTCCAGTACTCACAGCCTGCAATGTCACAAGATGCATATGGAGTGAGCTAATGGGGCATTATAAGTTGGCAAACGTTATAAACATGTTTTAAGTGAAATATAGGTTGGTTGGTTGGGTGGGTGTGGGGCAGAGCTGAATTCAGAAACCTTAAATGTTTAAGTTTGTGACGACTATAGTCATCAGTAATTTGTTTTAAAGGTGATGAGATTTGACACCTTCATGCCCTCATCTGTTGGACGAGTAAAATATGTAGGTCATACCAAAGCATGATGATTTTGCCCTCAAAAGTCTCTCATCTTTGAGTGTCTTGATCTGTATATGGAATTGTTTTCTTTTTGTTGACGTGTAAAACTTTCAGCTCCCAATAGGCACACATCAATGGTCGAGCTTTCTCACACCAGAAGAACTAGTCCTAATTCTTCAGCGTGCATCTATTTCTGTAAGTCGGAATAAATACCTGCTATCTTTGCTCCAGACACACTTTTTCCTTCATGTGAGATGTAAATTTGCTGCTTCTGTCCAGGTCCAGGAGATGGCTGGGTTTGTTTACAACCCCCTGACAGGACGATGGTCTCTTTCTGATGATATCAGTGTAAATTTCATTGCATACGGCACAAAGAACAGTGAATAGATCAACTGAAGGTCTGCTTTTACTATATAACCTAGTTTACTTCAATTTTTCAT
>JACGDI010005487.1:96380-108559 GCA_014898725.1 Jacaranda copaia | reverse complement strand
ACCGGCTGTCATGTGCAATTAATACGGAGGCATGCTGCTTGTCAGAACAATAAATGCGGTGTGGATATGAGTTAGCGCCGGAGTGAGCCACCTGGTCAATAATAGTCGAACAGACGAGGCTGGTCAATCAGAGAAATGGTCGAATAGGCTAGGAGGGTTGACGCCTCTCGTTGAACGTGGTCAGTAATATTATATTCAACCAGATGATTGTTATCGAGTGGCTTAGCCTAAAACTGATGTTGGGCCTTGCGTGTTAAGTGGGCTTGTTGGGCTATCTATTAGCCTATCCTATATCAGTATGATATACATTAATATGCTTAAAAAAAAATTATATTAACAAGTTATTTTAGAAAAGGTGCCTGAATTTATTCTCAATTAAAATTCTTCAATTCAATTCAAATTCTCTAAGTACTATTAATCTATTGACTACCAGGAATCTATATTTATATTTTTATATTATTAAAAGAATTTATTTTCATATTAATTAAATTCTACTAATAAAAATCAATAAAAAACTAAATAATAAATAATAAAATTGCTCTCTATTAAAATTATATTCAAAATATTTATATATATACATATATAAATATGCATATATATGTATATTATATTATATATAATTATACATATACATAGGTACATATATATATATATATTTATAAATATAACCCACCCAACTCCCATAACCCACAAATCCTGTTGCCACGGCCCCTCGGCGGGGGGGCGGGAAAAAGGGCGCGCGCTGAGTGTGGAAGTGTGGTTGGTTGGGTGGGGGTAGTGGTGGGGTGATTACCGTTTTTAAGAAAAACGTTTTTTTGTTTTTGTTTTTGTTTTTGCTTTTATTTATTATTTAATTTTTAATTAAATAAAATTTAATTAAGTTAAATAATTTATTTATTTATTTATTAATATTAAGTATGCAACTTAAAATTATATTATTTGAAATAATAAACTTAAAATTTTCTTGCTCTAAATTTTTTTACTTATTAGTTAAATTTAGTTAAATTATTTTAAAAATGTCTATTTAATATTATTGAGTATATAAGATAAAATTGTTAAAATTATACTGTAGAATGACAGTTTTAGATTTTTCTATTTTTTTAAATTTTATATCTTAATTAATAAATAAATAAATAAATTAAGTTTATTCAAATTATTTTGGACATATTTATTATTTTATAATATAAAGTGCATAACTCAAAATTTTTAAATTTATATTATTTAAGATAATATATTTTTATATTTATTTTTTTTGGGAATATATTTACTAAGAATTAAATGTATTAAAAATTTAAAATGCAAAACAATGACTTGTTGCGAAATTATCAACAACATGTTGTAAAAGGTATGTGTCATTTAATTTGAAGATATCTTATATGAGTAAAGTATAACCTTACCTCATCGTAGATATCCCCAAGGAAAATAATCTAAGTAACTGAAAAACATCTAGTAATAACAACGAAACTATTAGTTTGGGATTGAGATGGTAGTAAAATAGGAACATGGTAAAATTTATTTTTGTCGCTAAAGTTTCAACTTAATTGTAGTTTCAATTTAATTGTAAAATTATTACTATCTTTTTAACCAATTTTAATCTTATTCTTCTAGTCATCACCCAGCAATGGCTAAATTAAAGGGCATTTTAGTAATTGTTGATTTAATAATTAAATAAATAAAAAATCAAAATAAAATATAAGCCATTCATTTTTGTGGGATAATTTAAACCATAAACCAAAAATCAAAGGCAACATATATGATTTATTTTTAGTTTTTCTTTTATTTTTAATTTAGTTGAATTTATTTATTATGCTTTAATTTCATTCAACTTGTAGGATGTAAGCTCTCAAGCTTCAACTGTAGACAATAGATAGGTTCTCAATATTGAAGGAAAGATGTCTTCACTTTAAGCTAAATAAATTATGTGTTTCTTCAATTGTAAGTTGTTAAATAAGTTAGGTTATTAAATATATTTATACTAGCGTTATTCTTGTGCTATGCATGGATTCTTTAAAATTACTATACATTAATTTAATTGTTAAATTATAAATATAATTAAAAATAACAATATGGAAATAAAAAATATCACCAAAAAATGATCAAGTAATTGGTAAAATTAAATATTACATCAAAAATCAAGTAAAATTAAATTTAAAATTTAAAATTTAATATTTAAAAGTTTGAAACATATAAAGACATCTCATACACATGATGTCATGAACAATAAATTTCAAAATTATTCAGCGAGAAATTAAAAAAAATCAAAACTTCCAAAGATAAAAGTCTATGATATTATTATATACTTTATTGAAAAGGAGAAAATATTATGCAATCAAAAACTAATAGATAGCTGCATTAAAAAATAAAAATATTTGAGAATAATATAGAACACAACATTGACGGCTTAAAAGTTGTTAAAAAAAAACTTAAAAGACAACTCGCATAGATATCAAGGTGAAAACTGAAAATATAAAGAATTAGATAATATATTGGCTACTAAGAATTTAAAGAAATCTTATTTAATTTTAATTTTTGACTAAAAATCAATTAAGTCAAAACAAAATTATGTTAGTAAAGATAAAAAAATTAAAAACATCAAAATAAGTATATAAAATAATTATAAAGTTAAAGTCAAAATTAGTATATTAGTTAATAGAAACATTTTAATTTGACTTATAACTTAGTTAACGAATAATTAAGTGAAGAAAAGAGTTTGACATTAGTAATAGAAAGTTAAAATTATAGTCAATTGATAAAGTGATTATAAACTTAAAATTGATTTTAAAATATAAATTATTGATAGGATATGAGGATGAAATTAGAATGTAAAATAAAATATAGAAAAAATTAATACATTGATTCTCAAATTTTTGTATCAATATAATTGGATATTCATATTATATTTTGCAAATAACAGAGAAAAGTGAATAACAAAAAAAGTTGTTAGCCTTTCAAATAATCACAATTTTAAAAAATAAAAACATTAAAATTGGATATATATTTTGATGGATTAAGTAATGTCCGGTTTATGAACTTTAAAAGTTAATGGGTGTATTTTTTATTGAAATACCTATCTCACAATTTTTTTTAGATAGATCAAAAAATATTTGAGAATATATATTGATGAAGTCTAATATTACATTTGGATACACACACACACACACATGAAAAATCTTATTTATCTTTTTTATACTTCTCTATGGTATGTTGTCAATTAAGAACATGTTGATAGCATAATCTTTTGTTAAAAATGCATTTTTTATGAAAGTATGCATCTTCTATTCAAAATGCATTTTTCAGGCAAAACTCATGGACCATTTTGCTTTTCTTTTTATATGTTGGAGACGATTTTGCTTATTATGTTATGTAAAATTAGTTAAAAGGGTTCTTTAGTCATTTTCATTTTTTGGCTAGAAAGTGTTACCTAAAGATGGTCAAAAAAATGAGATTGAAGCTAATTAAAAAGATAGGGATGATTTTATAATTAAATTAAATTTTAGAGATGAAAATGAATTTTAATCGGTAGGAACATTTATATGGGACTAATGTAATGATTGTATTTTGCTTCTCTAAAATTTGGCGCCAAAAATTTTCAAAGTAATTTTAAAACATTTTACTTGTCAAGGTACATTTATTGTGATATTTTGCCCCTCAATTATGTTGCAAGCCAGATTTGTTTTCGCTTCTCAGTTACTACCAAGTCAGATGCTTCGAAGCCAAATTTGTCTTAAGTTCGTTCAAAAAGTTCTCTCTCAACAGTAATCTTTCATTTTTTTTCTTCTCTTTTCTGATTCAAAAGAAGTCAAAAGTTCTTTAATAATTTTTTTGTTTGCGTCAATGACTAAGAGACGATAAATTATAGTACTTCCTATAAATAATGGTGACCGCAGCGCGAGATGTAAGGTAAAATTCATTTCAAAATGCACATACCCATAAAATCAAAACACAATAAAATTAATTTATTCGTGGTACTTATTTAAGCTATAAGGTTGATAATCAATAATTTCTGCAGTTAGTAGAATCAATGACTAAGGCTCTACTATCCTACGTTTTTCAAAAATATTTTCCAACTCCTAGAAAAATTTCATAATAAAGGCATATTCTTTAATTTTTTTTCTAAAATACTCAAATTTTATCCCAAAAAGACCTCCCAATTCATCCAAAAAAATCCTACACCCTTAAAATAATATATATTCCATTATTTTCTCACTCTACCTATCAGTCTATTACATCACTTATTCATTTATCATTTTCTCACTCATTCATCCATTTATATGTATATATTTACATATATGAACATATTAAAATTTTACTAGTTAAAAAATTCTAAAAATTATGTTTACAAATTTAATTGAACTAATTATCGAAAAAATGAATTAATTTAATTAAATATTATTTATGTTATTACTAAATAATTTACTTATTGAATAACATATTAAATTAATTAAATTTACTTATTTATTAAATAATGTATTAGTTATATTCAATATTTAATGTATTAATGAAATCTTACATTTATTCATTTAATAAGTAACTTAAGATGTTTTAATTTGATATGATAAATAAAATAATCTTCTATTCTTCATTAAATATTAATCTTCACATTAATTTAAAATCATAATAAAAAATTTGATTATAGGGTGATATTTATTTAATAATATATTAAGTGTAATTGATATGGAATGGTCTAGCAGGCTTAGCCTAACAGTTATCGACCCAAGAGCTTACCCTAGGCCCATCTCACCTTGGAGGCCAAGTTGGGCCATTGATCGTGATCGACCATACGCTCGCCTTGTCGTCCATGCAAAAAGCAGGACCAGCACCCTTCAACTAGATTGCAAGTTGAACACGTAGGCTCGATCGTCTTCGATGAGAGGGCTTGAGCACCAAGGCCGCCCACTTCTAGAAACCAGTTCCATGGTCGACCCTATTGTCGACTAGTGAGGTCGTTCCAGTACCGAATTGTATTTCTATCGCATTAAATGCCTTGGCAGGTAGCATGCCGCACCAGTACCACCCCTATTGTTGCTTCTGTTAGGAGGCACGCCACAAGTGTACTATTATATCCCTAAAAGCTAGAATGAGGCTATTTGGAATAGTATAGGGATGGAAAATGACTTGAAATTCCTTATACACGGACAAGAGCTCTTTATACATGATAGATGCATATTGGACATATTATTCACCTAGAGAAGGTTATAAATACCCTATTGCTAGCCACTCTTAAGGTATGCCATTTTCTTACTAAAGCCTTCACTACGCTGCTTAGTTATTCTAGTTGACTTAGTATTAATTTGAGCGTCGAAGTGCCTTAGCCAAGGGCACCTTGACTAGCTTAACATTTGCTCGTGATTGCAAAACTCAACTTGAGTTCTTTTGGAGTTGGATCACTCGACCAGCTAGGTCGAATTAGCCCAAACATTAACCTAATTCAATAAAATATAGTTTTCATTCTCATCATTTTGATGTCGTCTATGGGAAAGTTAGATTGTAATCCAAAAATGGTGAATACTAGGTGAGCTACTTCAAAAAGAGAGGAAAACAAAAGGATAGTATTTTCTCCTCTCCCTCAGTCTTATCAAAAACTGAATGCTCTGGGACCCAGTGCCTTACCGGATCAAGTTGTCACTTTAACTATGCCTCAACTAATGCAACTAATTAGTGAACAAATCTCTACTTTGTATCGACATATGGCCATGCTTGCCTTGGTAGCTAGCGCGATTCAGCAACCCTTGCCACCCGAAGAAAGATCCCCAAGGGATAGCCGCGATAGACTAGAATCCGATTGACCACTGACAAGACGTGAGGTCAGCCTTAGGCATTTTTTCAGAGAAAGGGGTGACCTAACCCCCAAGAAGAAATTGTTCATTTCATTGATCAGTACGTTTGATCTATTCGAGTCTAGCAGCATGATCGGGTCTAATGTTCAAGACTAGATTAGCGGGAGCAAATTGGTGAGTCAGCAGACCATGTTGTTGGACCCTATCGAGCCCTACAATGTGATAGGGTCAAGTGCGCTTGAACCTAAGTTGACAGGAATATGACCCAGGTAGATTGAGAAGAGTGGGTAGAGGTATCTCGCCAAGTTTAGCAATTAAACAGAAACCTTGAGGAGATATCAAGGAGAAATATAGAAAGGATCCCCAACCCTAATAGCCCCCAGAGGTTTCACCAGGAAAAAGAATTGTTGTTCATTCAGGAGATTATCGACGAGCGCATTACCATTGATACCAAAGTTTTAACTGGACTTCTATGGTATGAGAGCTCGATCGATCCAAATGAGCACTTGATGCAATTCGAACACATGATGCAGCTACATCACCACAATGAATTTATACATGCGAAGTTGCTCGTTACCACTTTCCAACGTATCACACTCGACTGGTTCGTTAAACTTGAGCTTATGACCAGCTGTGTGACAAGTTTCTTCACTAGTTCGCCAGCCGATGAAAGGCCAAACTCTCCTACACCTATTTTCATATAGTGAAGCAGAATGAAGGGAAGTCCCTCCATGATTTTTTCACTAGATTCAACACAGAGGTGTTGAAAATTGATAACTCGAGGTTAAAGTTTCTGATTGATGTTTTTTCTTAGGACTTAGACATAAGGAGTATGCCAAAACTTTGGTGCGAGAATGCTCCCGATCAATGGAAGAGTTTCTTGACCTGGCAAAGAAGTATATGACCCAGGAGGAGACGAACATACTTAAATTTGGCAACCCAAAGGTTGAGAAGAAAAAAAATAAGGAGAAAGATGACCAACAGCAGAGGGAGGGTCATCTATCTCCCATCAAACACTTCCATGATTACACACCTCTCAACCTCCCAAGAAAGACGGTGTTGTTTGTGATCCAGCATGACAACCTCTTTAAAAAACCAATGAAGCTAAATGAAACAAAGGTCACGAGATAATCAAAGAAATATTGCCACTTCCATAAACAAAGGGCCCATGACATAAAAGACTGTTTCAATCTGCGTGACAAGATTAAGAGACTGATTAGATAAAGCCAACTCAAGAAATATATCATTGAAGGTGCCTCAGAAGAAGGGGGTAAAATGAATTAAACTCCCTGTAAAGAAAGGTTGGTTAGCTTGAGAAGAGAGGACAAAGGACAGAAACTTACCTAGGACACCTACCTACCCATTTGATGAGTTATCGACATGGTTGCAAGAGATCTCACCGGGGGGACTCAAAATCTACAAGGAGACAGACACAGAAGAGGCTGGAATTAACTAAGTCAAAGCCAGTCAAAACTATTTACTAGCTTTCCACCAGTGTGGAGCTAGTTTCTTTCACCGAAGCCAACCTTGCCCACATTGAAAGCATATGACTCGACCATAACACTGACTACCCCATAGTGGTATCGATCGAGATCGCTAATTTTGAGGTGAGAAGGGTTTTGGTCGACAATGGTAGCTCGACCAATATCATTTTTTTGTCAACCTTGACAATAATGAATATAGGTCAGTTGAAGTTTGTGCCCATGCGCATGTCCCTAGTCAAATTTAGGGGGTCAGAGATTATACTGGAAGGCTCCACCAATTTATCTACATCATTCGGGAAGCCCCCCTCACAGGAGAACACTTATGATCAATTATCTAGTTGTCAACGCCCATTTGCCGATAATGTTAAAGTTAGGCGACCAGCTCTGAATGACTTTCGAGCCATTATCTAAAAGTGACACATGAAAATTAAATTTTTAACCCCAGCAGGCATTGGCAAGCTGTTGTGCAACATAAAAGAGGCATGATGTTGTTATACCATTTTGGTTGAGTCAAGCGAACATAAGACTCGATCAAAATTGAAGACCTCAGGGGATGCCTTTATAGTGAAACCTGAAGAGGGACAAGCTAGCAAGAAGAGAAAGCTGGAGGACATCAGAGTGGAGCCCATTGGGGAGTTCAAAATAATTGAGTTAAAGCTTGGGAACCCCAACAAAACCACCAAGAATGGAACTGATATGGGCCACCACATGGAGTGCCTCATGGTTGATTTTCTATGGAGAAACATCGACGTCTTCTCTTGGAAGGCATCCGACCTCCAAGGAATCAACCCTAGTGTCATCGTCTACTGCCTCAACATAGACCCTTTGTACAAACCTGTCAAGCAGAAGGTGAGAACTTTCAATGCTGAGAGGTGCCAGATCATCAAGGAGGAAGTGAACAAACTCTTAGGTTCAAGGTATATTGTAGAAGTTCAGTACTTATCTTGGCTTTATAATATTGTACTTGTCCCTAATAATAAGGGGAAATGGTGTATGTGTAATAATTTCACTGATTTGAATAAGGCTTGCCCTAAAGATCCTTACCCCCTGCCTTTTACAGATTTACTAGTAGATTCTATTGCTGGTTGTGAACTGTTGAGTATGATAGATGCTTTTTGGGTTATCACTAGATATTCATGGCACCCGAGGACAGGGATAAGACCTCTTTTGTGGTCCTTAATAAGGTTTATTATTTTTTGGTCATGCCTTTTGGGCTTAAAAATGCAAGGGCAATCTACTAGAGATAGGTCAACTTTATGTTCAAGAATGAGATCGGCAAGTCTATGGAAGTTTTTGTTAATGATATGATTGTCAAAATAGAGCAGGCTAAAGGCCATCTACCTAACCTCAACCGCACCTTTGCTATATTGTGAGCATTTTGCATGAAATTAAACCCAAAAAAGTGTACCTTTCGAGTTCAAGAAGGCAAGTTCTTGGATTACATGGCCAGTCAAAGGGGCATTGAGATCATTCCATAGAAAATTCAGGCAGTGTTGGACATCACACCACCTCGAACAGTTAGAGACATACAATGCCTAGTTGGGAAGATCATAGCTCTTGGCAAATTTATCATCCATTTTGCTAACAAGAGCCTACTTTCTTTAAGATACTCAGGAACATGAAGAAGTTAAGCTTTTAATGGAATGAATAGTGTGATCAGGCTCTGGTTGAACTAAAACAATACTTGTTCTTGCCTCCCATACTCGCTAAGCTAAAACTAGGAGTGGTCCTGCACCTTTACTTAGCTATTTTTGAAGCCTCGATCAGTTCAGTTCTGATATTGACCAGACATAGAAATTATTGGCCAATCTATTACTGTAGCAAGGCGCTACAAGGGCCAGAACATAACTACCTGGAGATCAAGAAATTTGTTCTCACATTAGTCACTGCGACTCAAAAGCAACGATTGTACTTTTAGTCCCATGCAATCATAGTATTGATGAGCCAACTGTTGAAGCAGGTGTCCTCAAAGCCAGACACATCCGGGAGATTAACAAAATAGGCCATCAAATGTGTCATTACAGTGATATTTTTCAACAATTATCACTATATTACTCTTATGTGTTATTACACTATTAAATGTCACTAAGTTAGTTGCACTAAATATTTTGTGGCATTTTTTTAGGTGCCACCATAAATAAATATGAGTAACACGTTTTTAAGAAAAAATAGTGGCACTAGTTAAATACCTTCAAATTATATTTTTGTTGGCATTTCAAATACCGTAATGTTATATGTCATTTAATAATCAAATGCCACTAAATATTTTATTATAATGATATTTTTTTTATGACTATCACTTTTTTATTTTTGTGTGCCGTACACTATAAATGCCACTAACTTAGTACCACTAAATACTTTATGATATTTTTCTTAAACTGACACTATCACTACATATTAGTGGTATTTTTGTAAAAAGAATTAGTGACACTAGCTAAATGCCTTTGAAATACATTTATCTTGACATTTTTAATTGAATGTCACAATTTTGTTTGTTATTTAATAATTAAATGCCATCAAATATTGAATTATAGTGGCATTTTTTATAACTATTACCATAATACATTTTTGTGTCATTATATTATAAAATATCACCAAACTAGTGTCATTAAATGTGAATTTTCTCGTAGTGACTCATTTTGGGTATTGTCGGCTATTTTGGTTGGGCGAAGTTCCACAAGCAAGGAACTAAGACCAGCGTGAACAATATAGTTATCAAGAAGGGAAATATCAAGATCTTTGAGTTTTTTGAACTAAATATGAACAATTTTTCAAAAATATACTCTCTAACTCTGCTAGAATTATTATATTGTTAGATCACTCATTAGATTCCCAACCTCAAACTTATCAAATACTTGATATATTTATTCTATTGTGTGAGAAAATTACCTAGCAGTATTAACATCAAGATGTGCACTATTCAAATGCTTTGCAATTGAATTTGTCATAGTTAGAAGACTTAGGCATTTGAATCCCTTCCACTGGGCATGGGCTCTTTTCACAGCGTCAGAAGTATTATCAAAAGGTTGAGGAGGTTAATCCTCCTAGAAAGCTATATCAATATAAGCTAATTCTAGGGCAAACCTAACCTAAGTTCACACTTTAATCTCTTGTAATTTCCACCACTCAACAGTTTAATAGTAGCACTACCATTATTTAAATTCACAGTAACTATCAAAAACAACAATAATGCAATCAACCACGTCAATAATTTGCAATTAACAAGAATAAGCTTAGAACAATATAGCTTCACTCCTTATAGAGTCCTTGTGAGTCATGATAAACTCCCATTGGGGTAGAGAATGCCACACACACAAGGCATCTCATGCAAGAACGATACAAAGATACAGTAATTGTTGACAAGTTGCTTCATTTGGGAAACAAATCTTCTAGATCAATCTATCTTCATCAATATATTCCACATCAACAAAACCAATTATCCCACATATCTAACTCTCTTTGGGCAAGTAAGAACGCATAATAATACCAACTCGAGAGATGCATGCAACAAATTTTACAAATCTCATTAAATAAAACACTTTGGTGTAATGATTTACTTCAACTCGTAAATTGAATGCACGATTGCATGACTGACTTCAATAATTAATTGTCCAACTTGCATACGTGTGATATGTATGCAAGACTCCCATAAAATTAAGCACTAGAATTTGAGGAGTTGTGAAGAAAATTTGAAGCATTCAAATTATTTCAAAATTTAATTTGCATGATATAAGATATCCCATAAGAAAACTACAAAACCTTTAAAAAAAAAAGGATTTCCCTAGTCATATCCGGAACGCCACAAAATTCTCGCCCTATCAACATATGTAGAAACGCACGAAAATTGTACACCTATACAAACTAACATGCTTTTCTTTTATATATGTAAAAGAAAAACCAATCAGCATAGGCAGAACCTAAGACGCATGAAAATTCAAACATAAGGGTCCGTGTCTAATGATTTAATATATATATATGTATGAAATCAAATTTCTTCGCTAGTTCATCATCTTTAATAAGTCGTCAAAATTTGAGCAAATCATAGCATGAAAAGAAATCCACAGATTCCGTCGTGTGGATGTATACATGATTTAAATTTCTTCATTCCATACGTATCATAAAAGAATATCAATACACACACAAGCATAATAATGGAATAATAGATTTACAAAAATACAATCAATAAAATTGGAGTTTGATTCATAGATGTATAGCTCCAATACCGACTATAAGATAAAATTCATCTCAAGGTGCACATACTCGTGAAATCAAAACACTATAAGATTGATTTATTCGTGATATCAATTTGAGCCATGAGATTGATGATCAACAATTCTTGCAATTAGTGGAATCAATGGCTAAGTCTTCCTTTCCTTCTCACACAAACTACTTGACAATTTTAATAAAATAGCAAAATCAAAATGTGGAGTGGAGAAGGGATTTAACCACGATATCTATAAGATAAAACCCTAAAGAGCTCTTCCATTATGGGCTTATAAGATTAGGCCTATTCCAAATGTCATAGCAAATCTGATAAGAAAAGGCCTAAACAATATTGGATCAAAATAATAGGCTCTATGAGTCATGTCTCATTAATTATATTAATTTAGTCTATTTTTATTTTGTTAACATGAAAACCCACATAATGAAATAAAATTCAACATGAGAAATAAGGGATGTGCCTGCGGATTGCAATACTAGAGAATTAATTGATTATTTAAATAATTGCCGATGACAACCATAGGGAACAAAATGACCATATATTAGGCTATGATGGAAATTTGAATTCTGAACACCACGATGACGACTAACAGTTTTTCGATAAAAATTTACTGTAAGCGAAATTAAGTAATAAATAATCTTTTTTATTTTTGAAAATAATTTACTTTTGTTTGATTTCATGCAAAATAACGTATCT
>JACGDI010005487.1:35877-53055 GCA_014898725.1 Jacaranda copaia | reverse complement strand
ACCCGACCCGTGAACACCCCCACTCAAGATGACCCTTTTATTCCACTTTGCCAACTAAAATCATATGCAAATTGGTTATAGCTGTTAATTAATGTCATGAAATTAAAAGCATAAATTATAATAACTTATAACTATATTAATTATCACTGAATAGTTATGTTTTATACTGTGTCATAATTATGAAATAATTAAATAATGTACAGTAATATATGAAATAATTTTTATATATCCAAATATAGTACAAAGCATAATACATACCAAACAAATTTGAAAATAAGTTGTACTTGTGCTCTGAATAATTCCTTAATATTCATATTTCGCTCATACGTCCAGAATCCATACATTGTTCGTTCATATATTTGGGTCAATTATTTTGTCGTAACTTTTATTTAAAAAAAGTATAATGTATTTATAATGATTAAGAGGATATTTTTATAATTTGATAAGCTCTTCAAAATATTTGGGAGTTTGTAAGATGTTATAAAATATTTTATAATTTTTTAGAAAACAACTTATAAGCTCCCAAAACAAAATATTAAGATCTTATAAACTTTTTTAAGAAAATTAAGTAATTTCTGTAACCTAATTTTAAGGTTTTAATAATTACTTATAATTTTAATTATATTAATTACGAAATTATCATTACTAACATTTTAGAAATTTTGTAAAATATTATTTTATTCAAACACTTTAAATTTTTTAAAAAAAATAATATTTTAAAAATATTTTATAAAATATAAAAACTTATGAAATATTTCAAATGAACCCAGCCAAATACCCTATGATGATCAAATCTTTTTCCAATACTTTTATAAGTTCTTTTAAATATGTTGAAATTATTAGATATAAATTGCACACCTTCAAAATATATGTAATTAAGCTCCCTGTACATTTCCCTTTTTATTGAGAAGTATCAGGGATTGAACTCATCAAGAAATATAGAGTTAGTTTTATTAGCATGAAGAGGTGGGATACATAAAATTGTTTTATTCAATTTCATCATTTATTTGAATTGAATGATAAAAAATATATAGACCTTGCCAATTATACAACTGATCAGTTTTTATATATGTAAATTGTGGGATAGGGATAAATAAACCTGTCGATCCTTTAAGTTTATTTATCAATTATCTTGATTCTTGTTCTCAAGAATCACGTATATATGTATATATATATACAAATAATCATGCTAATTAAATTATACTACAATAATAAAAATCGCATACATTATTATATGATAATCAATCATTGAATAGTTTAAAAATTCAATCAAACCAGTCCCTAGGATATTAGATAGAGATTGGGACCAAAATTTTGAAAGATTAGGAATGGATGGTCCCGTCGCATTAAATTCACACGTTCGAGATACAATTGCTTTCTACGCATTTGTCCCATTGTCGGAAAGAATCATAAAGGACCACTCACGTACGTATACAGTAAATAATCCACTTAATTTTAACGTGTTAACTAATTATAATGAAATTTCACATACATATTATTAGATATACTTTTTTATGCCACTGTATAAATAAAATAAAATTCTTAATACGAAATCATAGAGTTGCTAGAATAAATATACAAAAGAAAATTGTAAATAGAAAGTGGAATTTGAACTTTTATAAAAATCAAAATTTAATTCCATCAGACATTTGATTCAAGTAGTTCTGATGCATTTGAAGCATTTAATGGACCGGAAAAGAAATAAAACTCTTTTAATCATTATCAGGAATTGTTTTATTAAAAAATATTTAAATTAATATTCAATACCAATTGCGTAGATCATTATTCATATATTTTACACCTTGTACTTAATAATCATAATTATTTAAGTATCTCACACTGATTCATTTTTATAAAGCTCTACATGAAAATTTTCAATTGGTGATCCCAACTAATAACATTTGCGGAGAGTAACAATTATTTTTCTATTACTATCATCATTGCTAAAACCTTTTTTCTTATTTGTTCCAATTTGGATCCATGAAAACATAAATATGTTTTTTTTTTAATTTTATTTTCATCAAAAAAAATAGAAAAAAAAATAATAACTATTAGATCATTAAAGTGGAAAATAAAATTTTCAACATTAAGTTGGCAAATATAGTATTCCTAATCATATTGAACCAATACACTAGTTTTAATAATAAATAATTTAAACCGTTTAAATTAATTTTTGAAGAGTAATAGAAGACCAAGTAAAATGGACCATATTCATTGATAGAATAATATAAAAGTATACTCCAACAATATTATTTTAAAATATCTTCAATAATCAATCAATACCGTCAGAGAGATTATTAGTAAGATATACATAACAAATTTACAATTTACTAATGAATTGTAAATTATCATTAACTACCATTAGTATGGAACACATGCAATGTCAATATTGATTTCATAAACCGCTTTAAGTAGCATTTTCTTCAAATTTTGAATTTTCTCACTTTCAATAATTATAATAAATATTGGTGTAGGGTAAACTCTATAAACGGAGAGTAGTTTCTTCGTCTTTGTGCTTGTAAATGATGATATATAAAAAGTTATAGAAATGAACAAAGAATTTTCATAAACAAATAATACATAAATTTATTTTGAAATTATTATGAATTTGAATGAAAAAATTAATTACATAAAGACATATTACCTTTATTCTAAAAAGATATTTATCTAGTAGTTAATATATACATATATATATATATAATGTGCTAATAATTTATCTATAGTAGTTAATAAGAAATATCTATTTGATTTTGAATTAAATTTTACTTATATAAACAAATCTTGAGTTCTTTAGATAAAATTGAATAACCCATAATTAATAAAAAAATTTAAATTTAGTTAGAATACTCTAAATTTTAAGAATTTAAAATTTGACCAAAATTGTATAATTATGGTCAAACAATATCATATTATATATATAATAGTATAAATTAGGTACCATGAAATCATGACTCTAAGTCTCCAACTGTCAGTTGCAATTTTTCTTTGGGACTGATAAGATTGAAATTTTTGTGAAACGTTTTCTCGAATAATCGTAACTTTTAGAATATATATATATATATATATATATATACATCTAGTAATTAATTTGTCACACTCAATACATGTGCTAAAATTTTCATAATGTGAATATTTATTTACTTTTTATATAATATTATAAGTTTTAAATAATTTTAATATACTGAACTTTTAGAATAAATCAAAAGAAAAAGTTAAGAGAGACTAAATAATTAAAGAAGAAATAAATAATTGGAGAGGAAAAATGTTAAAAAGAGAAAGGAGGAAAGAGAAACTATCTTTTCATTTTTTTTAAATAAAGTTATTTTTGTCAACTCATTTGAAAACATACCACTAAGTCTAAAATTTTGGTGCTTTATATATAACTAGTATTTTGGTACATTTGATACATGTGCTGAATTTTTATAATATTTTTCTTTAAATAATAATATTATTTATTTATTTTCATATAATGTAAATTCATTTTAATAATTTTAATATATATTTAAATTTTTTTGTAAAGAAAATTAAAAAATTATGATAAAATGATAATTAAAAACATAAATAGTTGAATTATAAATGACAATTATTATATAACTTCTAGTTATTAGAATTAAAGAGAAAAAAGGGCATTTTAAGCAAATCATTTGAAAATACACTAAAATTGGGGTATGTGCTTTATTTATAGCTACCAATTTGGGCACATTCAATATATGTGCTAAAAGTTTTATAGTATAAACTTAATAATTTATTTTTAATATAATATTAATTTTTAATAGCATTTGATATTTATTTGAGTTTTTATATAAATAATAATAAAATTGTTAAGATAAATGATAAATATGGGTATAAGTGTGTGGATTGTAAATTATAGTTACTATATAGTTATAGATATAAAAATTATAAAAAGAAAAAAAATAAGAATATTTTAAACACATCACATGAAAAGATGCCAAAAAGAGATTAAGTACATTATTAATACTATAAGTTGCAGAATTGCAACCATTTATTTTGAAAGTGTGTGTTTTCTTCTAGAACTTTAAATGAGAAATCACATGAAAAAACATAGAAATTATATTTTGTGATATTTGTGACACCTGGATTGCGAATTCATGTTTTGATTACTAACCAGACCACAATAATTTTATTCTTTTAAAAAGTTATAGGGGATGCAATTGTAATACAATTTTGGTCGAATTATGTTGAAATCTGGAAAGATCAAATAATATGATTGAGTACAAAAGTAAAGTAATCCGATAAGACCAACAATAAAATTTAACGTGGTTTGGCAATATATCTAATCTACCAGACAAAAAAATTGAATTTTATTAATTTCAAATCAAAGTACTAAGTACAATTTAAATCCTGCAAATCTCACGATAATACCCAACACTCTCGTTTTAAACTCTATTTTGAAATACTATCTCTAAAGCAATATAGAATCTAGTTTCTAGGATTCATCTCTAGTTCGTTCTCATCAATCTAGAAGAAAATAGGTTTAAATACGCAAAGAGAAATAACAAAATGGCCAAGGGCTTCCACGCCGCACTGGGCCACACATGATTTGCGGCCCGAGATGCAAAACTCAATTTTGGCAGAATGGTTTGTGCTAGGGCACACAAATAATTTGTGCTTTGGTGTAAAGTTGCAGCAAGCGTTGCGCCAAGGTGCACATAAAATCTGCACCTTAGCGCAAGGTTATAGAATACCTTACGCCAAAGTGTGGCAAGCTTGCACTCTAGTGCACATCAATAGCACAATTTGTCCTAGCCCACACCTAGGTGCAACTCCTTCGTGCTCCGACGCACAGTGTTCTACCCGCATGCACTGGGACATGCTCCAACACACAACATTCTACCCACGTGCACTGGGGCATGCTCCAACATCCCATCTCGTCCATTCCACACAATTTCTTCCAATTCTCACCATTTGTGGCTTAAATTTTAAGGCATAATCAATAACTCTTCACCTTGACTTGAAATTCTCCATCTATCATCTTTGTCCTTGCCCCCAAAAGGGCTATCATTTAAGTCTACCAATGTTAATCAAAATTTAAGTAATGCTCGAATTTGATTCCTAGAGCAGTCTTTGTCAACATATCTACCGGATTATTCTTAGTCCCAAACTTGTCAACCAAAACAACACCTTGAAACACCATATCCTGAATGAAGTGATACCTCACATCTATGTGCTTTGTTCTCTCATGAAATTCTTGATTCTTTGACAAGTGTATGGTACTCTGACTATCACAAAATACTAAAGTAATATCAGAATTCATACCCATATCATCAATTAGTCTCTTTAGCCAAATACCTTCCTTCACACCTTAGCCAAAGCTATGTACTCAACTTTTGTTATGAATAATGCAACTGATGATTGCAAAGTTGCTTTTCAGCTAACTATACAACTTGAAACACAAAATAATAGCCTGTCATAGACCTTCTACTGTCCAAATCTCCAGCATAATCCGTATTTGCATAACCAACTATTCTAGCAGTAACAGTAGAATTTAATTGACTATACTTCAAACATCTATGTGTAGAGCCTCTCAGATACCTCATAATCCATTTTACTGCCTACCAATGAGTCTTTCCCAGCTTGTGCATGTACCTGCTAACAATACTAACTGCATGTGAAATATTTGGCTTGGTGCACACCATGTCATACGTCAAACTACCAATTACACTAGCATATGTCACATTAGACATGTGTTCCATCTCCTCCTTAGTACTCGATGATAGATCTGATGAGAGCTTGAAATGAGCTACGAGTGGCGTACTAATTAGCTTGGACTTATCCATCCTAAAATGCTCCAATACTTTCTTAACATAATTCTATTGAGACAAGTATAACAATCCTGATTGTCTGTCCCGGATGATCTCCATTCCCAAAATCTTCTTCGCACTACCCAAATCCTTTGTCTCAAATTCATCACTCAAATAAACCTTTAAAATATTGATTTCAGATATGTTTCTAGATGTAATCAACATATCATCAACATACAATAACAAATATACGAGAAGGCTATCACTATATTTCTTATGATACACACAATAATCATAAATATTTCTAGTATATCCTATCTAGGTAATAAACACATCAAACCTCTTATACTACTACCTAGGAGACTGCTTCAAGCCATACAAAAACTTCTTCAAAAGACATGCTTGATTTTCCTTTTTGAAAACAACGAATCTCTCTGATTTACTCATATAAATTTGTTCCTCCAACTGACTATGCAAAAATTTTGCTTTCACATCAATCTGTTCAAGCTCCATACCAAACAAAGCTGCCATGGTAAGTAACACATGAATGAAAGTATGCTTTATAACTGGGGAGAACACGTCATGGAATTCAACTCCCTCTCTCTGAGTAAAACCCTTTGCAACCAATCGCACTTTATATCTCATATCCTCAACCCCGATAATTCCTTTTTTTCTCTTGTAGATCCATTTGCAACCTATAATGTTTTGTCCTTTAGGCACATCAACCAGCTCCCATGTGCTATTCTTGTGTATAAACCCATCTCTTCACTCATAGCTGCTATCCATTTATCAGAATCTAGATGAGAAATGGCCCCTTTATATATAACTAGATGATCACCCACAAACTCCTTGGCTAAGCTCAAAGCATAAGAAACCAAATTGGAATATGCAAACCACTTAGTGGTTTGATCTGCCTCATTTCTATATCACGAGCCAAATGATAGTTCTATAGTGAATCATTTTCCTGTTGCTGATTAAGTGATAATGAGCTCTCATTAGCATCATCTACCATCTTTTGTTTCTCTTTCGAAACTTGTGGAGTGTCAATTTCAAACTCTACCTTTTCTTTGACACCCTATTGACTACTTTCACCATGTTCCACCTTTTTCGTCATAGCAGACTCATCAAATGTCATATCCCTACTAATAATCATCTTGGAGCCCTTGTATCATTACACCACAAATGATAACCCTTGAATCTATCCGCATTGTCTAAGAGTATGAATTTCTTAGCCGTCGGCTTAAGCTTCCTGTTGCGAACATGAGCATAGGCTAGATACCTAAATGCTTTCAAATTTGAGTTATCAACAAAAGACCCTAACCAAATTTCCATTGGTGTCTTGCAGTCCAAAGTAGTTGATGATGACCTATTCACCAAATAACAAGTAGTATTAATTTCTTCTACTCAAAAATTCTTAGACAATTCAGCGTTAAAAAGCATGCATCTAGTTCTTTCCAAAATAGTCAAGTTTATCCATTCTACAACTCTATTCTACTGTGGTGTATGTACAACCATCCGATGCCTCACAATTCCTTTCTTATTGCAAAATTTCTAAAAGTCGTTATTGCAGGACTCCAATCCATTGCTAGTCCTCAAGTGTTTGATCCCCTTTCCTATTTGCTTCTCACTCAAAGTCTTTCATTACTTAAAGTTCACAAACACCTCATCCTTATACTTTAGCATATACGCCCATGCTCTGCATGAGAAGTTATCAATGAATGTCAGCATATACCATGCACCATCCTTTCTATCATCCCTCTCTCACTCATATGCCTAAGCTATATATGCCACAATCTTATAATATCATTGTTTGATGAAGAAATCGATGCAGTGCCAAAAACTGTGCTACTCTGCAAAATGTAAAGACCATTCTTTTTGTCCCTCTTATGATTAGCATTGCACCTTTAGAAACCCACAGAACACCATCTCGAGCTCCATACTTATAGCCATTCTCATCCAAGGTACCTAGTGAAATCAGATTTTTCTTCAAATTAGGAACATGATAGACATCTGTCAGGGTCCTCACAATACCGTTATGCATTTTGATACTCATTGTGCCAATCCCTACAACTCTACAAAAAGCATCATTTTCCATTAACACTTTACCACCATCATATTTCTGATAAGTGGGAAACCAATCCTCTCGTAGGCACATATGGTAAAAACAACTACTATCCAAAATTCACTCCAAACTCAGAAGACTCTCAATAACATTGAGAACAACCCCACCATCAGACTCACCTTTAACAATTTGTGCAACATCATCGCGCTTCTAATTAAAAGATTTACCTATATCCTTTGCCTTTCCACGATTTGGACAATTTCATTTCTAGTGCCTCTTTTCTCTGTACCTAAAATATTTATCATTTGTTCTAGTCCTGATTCAGGACTTCGATCAATCTCTACTCCTTCCCCTTTCTTCAGATCTCCCCTTCACAGCCAATCATTCCCCACTTTCACTATTGTTGCTACCCATGACATGTTTTATCAACTCCTTCAAATTTAATGAAATCTTCACATCCTCCATTGCAATTGTATCTCTCTCATTTAACAAAGTAGCAATCAAGTGTTCAAAATATTTAGGTAGAGAACATAGAAGAATTAAAGCTTGATTTTTATCTTAAATTTATACATTTATACTAACAAGATCCAAAATCACATTATTGAAATAATCAATGTGCTAAGTAATAGATATACCCTCCTTCATCCTCAATGTGTATACTTGTTGTTTCAAGTACAACCAATTTGTAAAGAATTTAATCATATAGAGACTCTCTAACTTTGACCACATTCCTACTAGTGTACTTTATGTGGCGACCTCTCTCAGTATGTTATCTGCCAATGATAACACCAAAGTACCATAAGCCCTCACCATGAATTCATTCTTCTCTTCATTTGATAGCATCTCTTGCAAGAAATCTCTACCCTTTAATGCTCTCTATAAACCTTGTTGACACTGAAGAGCATGCACCTTTATCTTCTACAACCCAAAGTCGTTCTTTCCATCAAATTTCTCTACCTCATACTTCATGGCTAACGTTTGATTAATCCTAGATCTTGATATGATTGAGAAATAAAAGTACAGTAATTCGATAAGACTAACAATAAGATTTAACATAGTTTGATGATGTGCCTAATCCATCCAGCAAAGAAATAAATTTTATTGATTTCAAATCGAAGTGCCAAGTGCAATTTAAGTGCCACAACATGAGAACACCCATCGCCCTCATTTTAAACTCCATTCTAACATGCTATCTCTAAAGCAGTATAGAATCTAGTTTCTAGGGCTCGTCTCTAGTTCGTTCTCATCAATTTGGAAGAAATTGAATTTAAATACCTAAAGAGAAATAGCAAAATGGATCATGAACTTGCACGCCATGCCGGGGTGCACAAGATTTGAGCCCTAGCGCACAAAACTCAATTTTGGCAAAATGATTTGCGCTAGGGCACCAAATAATTTGCACCCCAACGCAAAGTTGCAACAAGTGCCACACCCTCGCGTCCCCCCTTGTAGCAATCTACCCATGTGCATCGAGGCATGCCCCAATGTTCATCTTGTTTGTTATGCACCATTTCTTTCGTTTCTCACTATTTATAGCTTAAATTTCAAGATATAATTAACAAATTACTACACTCATATTGTTTTAATCTCTAAGATTAGTTTACATAATAATACATGGAATCAAGGTCATTTTGATTAGTTTCCATTGTCACCATACAATTTATGATTAATCCAACGTCAAAGATTTTTCGTTTTACGATTTAGGTAGTATTGCAGGTATATAATTGTATTCATGCAAGTAGATTACATCCAAAATGAAATATTTGAAAATAATGTGAATTAATTTATGGTATTGTTAAATTAATTTGTCGTATACAAACCATCATTGCACATTCGGTGTATGTGCATTCAATAAAAATAAAAATTAATGTTATTGAAATAATTTAAAAATAATTGCTATAATAGGGGGGAAAAAGTCAATTAAAATTAACACCATTGACAAATTAATTCATGCATCTTTGAAAAAAAATAATAAAAAAAATAATTTAAATGGAAGGAATCATATCTACATGAAGAAAATGAAAAAAATAGAAATATATATAAGTATGTATGGCATCTATGGAATTATTATATAGTAGTAGTGAGTGAAGAGGAAGAGATGGTTGTGGGATGGTAGTTAATTTATATAAACATGAGAATTAAAAAAAAATGAGGATATTTCTTGAAGCAAATGCAACATACTGCTGGTGCTTAGTATAAGCCTGCTGGCATTGGACAAAACAATATATATCTGTGTAAGAAAAGAAGCAAAAGTAGTGGAGCTTTTTCATTTTTAAGAAAACTATAATTCAGGGGACCTGCCTGTTGGACTAATTATTAATAATGAGCGTAGGCAAAGTGTGTGTGTATATATATATATGTATATGTTAGCAAGTCAACCAATAGGATATGTAGCTTGCTCCTCTTTATTACTTTCTTTGGTTTGCAATTTAGTTTCTCAGCACGTGACACCGGACATCATGTGCCTTACAGATGTAACACAAAAGGAATTTGGCAATAGTTGTTATAATGGTAAAAAAATAGCAGTGAACTTCAATCCCCATTTTTTTTTGGGGGGGGGATCAAAATATAGCACTGAAGTTCCAATAGATATGTTCTTCAATATTTGATAAAAGGTTAATATTATCTCATCTTTCAAACAGTTAAACTAATATTTTTTATCTTTCTCATCTTTCAAATAGTTAACCTAGTTTTTTTTATCTTTCATAAATATAAAAACTTTTCTTTTAAATTATCAGGTTTTGTCAAACTCTTCAAGCATTGATGTTCCGGACAGAGAACAATGGATCAACATAAAACTGTAGCATTGGCCATAATCCAGGGAAGAAATTATTTTGCAAAAATATAACCAAACGTATACTCATTTTTTCTCTAAAATGTTAAAATGGGGGTTTTCTAAAATATCCTTTCGTATTCTTAATTATAAACAAAATTTTCCTATTTTCTAATATATACATGCACATATATTATATTTTTTTTTATTGTTCTTATAATAAAAAAATTACTCAATTTCATTTTTACCCCCAAAAACCCAATAAAACAAAAGATATTAATTTGACTGCTACTGTAAAAAAATATCTCATCTCAAAACATAAACAAACATACCAACACTTTTCAAAATAAAATTTTTAATTATTCACCAAAACATACCTAAAAATTCATTACATTTCTCAACACAACTTTCACATTCCCCAATCCCACTTACAATGTTCATTCCCCCATAACATATATCATAATCAAACATAAAATATAACCAAACATTACCTAGTTGTTTTACATTTTGTTGATTAAATACTTGGTAAGAGTTGAAATTTAAATGGAGCAATATAAATTTTTAAAATAAAGAAATTTGGTTATAATTATATTAGAAATAATGGCAAGTATAAGTATAACGGAATAACGGAAGGCCACAATGCAGCTTGCCGCGATCTCACAATTTTTGTAAACTTATGATCAACTGCGCGCAGGAGGATTAACAGCATGGCCAACATTAAATGCGCCTTAAATCTTATAACTTCGAAAATAAATTAACCATCCCAGCTGATCCATCAGTTTGAATCCTCTATTCAATTTATATTCATCAATCTAAGCCTGGACAGTATTTAAATTCGCCCGAGATATCCGATGATACGAATTATCGGCCTTACGATTGGAAGCCTAACACACAAGGGCAGATAGCACTTCTAGGTTGTGGATAAGATGGTAAAACAATTCAGTTCTCTGTGACCAAAATTTAAAATTACCGGACAATTCCTTGTCAGCACCATACAGCTATGCTTAGTGCAGGACACTCCAGGCCACGGATGTTTCCTTTGGTCAACCACCCCCGCCCGCCCCCTCCCCCAAACCACAAATTTATATATAGACGGAGGTATGGACCCACGCTTCAATTTCTCAGTTTAATTTCCCTCTATTTCAATACCTCTCTCTCATTCTCTCTCTTTCTCTCGCACAAATAAAAAGGGAAAAAAAAAAAGAATGACAGTCTTTTCCGATTTCAAGTCTTTAGCAAATTTTGTGATACTTTACCTTTCAATAATGATGGTGTTCTTCGTAACACTTTCAGCCGGAAATTTCTACAGTGACGTGGACATCAATTGGGGCGATGGCCGTGGTAAAATTGTGGAAGGTGGACGAGGCTTAACCTTATCACTCGATCAACATTCAGGTTCTGGTTTCCAATCCAAAAATGAGTATTTATTCCGCAGATTTGACATGCAACTAAAACTTATTCCGAACAACTCTGCTGGAACTGTCACCACATTTTTTGTAAGTCTCCCAGTGCCTATATATATAATCAATCAGATATTCAGCCTTCATTTATCCATTGCTTGATAGACAATTCACTAATCTATAAATATGATTCCAACAGTTAGCCTCTCAAGGGTCAGCACATGATGAAATTGACTTTGAGTTCTTGGGAAACTCTTCTGGAGAGCCATACACAGTGCATACCAATGTCTACGCGCAAGGCAAAGGAGACAAAGAGCAGCAGTTCCGCCTCTGGTTCGATCCCACAGCTGCATTTCACAAATACTCAATCGTTTGGAATCCCCAAGGCATCATGTAATTTTTGCAAGCCCTACTTCCAATCTCACTAATTTTCTTTAACTATAGAACACAAAATTGAATATTGATCAGTTGGTGTTGCATGGTTTTAGATTCTGGGTGGACAATATTCCAATCAGGGTATTCAACAATTACCAACCTTCTGGAGTCCCATTCCCGACAAGCCAGCCCATGAGAGTATACTGCAGCTTATGGAATGCAGACGACTGGGCAACACAAGGCGGGCGGGTCAAGACTGATTGGACCAAAGCTCCATTTGTTGCCTATTACAGAAACTTCAAGATCAGTGCATGCGTGAGCGGGTGGTCGGGCGGGCCCTGTGGGTCTAAATCTGGGAACACTTTCGACAATCAGGCGTGGCAAACTCATGAACTTGATGCGAAAGACAGAAACAGATTGCGTTGGGTCCAACAGAAGCATATGATATACAATTACTGCACTGATAAGTCTAGGTTTCCTCAAGGAATCCCATCTGAATGCAAGCGATCCAGATTCTAATTTTGGATCCATCTTCTCTTCGAATATCAATTCTTAATTTAAACTGTTTTATGGTGAAGAGTTCTCCAGTGTTTCATGCATGGGGATTCTTAGTTAATTATTTCATTGTTTTATTCTATTGTTACCCGTGATATATATCAATATATATTCTTAAATTCAAGATTAAGGAATAACTTCAGAATTTTAGCTACCCATGATAAATGTGTATGTATAACATTTCTTATTAATAAACATTACTAACAGCAAAAAATGAATGGTTTAATTTATGATATACGAGAGAAAAGAATTAAGATATGAAGCAAAAAAAAAAAAGTAAAAATCCTTTTCTAATTTTATAATATATTATTACTCTCTCTTCTTGACTATCTTTTCCTTTTCTCTTCTTGCTTAACTTATTATTACCTTAATTAATACTTTAAACTTATTCGGTTGAGTGGTCAATTCAAGAAGATCTCATTTGCTTGTAATGATAAAATTGAATGTGATTAATAAGTGTATAATTGATTATCTAGAAAATATATCCTTATCATCTAATATTTTATTTGTTGGTTTGGATTATTAGTTTGGATATCCTAATTTTAATACAATCGGTTGTTTGGATACTTAGCATTATAACTTATGCTAAATGTAAAATATCAAATTTATCTCTCATCTTTTTTTAATAGTTCAATATCTTTGTGGAAAGGGTTTAAATATATGTTGTGTATGTAGTGATTAAGTCTCTCTCTTTTTTTATTTTTTATTTTTTCTCAATCATTTATAATTTTCTATTACCCAGAAAAGAGTTGATTTTTTTATTTTGCAAACATAATTCGCTTTTAAATTTTATTATAAAATCTTACAATATTTCACAAATTAAACTATTTCTATTTGATGTGCTTATGGATATTAGTTTTTAATTTTATAAAAATATATTTATATTAAGTGCATATCTATATTTAAAATAATATTATTTATTTTTCAATTTATGGGAAAAAAATTTAATTATTAAATCTTATTATTATGGATGAAATAGTTTTTATATAGAAAAAATTTTGTATTTCTTAGATAAATATTTTTAAAAAATATTAAAAAAAAAGTTTGATTATGGATATAATTTAGTATTTTCATAAAAATATAGTTATATAAATCAAGTTTTAGTGATATATATATATATATATATTAATCATACATAAAAATGTATAAATATATATATGAAAACATTGATGTATTAAAATCAAGGGATAATTTTGTCATTTAATTTGTTAATCCCAATACTTCTAATTTTAGGATTATGAATCAAGCCAAGAGGTTGAGACACATAAATCCAACACTTTAGAATAAATTGCTGGTTTTTTATTAATCATATACTTCAAATATGCCAACCAAATATTCAATTACATTAAATTATAAATCTATCTTATACAATTCTGACAAGCAAACGAACTCTAATGATATGTGGGGATGGCAACAGGTGGGTTAAACGAGGGTGGGAGGATTTGTCAAAGCCCGAGATCAACTCCATCGTGGATTCGGACCTGTCTTTCGTCGGACCCAAATCTTGATGGGTTAGACTTGTATGACTGGTTTCACTCAATTGTTTATGTTTAGAAAGATCAAAAAATTATTTTTTTGAAAACGATGGCATCATCATATCTTTCTACATATCAAAAAAATAATAACATTATTGAAAAATTAATTATTTAAATATTTTTATATGCATGTTTAGCTAGAAATAATATAAATTGCAAATATTATTGTTACCTATATGTACATATCGAATGCACAAACTATTTATTATGACAATTTCATTATTTCTACACAGAACATATTTTAACGTTCCCCTTTTTCTTCACACACACATATATATATAAATACACATCACATAAATATATTTTTAATGGAGCGGGTTCCAGACGAGTTAGGGTACAAAAATTAAACTTTGAGACCTGGCTCAAGACCAATTTATATTTTTAAAACCCGCATCTAATAGGATGGGCCCAGGATGAGTTTGAATAGAACTAAAATCCATTATTATTCCTAGTGATATTGCCCTTATACTTATTTTTTAACCAGAAAAGCTTCTCTCAACTTGACGTATAGAAATCATAACATTATGTAGCAAATTTACAATGTTCAGAAAAAAAATTTCATAGTTAATTATGCCTCCTAAGAACATTTATTACTACAAGTGAAGACAAGACAGGGTCACGTAAAAAAGGCCATGTTAAACTGTTGGCCCAATACTGCAATAATCAATAGATGAGAACTAGCAAGCGGACTCATGAATGCGTACTTGAGACTGAATCTACTGATTGATCCAACGACACAGCCCAATTGCTATTTTTAGTCCCGAGGTTGCACATTATTTTCCCTCCAAATCATTTATGGCCAAGTCTATAATAACTTTAATTATACAAATTAGTTATTATGACACGTCGTCCTGTGTGTATACAATAATCATGAATCATTTTTAAAATATGAATAGAAAGTTAGAAGCATAGGTGGGTGCAAAAAAGTTATTGATTGTTTTAGCGGCAGAAACGAATTGCAGACTGCATATGGAAATATTTTTGATAAAAATAATTTGGTATCGCAATATGATAGCTACTATTTTATAATTGTAAGCACTCTTTTCTTTTATACAGTATAGATAACATCATAACAGGTCTAAAAATGAGTGACAGTATATTAAGAGAAAACTCATGTTGTGGCAAAAATAATTAAAATTTCTCCTTTTATAAGATAACTAAATATCTCTACACATGCATGTCGTGTGCCGGTCAGTGTAATTAAAGACGTTACAGGTTATAGTGAAGAGCATTGTTGACCGTGAAAAGAGACGTCTAAACACAAACAATTATTTTCTTTAGAATTCAAAATTTTCTAATAAAATATTATTTTAAAAAATATAATTATTTCAAACACTACTAAAAAAAATTATTTTTTGCAAAGAAAATTTGTGAAATTCCAATTTTTTCTATGCAAATTCCATCGCAAAGAGCTGTTTTTTTAGTGGTGAAATCACCACTCTAATAAAAACTATATATATTTATATACATATCAATCTTAAATTTTAGTATAAACATATAGTTTTTTAATTATTATATCGCTGTAAAAATAACATACTATCATAAAAATTTGATGTGACATCATTAACTGAATAAACATTTTAATGAAAAGATATTTACAGTAAAAAAATTTATCTCTCAAAATATAACCAAATATAACTTCATTTTCATTACATTCTTTAACTTACTACCAAAATAAATTCTCCAAAAAATTTCCAAAACAAAAAAAAATATAACCAAAATTTTTACTCCACCTCAAAAAGTTAGGTGTTCAAAGTCATCTACAATAATAGTTGGTGGAAATTCATTTGTTTCAAATTTATTGTTTTTAATTTTTTTTAAAGATGTTCCAAACAAAAAAAATTTAATTTCTAAAATAATTTTATTTTTAAAAGGAATGGACCCTGTTATTGAAAATTATGATTTTGCATCATGTACAATCTTTCAATTATTACTTTCAAAGCTAATATTGTAAAAGCTATAAAAAATTTTAAATTTTCAACCCTCATTGGAAAACCGTACATCCAATCTAAATAATATTGTAATTTGTTACCGCCGATATTTAGAATTCATCAGTGGAACATCCAACACATTTACATCAAATCGAGGACACGACACATTTACATTGTGTATCGATAAAATATATAGTGGTTTATATATTACCAAACAAAATAATTTGGTCATCATATCAAAATATTGGTTAGTAAAATTCCCTTATATTGAATAAATAATTAATACCACCAAACAGATCCTTAAAAAAAATTAGGGTCCATTGATGATTAGCAGTAGCACTGAGAAGAAGCCGCCAAGAAAAGGCACTTAATTACTTACAAGTTACAAGAGCAATAGCAATATAAATATAAGGGTTAATTGCATTAACCCCCAACCTATGGTCCTCCTTGCACATTGTCCTTCGATCATTGTCGATGTACAATTTCACTCCTTAAACTAATTAAAATATACAATTTCACCCTCTAAACTAATGAAAATGTTCGCCAACACCACATTTGTACTATTCCAATAGAATCTAACAAGAATATTCCGTTGCCTTCTGCCCACGTATTCAATGCTTATTGATTACATTCCACCAGAACAATGCAAATATAGTGTTGATAAATATTTTCATTAGTTTAGAAGGTGAAATTACATATCGACAATGGTTAGGAAACAATGTGCAATGAAAGCTATAGGTTAAGAAGTTTAATGCAATTATCCCTAAATATAAATATAAATAAAT
>JACGDI010005487.1:0-35828 GCA_014898725.1 Jacaranda copaia | reverse complement strand
CCCCCCCCCCCCACTCAATTATAGATAATAATTCTACCGACAAATGTAAGTTAATTTTTGGATATATTGTGTCTAAATATGTTTTATGCAAAAGTTCTCTTTTCCCTGCACTTAATGAGTAAACTATAAATTTCGTTTTAATGAACAATTGTTCCATGAGAAATGTGATTTATTTATTTGTTTTATAATAGAATGCTTTTTAAAAGATTGGGTATTGTTTCTTGAAATTATTGATCAGAAGCATGCATTCTTGTCAAAACAAGGTTTAAGTTTTGAAAATAAATTTTGGCAATTTAAGAATTAGAAAAATCCCCATTAATTTTCTATAAAAAAATATTTTTTTATCCATTAAGGCATTAATTCATATACTTTTAATTTGAAAAAGATGTTTTAACATTTTATTAGTAGATAGAATAATTAATGTAAACTCTATGTAGGGCTATAAATGAATATTCAAAAATTTACTTATCGTTCATATTCGTATCCGTCTACCCGAAATATTATCTACATTCATTTAAAACAAATATTATCCATATTCAATTGATATATATCCATTTACAATCATATTCGATCCATTTAATATCTGTTTTGAATATATATTCATTGAATATATCTATTTACATATTCGATTTTTGTAACTTAATTATAGTAATATTTAGAAAAGAAATTGAAGAATAAAATTAGTCAACATATATTATTGTTGGTTGACTATTAAATTTAAATGTCATTATTAATATTAATTAGTGCTAATAATGAATCAAATAGTTAAATATTTATTAGAAATTGTGTTGTTTGCTTTATTGCTTCTTTTTTAATAACATTGTATAGCTCCTTTTATTACAAATATGCATTTGTTATATGTTAATGGATTCATACATTCTGACACTCGCAAACAAATATTTAAATAATTATCATTGAATATGAATATCCAAAAAAATAATATTTGAATTTAAATATGAATGCATCTAAATAATTATATTCGAATATGAATATATCCAAATTCGATCAATATACAACATATATGAATTCAGATATCACTTTATAAATATCTGTAGGATCCACATTCGTATCCAATTATTTAAAAAATTAATTGAATATAAATATAAAAATAGTATGTACGATTCATTTATTGTCCATTTACACTCCTAACTTTATAATAAAAGGGTAAAATAACTTTAACCCAGCAAATAAATCCAAATATGGCCTAAAATTTACAGGTTGCGCTGTGTGGTCAAAAATCACAATCCCCTTTCGTAGCCAGGTTCCAACCAAATTAATGCATGGCCGCACCCGTTGGCTTGCGCGTATAATTATTTTTGTCTGCTGTTGGCTTCCATCCTAGCTAATTGCCATCCAGCTCACTGGTTCTCTTCTCTGGATCAAAAACTGACCCCCACCCCTCTCGATCTTCCCTATATATATTGAGGATAGCTCATGCATGAACATCACCAAATACAAGAATTTTAAGTCATTCCTTCGTATAAGAAAAAATGGCCATCTTTCGCAGTCCACCAAATTTCGCAGTGCTCTCACTTTGTATAGTGTTGGGCTGTCTGACAGCCCCATCCGCCGGAAATTTCTATAGAGACGCCAAAATTACGTGGGGTGACCGCCGTGCAAAGATACTTGAAGGCGGACGGGGCCTGTCTCTGTCTCTAGACCAATATTCAGGCTCTGAATTCCAGTTCAAGAAGGAATATTTGTTCGGAAGATTTGACATGGAACTCAAACTTGTCCCGGAAACTCTGCCGGAACTGTCACCGCTTTTTTCGTTAGTGCCCTTCAATTCTTCTTATAGTTAATATATAATATTGTTAAATTATTTCTCAAGTATTAATTTCTTGGTTTGCATATACACATGGTATTTATCATCTCAAGGAGAAGGGCACGATTAAATTGACTTCGAGTTTTTGGGCAATTCGAGTGGACAGCCTTACACTCTGCACACAAATGTGCATGCACAAGGCAAAGGAGACAAAGAACAACAGTTCCATCTCTGGTTCGATCCAACTGCTGCATTCCACACTTACTCTATTGCGTGGAATCCTCAGCGCATCATGTAATTAATCTTTCAAAACCCTTGATAAGTCTAATTTCCTAGGCCTTTTCATTAATATTTACAAATCACGGTTTCTAATCAAACGGAACAGAAATTAAATTTTGGCACATACGAATTTCAGATTCTTGGCGGACAACAGTCCCATCAGAGTATTCAACAATCATCGAGCCTCTGGAGTCCCATTCCCAACGAGCCAGCCCATGAGAGTATACTGCAGCTTGTGGAATGCAGATGACTGGGCCACACAAGGCGGGCGAGTCAAGACGGATTGGACCAAAGCTCCGTTTGTGGCATATTATAGGAATTTCAAGATTGATGCCTGCCAAGTGGAAACATCTGGCGGGTCTTGTAGTTCAGATCAGGCACTGGATGCTAAGGGAAGAAACAGATTGAGACGGTTCAGCATAACCACATGAAACTATTGCACTGATGTTCAAAGGTTTCCTCAGGGAGCATCTATTGAGTGCAAGCGTTCTAGGTTCTGATCAAGCACCGAGATATAAAACTACAAATTCTTAATTAATTGGAGATGTTGAGGTTGTGTGATTGATTTGTGTGTGAGTTTGCATTCTTCATTTGTTGTGATTCTTTTTATTAAATAATGTAAACGTTATCGAAAAAAAATAATTATCAGAGTAAATTATAATATGATAATTCTTCACCCTTATAGATTGACGTCCCTTTTCATTCCAAATGTCACTAAATTTGTTAAGTAATTACGGTATTTCTTATCCAATTTTCAGACATGTGAAAAATATGAAAGCTAACCTTTGACAAGCAGCAAAGCAAGACATGAAATAGCACATTTCTTAATTGAAGTCATGTGCATATATACATATGTAACTAATAATATGTACACAGATTAATAATACGTCGTCTTCTAAGAGAAAATTTTATCCAAAGTGTCATATTGAAAAAAGTACTTTTCATATCATATAATTCCAATTGTCCGCAGCCGAAACAAAGAGAATTTTATAACTTTTATGAATTAAGCTTGCCATGGCCCAATATGGCTTAAATTGCCCAAAAACTACATCTAAGTGCTTTTTGGCTTTCATTTTCTTGTCATATTATGTTCTTTCAGAAGTTAATTGATAGCACTTATTTCTTCTTTCAAATAGCTCAATTATAAATAAATAAATACTAAATATATGTATATATAGGTTATTTGTCTTTTATAATTATAGAAAGCACGCCGCCTGATATTTTTTAAAAAATTTCAATTAATTATTAGACAATGTGGCCTTTTCTGTCAACAGTTAACAAAAGTCAAGTCAAAGGACTATTTTCGTTTAAAACAATATTACAAAATCTATAAAAAGTCATTATGGCTAAAAATTTCGGACTAACAATACACATTCAGAAATGTAGATAAACGTGAGACTAAAAAGGCAATTTGTGCCTTTTTTTAGTATGGGTGTTTTTACCCATTTTGGTTTTCCCATATGGGGTAAAATATATATTTTGCCCATTTAGGATTATCAAATGTCATATGACTTTTTGAGGGTAAGGCATTAATTTAGTGTTTACAAAATCATAAAAAATAAAAATAAAGAAGGAGGAGGAATGTCTAGACCGTCTTGATGGGATGAACAATAACAAAAAATAGTCAAAAGTACATAGTAAATGACCCTGCTTAATTATCATGCAAACTCAGTTAGTTTTCTTGTTTAGGTTTTGCTACTGTGAATACTAAATCTTTTTAACTTTTTTATGTAAGAAGCAAATTTTTATTCTTTGTTGACAGGCCACACATTCAATGAATCCTTCAACAGCTTATTGAAAGACATCACTTTTCATTGTTTATTGGTTGAACTTCATATACTTTAAGCATGTTTCTCCGAATATCTTCTATGAATTATTAACTAGTTTTAGCTAGAGAAAGGAGTATTATTAGTCCATGAAGAAATGAAATTAAAAAAATGGCATGGGAAAATGGTAATTTTATCCATAAGATTTTGAAAAATATAACCTAACATGAGAAATATGCGGGTACATGTCAATTTAATAAATTTATTATTAGAAGACACATCTTAATAAAATCAACCTTCTCACATAAGATAAATACTTATGAAGTGAACATGGGCCTAGCCATAAAACCTTAGTTCAGCTCCTACAAATAGTTCCAAAGTTAATAAAAGGGATATAAAACCATTTTACACTTGAGCTATTTTTTTAGAAGCAACGTTTTCCTTAATTAGGAACTCACACTTCCCATTCTCCAACGTTATGTCCCAAGAAAAACCTTCAAATGGAAACAATCATGTATCATAGCTTTAAAAAAATTAGGTAATTGAATTATTTGCAAATAAAGAGTATGAGGCATAAAGTGTCATAGGTAAAGCATATAGAGGAGGAGGAGGAGGAGGAAAGCTAACATATCGTTAATGATGGAGGCAATGAAACTGTGGAGTGGAGACATAGTGAAGAGAGGGTGCGCGGGCGCTAGGTGAAAAAAAGTGAAAAAGTAAGAGAAAGGAGAGGCGTGTGGGCAAATATTTGAAAAGCTTCCAGTGAAATTTATGTTAAAAAATTTTTAATGGTAAATTATATTTTTCAACGGAGTTCAATCAAACAGATCGTTGAAAATATAACAAAAAACACAAATTTCTGTCTAAAACACTTTCGTAAACTTTTCAAAAGATATCGAACAAAACAGGTATCCTTTTATGCGTCAAAAAAATTGTTGGCATCCCATTAAAAGTTTCCGATTGTCGATTGAAAATTTCCACCCAAAGAAGCTCATTTTTTTGTAATGGTTATTATAAATTTAAGCTCTTAAACCCTTCGATCCATACTGCAATGCTGGAGAAGACCGATCCACACAATTAACAAATTCCAAGTTTCAATCGACCTCAGTACTCCAAATCCTATGGAAAAAGGCTTGTAAAATTCCCATTTATTCTCATTATCCAAGAAAAGCAGAAATAGCCTCTTCAGGTCGGCATCTGTCAAAATGAATGATGTTCTCATGGCAATTAAGGTACTATATTCACAATTGACAGAGTTGTCTTGAGAGTGGTATTCAATATAAAACCACACAACTATAATACCCGTTAGAACTTTATTCTCACTTCAGATTTACATTCTATTATTGATGATATCCAAGGGGTCTGGTAAATGACTGTAATATGTACTATGTCAAAACAATCTGCAATTTGGAAAGAAAAATTAAGTAATTAACCAATTTGTTCTTATTTCCAACCACTACACACTACAGGGATGTAGATACAAATAACCAAGCACACATTATAAGCTCTACAAGGAAGCATAAAAATCATTTATAGTCGAAAAGCTTCCATGGATCGATCTGCATAAGATACAGCCAAAATACACTAATGAACAGCCATAGCATAAACCTTCCTCTGAATGTGGTTTAATAAACACTTCATCCTCACAAGTATTCCAACAGATCATGTTGATTTCGTAATTCCCATATGACAATCTTGCCATCCAATCCTGTGATAAATACATATATATATATATATTAGTCGTAATCTTTGTGGAAATAATGGATATGAATCCAAGTCAGCTTATTCTAACCTGAAGTGCTGAAGCTGGTAACTGTAGTATCCCCTGCATTCTTGAGGGGCACAATAGAACTACAATTTGGAAGCATGAAAAGGGAAAATTTTACCCTCCCAAGTTCGAGGAAAATAAGTAAAGGTCAAAACGGGAAACTAAAACACATACGTGATGCAGTTTTCGTGCACACCCCCACGAGTTCTGGAAGTTTCATTGGTGTCATTGCTTCCATATTTTGATTGGCCATAAAATTTTCCAAAGGTTTCTGAAAACTAGAAAAGAAAAAGAGAAAAAATGAAATATTAGAAAGTGCTGTACCAGTTAATAATCAAAAAGATGTCCAAAACCAACTTAATATGGCAGACTATCATTACAACTCCCATGTAATGTAACAAGGTGTTATGGATAAACAATTTGTATGTTGCATCCATTTATTCAATGCAAAATAATAAGACGATGCCTAACAGGAGGAATATTTGTATGCTGAATTTGATTGATATCCACACTCCTAGATAGTATAAATAGTCAATAAACAATATATTGGTTTTGTATTTATCTAAAAAATACCATTCTAGTGGCCACTGCCTTCCATTCAGTCAGCAACATATAAACCCCAAAGAGATTAAGATAATAAATATATACCTGTGAGCCATATTTTGCACTTGAAGATGTTTTCCTCTCATCAAGGAACTTCAAGAAACTCCTACAAGAAACAACAGATCCAATTAATTTCCCAGCACAGACTTTGATTCTCAGTACACTCTCCCTATGCCCCGTGCAGCATTTTTTACTGCAATATTTAAGCATTTTATGCATGTGGCAATTGATGAAATGCGACCAAACATGCACTGCAACACTTCTTTTATTGTTTCTTACATCATGTGAAGGGAAAAGAGAGAGAAGGAAAAAGGATAGGGAGAAAAAAAGAAAAGAGAAGAGAGAGAGAGTTTTTCAATCGGCCACGAAAGACAATGTATATTGCACAGAAATATTAGAAACAAATGCCAAATTATTAGTTGTAAACAAAAGTCTGCTTCAAAGAAGACATTGATAGTACTGCAGAAACTCGAGCCTAGGCAATTGTACGACTCTTTGCAGAAAAGACATACAGATACAAATGAAGGATACTATTTCATATTGATGTATTGATCTTCAAGTTGACTGCACATATAAGGTGGATGTGTGCTAGTCAGCCAACAAGGCACCTATATCACAACTCAAATTCATTGCAATATGAATTTAGGCTGATACAAACTTTTCAAGGTAAATATGAGAAAGAAAAGCATATTATCAAAATAGTAATTGACAGATCCAAAACATTTATATCTTATGCATGTCAACATTTATGCAATTTACAATTAAACAGAAAACAGAACCAAGGAAGCTAAAAATCCAATCAGAGAGTTTATTCCAGAAGCACAACTCACCATAAACCCCTTTCATCTGCAGTGAATACCATTGGATTGCAATCAAATCCCACACCAATAACCATTCTCTCGGAAATGAACAAAACCTAAATCATATGCGTCAATCTTGGTATTTCATTAATATCATCATAATAAAGATCATAGGAAAAAGAAAATGTTTAAGAGTGGATGCTGACCCACATCACGAAGTGGCAAATCACGGAATGCTACACTCTGAGCAGATGGAGAAGGACCAACATCATCAACGAAGTAGATCATTGAATTGTGACCTGAGGTTTTTGTCCCAACCAGCAAAAGCATCAAAGACAACATGCAGGTGTTGAACATTGGGATCCTATCCCAAAATGGATTAAGTAGATTTTGAAATATAGAATGGACTCAAAAGAAAATCTAAATATATGTAGAACATGATTGATTTTTAATAATCCACATGTCAGCCAAAGACAAGGGTATACAGCAATTAATAAGCAAAAGATCAATTAAGCCTCTGGTTCACATTCTGATGCAAAACTAGCAATATTCTGCTAACATGAAATTTGAAGCAAGATTTTTTTGAAAACAAAGCCAAGTAATGAATTTCTGACCTACATAAGCCAAGGTATTGCCACTTGGGGACCACTTCATACCAAATGTCCAACTCAATGAGAGATCAAGCTGCATAATTTGCTGCTCCAAACAAAAAGAACGCGAGAAAGTATTAGAAAGAGAATCAAGTTTACCATGCACAGATTGATGAATTGAACTTATAAGGATAAATATTTGATGAAAAAGAATAACTATTAATAAATAGTATGTAGATCATGCTCATAAGACAAGATTTTCTATCTTTATTTCAACTTTTTCAAGATCTACAACTTTGTCGGTAGCTTTCAGATTAAGGATGCTGTGAAAAATAGGTGGTAGTAAGAGAAAAATGGGGAAGAATAGATGGAATCCACGGAAAAAGTGTTTGACATGGGATTGGGGAAAGAGCAGCGGAAAAGGGGAGTGTATATTGACAAATAAGAGCTTGGAATTACAGGTGGGATCAATTAAGGCTATTGAAATTTCAGACACACTCAAAACTGTGTGTTTAATGCTAGCTAGCTGGCGACAATAATTTTAATTTGCAGCTACAGTGTTTGAAGTGATCAAATTTGTAATACTACCTTTCTGCATGATTCAATTCTTAGCTGAAGTAGCCTCATTTCCCAAGTGCAAAGAACAAATGTAAGGCAAGATTTGTGACCGTAAGAAACCAATATAAAAATCATGTGTGGATAAATCAAATTAAAGGTCCAAAAATGGATTGCCATAGCAATATCTTACTATTTAAATGCTTAAAATTCAAATGAATAGAGATTCTGAAATTCTCTGCGCAGGCAATGATCCTAGCAAATAAAACAAACAGATAAACCAAGCAAATCATTCTTTCCTATACTAAAATTACAAAAATATAAGTTAATTGACACTTCAAGAAACATGTCTCTATCCAAAATAAGATGACTTTAGAACCTCATGCGACGTTCCTGTTGGGCATGCAATATTTTTGAGACATCCCATATTATGAATTGAAAAACTTAAACATTACCTATTTTCACATACTTCGTTGATAATCAACAATCAGATTTTTCTTAACCATAACCAGACATCAGAAAACAGATTTTTTTTTTCTTTCAAATGCCAGTATATAAAAATGAATTTCTAAAGATTTTTTTCCTGATGAATCCAGTACAGACCATGACAAATTAAAAATCTCATACACAATATCAACCGATAATTCAATACTCAATTAATCAATCTTCAAATCTAACATTCTTAAGCCTGTCCCAGAAACAGAAGATTAGAATGATGCAGCTTTAGGCACTGGTGACATGGGCGAGTAAGTCAGAGACACTGCTGGACCTTTACCTTTAATCAAACCAGATATTTTATCACACATAATGGACCACTAGGCTACTACATAATACAAGAGTATAAAAATAAGTTCAAACCTCCCCAAATTTTGAATCAGAAGAAGAACCTGCAGAGTTCCTGTAGTAAATTACCAGGCAAAATATAAAAAGTTATAAACAGAGGAAAGTTGTTCTGCAAAGGGGAGAGAATTCTCTATATCGTTGAAGGTACGTACTTGGTGTCTACCCCTTTGATGAAAGTAGAGAATACTCGGCACTTTCCATCTGTCGATGTGGTTGCAACTAGAATCTGAGACAATATTACATTTAAAAAAATAATAAATGGAGAAATGTCCACTAATCCACTTGCTTAAGGAAGCAAAAAGCCGTACATTAGTGACATGCCTGAATGCAAAACTAATGACTGAAACTGATTGACAGCTTCAGTGGGAGGACAAAGGCCTACTTGGCCTAATTTAAAGATGCATGATGCCACAGCACCTCTTTTTTAAATTTTGCTCCTGCAACCTTTTTTCTTCCTTTCAACATAATACAAAACATGGGACAACAACTAAATTGATAATGCTTGGGTTTTTAATAAATTTAACTCACAAACATTAGCCATGAATTTTTTTTGAACAGTAGCTGCATAAAAACAAGCAGAACATATTCTCTACGTCTTCTATACCGATTTTATTGTTTTTGTAATAAAAGTTTACTCGGGCTTCTCAACGTTAAATAGAGCTTGACCGCTTGAGAGCACTTCAAGCTATACACCAGCACTTCTTTTTTCTCATAAGAAAAGGTTAAACTGTTATGGCACATGACACTTTTATGCAAAGGCAATATAAGTACAACTGTGCATTTTTATCCAAACACAAGTAAGCGCAAGCATTTAGATACACAGGTACAGATAATGGTTGAGAAACACTCACATTATTAGGATGCCAGGCAACACACGTCACAGAAGAATCATGTCGCTTCCTTATAATTTTGCTGACCCACCTTTGGAAAGTTTAACAGAGATATATTGAGACATTGACAGAGACAAGACAAATTTACAGTTGCAGAAAGATAATGTAATGCCTAAAAGACAAAGAACATATTTATGAACCTGATTTTGTATATAGGAAAGATATCACAAAGGTCCTCGATATATCTTTCTCAGAAGATAAACATAGATGCAATGGGAATTTACCCTTCTAAACTGGCAGCAAAGCTTCTACTCGATTAACCATCTTAGACCAAATTTTCCCAGATATTATTCTTAATTACAAATTGTTCACAAAAAACAAGCAGTAATCAGAATGCTGAGACTTCACTTGGTTGATTGAACCTAATACTTAAATTATGCGCTAATCCTCTGTTTAGGGCCCATAATCAAAGTCCCTCACAAGTACTTGTAAACACATAGACCTACAACCTATGTTTTAAAATCTGGGCTAGTGATAGAACCAGTGGCCTTACTGTATTAAGTTAACTGGTTCAACAATGTGACACCAATATGTTATTATACATCTTTAAAGTGTATATTATTTTATATCACAAATAAAAACAGAGAGATACATATAATTTACAGAAAATGGAAAATTAACGAACAAGCGACACTATACTCAAAATTTTCGTCATAATTCACAAATTCATTAATTAAAACTGTCACTCTATGCTACTTAAGATTCACAAAGTAATAAACTAGGAATACATTTTGCATTGCAAAATGTGAAAATTAATTAATTAATTAAGATCATCTCACAGTATGTTATTATGCTAAACCTTGCGAATACTAATGTATACCTACAATTTTGTTAAAGAGCAACTAACAATTTGTCTTCTATATCAATCTCAAAAAATAGCAATGTGTCATATTATCCTTTACATGTCACAAGAGTGAGTATTCTCTCGATGTTGCCTCTTCATTTCTATTCGTCTTTATATATATACATATATATATAGAGAGAGAGAGAAAGGGTCTAATCAGCGGATAATCATTAGTTTATAAGAGTATTGCACAAACCCATCTTAGTCATCTTCATCTTTCCTCATCTAACTTACCATTCTTGAAATCCACCACACTCTTCCCAACACCCCCCGCATACATGAAGCAGAAGCACTGCACTAACCATAGATTAACAGTTTATATGTAATTGTGAAGTAAGAGTTTATATTGAAACTTTGAGAGTTGAGATCAGGAGAAAATTTTTGGAATAGAGCCAGTGTTGCTTAATTTTTTTTTCTTTGCAAATTGATCTGATTTCGTTTTATTCAGAGAAAAGTGAATCCACTATAAGACAAAGAAAAAGAAACAATTTCATTGTACTCCCAATAGAACTGGTCAGTCCAGTCCAGTTCCTAAAACATTGCCGACATCTACACCATTCCAGATAAGCACGGAGCATCTATGCATGCATTTGTCTACATGCAGGCACGAAATGATTTCTTGTTGTGTCATAGTTTATCAAAAAAGTTTATCAATGATTAACTGCTGGCCAGCCGACAAAGCAACCCCACATTCTACTAAAATAACCAAACAAAAGCAACTTAAGCTGGGATAAGTCAAGCCATAACAATTTTAAACTAAAAATTCATGACATCCATCACCTGAAAAATGAAAATGTGAAACAAACAACAGCTAGGAGATCTTACCAATTGTTTTCTTGCTCATAGTAGCATATACAAACAGTTTTAGCCCCACTTCCAACAGCAAACTTGTTTTCTGAAAGAGAAAACATAAAATTGTTAAAAGATTGATCAGAATCACCATATAAAGAAATCGAAGATGCATGAAAACCTAACATGAGCTCTAGTAATTCCGCTGCAATCAGGTTAGTGTAACAGCAGTCCCTATGATATAGAAGCCAATACCTTAACTTACTAATTAGAATGATGTGCAGTCTGCTGCAGAATAGGAAAACTAAGAGCAAGTTAAAGCAACAATTGCTACCTATAATATGCAAATTTATTACCAACCGCCAAAGTGTTTGCCATATACCAAATTATATTTCTACGTGTCGCGGAATTAAATTGGACAAATCCTCCCATTTAATATTATAAGTATGTTACATGAAGTTGGAGAAAAAAGCGGCACTATGCCTCAAAGACATGTATTCAATAGCGTAATAATATAATGTATCACTAGGTTGATATTTCATCCCAAAATATTGGATTGACACAACTTGCTAGGATATTTAATCAGCGCACCCTCATTTTTATTGAAACACCAAATCCTCGCTTACATATTAAGTACATATTAAGCACATATCCTTATACATATTAAAACTCTCTTTATCACTGAACTATACCAAAAATCTAATATTGTGACCAGCTTTAAAATTTTTCTCACAGAACTGCCCAATCAAGTGGCAGATGGAGTTTCAACCAGGCCAGAAAGCAGGAGCTACAACCATCAATTATCAAATTGCCAACATTTTCAAACAAACGTCATGAGAAAAGGTTTGTGTTTCACAAGCTACTTATCCTGCTACATAGCATGCAGCCATGCACTATTCTCATTCACACACGCCATGAACTTTATTCCCATTTCCCCGTAAAGATTAGTGTGTCTGCTGTTCAGCTGTGTATAAGATTTAGATACGAGAAAACATCGCTTCTTGTATAGCACATAAAGGACTCAAGTTTCAGTATGTAGCATTCATTAGCTCTGTGCCTGTTGAGGAGAATTCATGAAGTGAACTAACTGAAATTAAAAAAAAAAAATATATATATATATGCATATAGTGCAGACATATGAAGACAGTTAGAGTTTCTTCTATAAAATGTGTGTCATAGCTATTAAGAGCGCAAAGGTGTCTCAGGGCTATAGCGCATAGCGCAATGCGAAGAGCAGGTTTTATTGAAATAAAGCATACCATATGAAAATATTTTCATACTTTTATAGTATAGCTACATACCAAGAATGCCAATAATTTTAAGCAATTATAAAATATATAAACAACTAACACAAAAGATAATAATAAAGGATAACTTAAATTGTTCAACAAACACAAACAAACAAATATATGTCAAAGTTTTTAACTACTCCAGTGTCTAATCATCACCACTAGAATCTTCATCCCCAACTGAGAGAAATAAGACTTGAAAGCTGTGGTGGTGGCAATGTATGTAAGACTTGAGAGTAATGAGAGTGCAAATACATCAGCTTTTATTTTTTTGAGAATAGAACAATCCTACTTTCCCTTTTATAGCACTAGACCCTAATGTTAGTGGAGCCCAAAAATAGCGCGCCTTGGGCTCAAGGCCATAGCCCAAAAAGCCAGTTGAGGTGTGTGCTTTAATGAAATCCACAATGTATAGAGCTGGAGGCGCACGGCCTCATGCACTATGCACTATAACGCATGAAGCGCACACTTTTTACAACTATGATGTGTGTTTTTTGTATTTCTTTATAGATGGCTGCATGATACAAAATCATTTTAGACCACTAGCAGGATGATATTTACAGCTTCATGAAATTGAAAGAGAAACCCATAAATTTGGGCTGTTATCCTCCTAGCAGCTTCCTGATGCACTGATCAGACAAGTTAACAAGATCCAGCAGGCAGCAGTAAATCTGAAAGTTTATGCTTCATGATGAACTTTTAATAAATACTAGTGCATAATTGAGAGATAATATTGAACAGAATTGCTACACGTTTTGACAGAATACCAAAATAATTCAGATAAGAACCAGAATATGAAAATAAATTGGATAGTGATTACAAATCATAACATCCAAAAAATCTGTAATAGACTTGCATACCTTTTGGACTCCACTGGACACAAAGTGCTGCACGATTTAGCCTAAGGATAACAAGAGTTGGCACCCACTCTGTCGCTTCTTGGGACCAAACATATCTGAATAAAGTTTAACTAGGTCTGTCATTATGAAGTTTAAGGGCAACAAGAAACTGAAAACTGCATGACATTGCATGAAAGAACACTTGCAAAACTTTAGGAGAACGAAGGATAGAATAAAGGAAATCAGATCTTGTGAACTATATAAAGAAACACATTATCAATACATCAAGCTCCAGTTGCTTACGAATTCCGATCATGAGAAACAGTAACTATTCTGTTTGAACTTAGGCCCCAATCTACTCCGGAAACAATTTGATCATGCTGTGACCAAAAGAACAAAGTGAGAAGAAAAGAAATGATAAGTAATGTTCCGTAATGTTCCTCTAGGAGTAATCAAGGCAATTAATTAGATGAAAAAGATTTAGTCATGATTATATCAAGAACTTAAAACATAGACAGAAGGATGAACAGCTCTGCAATGAGATTTGGAGTCCTGGCAACATAATTTTCTCCCATAGTTCTTTCCGTAGTTTTTTTTCTTTCAATACTTCGCAGGTCCTAACTAGACAACAAGGCACATGATATGTTTCCACTAACCACAATAGCTCTACAGCTATGCAATACTGAAGAGGTATAATGAACAGTCAAACTATTTCTTATTTTTTATTTTTGGCCTATTTGACAACTGATCAGAGACAAACTTACCTATGTTATTTATTTATTTTCAGTTTGCAGATAGCACAAATGAAACAATTTCTTAAAAGAGTTATCTGTCAGTCCTAATAATCGCCATCTGAGACCCATGGGCACTCAGTTCAAAAATTAAAACACATATCTAATAATCGCCATCTTCCATGTGCTATCATCCAATTCTTTCCTACAAAAGATTGCAAAAGTGACAAATATCCTCCTATGATGAAAATATGACAATGGTATATATATATATATATATATATAATATTCAACCATAATCAAAGCCTCCAAGCTTCTCCCTTTTCTAACTTAAGCAACACAGTACCTAACTACAGCACAATGCACATTCTATTCATTTCTAATGCAGCTGCTGCAAAGTACTATACGGTAAACAAGATTGCTACAATTTTCAAAACATGCTAACTGCTGATTAGTTAATGCCAGCACGAAGTTTTTCCGCTGTGGAATTCCCTCAAATAAAACTGCTACTGAATACTATCAAACTGATATCTCATAGGACACGAAAACAAGACAAACAAGAGCCACTTCCAGTGTACCTTCTGAAGAACATGGATCTTCTCCCACTTGCCGTCTAAGAATTTATAGATGTGCACTTCGTTGTTATTTGGACAAAATGCTATCACTACAATTCAAAAAACGAAACAAATTACGGCCAATTCAATCACCCATAAACACGCGAAAGGAAAGAGATTATAAAAGATTTGCGAAAGAGGATTACTGGAGCGATCTTGATTCCAAGCATGGCAAGTGATGCACTGGGCGAACCGATGAACTGAAACTGCGGCCATGATATTTGGTTTTGCCTGCAAATCGAGCTATTAAGCGAGAGAAATTAGGGTTCTGGGATTGAAATTTGTATCAATTGCGTAAGATCTGAACTTGAGGAGGAAATCTTCAGTCTAAACCCTACCCTCCACCTTCTATTCTTTTCTTCTATAGTTGACGCCAGTAGCTCTCATAGATTCCCGAAAAACAGAACTCTCCTTGAGACAAATGGGAGGAATGCCCAAAATGGTCATTCCACGTATTTTCTATTACTTTCTTTGCTTTTCAAATTTATTTTTGCCCTCTGCTTCTTCCCTTTTTTAACTTTTCTTTTCTTACCCTTTTCGGTTGAGAAATACATAATTTTATTTCTTATGACTAGTGCACCTTTTTGTACGAAAAGTGATAGCATATGGCCGCAAAATTAAATGTAAAATATTTATGCATAATGGCTGATGACATAATTATTGGTTTAATTACAATTAAACATGTATTTACACATAATTATATCTGTATTTAAAAATATATAATATTTTTTAACACTACATATTTATTTATATATAAAAACATCTTATGAGTACATATGTTGATATATAGTAACTACAGAGTTTATTTAATAAACTTATATATTAAATGTAAATATGTATGTGTGCATTATAGATAAATTTAGATATATAGAAGCATTTTATTTAAAAAAGTATTTGTCTTATATAAATATTTACCGATATATTTTACTAACACGTGAAAGCAACACATATTACACATATTTTTGATAAGTATATCATATTAAAATTTGCCGTTTTATACATACCATATTGTTTATATATATTTAGGTGCTTGTAGGTGCCATAATCAAAAGTTTTCGCAAAGATTTGCGGTGCAAACAAGTTTTCTCTTTAATTATGATGATTTTTAGCTAATTCCACTTAGTTGGGATTAATTATTGCTCATGATTGCAAGCAGGGGTGTTCATCCGATCAGGTTGATCCGATGAATCCAATGATCCAAACCGAACCAATTAAATTGGTTCGGGTAATCGAGTTTGATTGAGTAAAATCCGATCAAACACAATTATATTTGGTTCGATTCTCGAATTTCACTCCCACCGACCAAACCCGACCCAATTAATTAAAATAAATAATAATTTATTATTTTTTTTTAAATTATAACTTTTGTTATTTATATTTATATTTAATGTTCAATTGAAATTTGAATTTAGAATTTTACAATATCAATCATGACTTGTGACAAATAAAGAGATAATTTATAACAATTATATCTTGTGGTGCTCTTATGCCATACTGTATGCTTTTGAATTTTAATGAATATTTTAAAAATAATTTAATTGTCTTGATTTTCTAATTAAAACACTAACAAAATTGCAACGAGTGCTTTCTCCTCCCCCTCCTCTTTCTTCTTCTTTCTTTCTTTGTTTTTTCCCCTTCAAATCCTACTACCTGAACCAAACCAACCCAATCTAGAAATTAAAAATAAAGAAACCCCACCCGAACCAATTAAAAATAATCGGTTCGGATTCATTTTCCCCCCAAACCGGAACCAACCCGACCCGTGAACACCCCTAATTGCAAGGAGAATTAACTTTCTTTTCCGTTTTTATAGAAATATGCTAAATTTTTAACTCTTTAACCCCACTTGTCTTAATCCCACCAAAACAAAAAGTGAAATTAATAAGCAGGATAAACTTTTACCAAAATGTCATTCCTCCATACCAAATACGTCTTAATAGAACGAAGGCATTCATATTTGAGTAAGACTAACAACCCACCATGGACCAAACTTTAGATCCATTTAATATACATTGGTTTTAGTATAACGTGAAAGGCTGCAAGAAATCTAAAGTAGTGCTTCAATAGTCAACAATCTTGTAACTCAAGATAAAGAAAGAACAATTTTGTTCGCATTGAACAGTAACTTGGAAGCAAAAAGCAATTCCAACCCAATATTTCATTCATCATCAAATTTTACTCCATTGTACCGTGTTTATTCTCCAGTTTCAACAACTGTAATCTTGTTTGTTCATCCAGTGTGAATCCAGCCATCTCAGCCTCACCGCAGATTTCCTTGCACTTGGCTAACCTCCCCAAGGCCATATAAATTCCAATGACTTCTCTGTAAATATCATAAGTCGGAGCAAAACCAGATTCCTTAAGTTTAGAATAATATCTGGCAATTCTTGAGAGATCATTCAAAGCAACAAAAAGATTTATCAGCACACGATAAGCTGGGAGATCAAGCATACAATTTGAAGCCTCCATTTGCCAGACAACAGCCATTGCTTCCCTATATTTATTCTCTAAATACCGACTATGTATTAGGGTGGTGTACATGACTACACTAGGAATGTTACCAGAGGTTATGAACCAATCATATAAAGCCTCTACAATATCAAACTTCCCCAACCTTTTGCATACTTTCATGATGGCTGTGCAATCCTGCTGAGTCAATTGAAGATACTCTCTCTTTGCAAGCTCCTCCAACAAGGGCAAAACCAACATTCTTTTATCGGGATTTTTCCCAAGTTCTAGAATCAGTTTAGCATACACACCAGGGTCCAACATCCTTTTACCTTCTGTGGCAGCCGAGAGAAGTCTCCAAGCAAGTCTCAAGTTCCCTCCTTTAATGAAACCCTTCACCATTGCCTCATACACGCTCCGGCTTGCTAAGCTGATGAACTTCTCCAAGTCAAAAGACATTTTCAACTCATGTGCTCTAGCCAAGACCTCAACAGTGGAAGCAAGGACACGATCGTCAGGGAACAAATGTGGCTGGTTCTGAACCCAACAGAAAACATGTAAAGCTCGGTCCGGATGACCCATATGGCCCAATTCACGGACTGTCAGCGATAAGGACCCTTTCCGCAGAAACCTAGCCCACTGGTTGAGAACTATGGACGCATTTTCCTCAGGAGGTAGGTTCCTGATGTCCCTGGCTAAGCTAATCAAGAAAGTTGGATTCTTGTAAATCTGATTGGATATGGGCTGCCTCACACAACAAGCAAGATGAGTCCTGATTAGTTTCTTGGGCGTCGGAAGTCCCAAAGGTTGAATCTTATGAGGAAGAGGGAGTGGGAGAGGCCTTTCCCTATCCAATTTTCCGGGCTTCTGAGGAACTCTTCCCTGGAAAAGGGATGAAATAGCTTCAGTCTCATCCGACTCCCACACCACATTTCCATCATAGCTGTCACTAAGATCATTTTCATCATAATCACACCGAAGGGCAGCTGAATCAGAACCAGACGAAGGCCCTTCACATGGAATTGGTTCCTCCACGCGATGAAGCGCAGGATGGAAATCGGGTGGAGGCTCAGTCCGTCGACGATGACGAAGGTTCTTGGGAAGCTGCAGTTTTCTATGGTGAGGTTTCTTCCTATTATCAGAGCGTGACGCAAATACTATTCCATGTGAGAATCCAGTAATATTACTACGCTTAGAAAATGGAAACGAAAACAAATAACAGAGTACGCTCTCCATCCATGAAAATCAATCAATCAGCCAAGATGCCTGGCCTGAATCAAATCAATTTAACAACTTCTAACAGACATTTCATCAAACAGCAGGTAGTTGAAGCACAAAGACGCTGACATTTCTGTACCAAACTACGAACCTCGTGCTTTCTGATAGGTTATCTTCGTGAAAAAACCGCAAACATCACAAACCCACTAAGTGGCTAGCAAAGATGTGTATTTCGGTTTGTCTTTTTCTCGTCTTGCTGCTGCCCCATGACATAAAGAGAGACATGGACAGAGTTTTCGAGTACTTGCGAGGCTTCGCAAAAATAAAGCGAGTCCAAACTAACATTTAGGTCATGTTGGAAAAATCGGATCAATGAACGGATTGGTGGTTTTATTGATTATTGATTTAATTGATTTAACTATTTATGTAATTGGTGTGATATTATTATTATATGTAATATTATATAAATATATTAAAAATATAAAAAATATAAATATATATAAAGAAAAAAAATAAAAAATTACTTAGTATCATGAAACTTTCTCCAAACTTTACTTCATAGTAATATCCATACATCAATTTAAAATGTTAAATCATAAAATAAGATTTGTTAAAAAAAATCCTTATATAGTCTATTACAACTTATAAAATAATAAACACCAACTCAAATAATATAAAAATTTAAAATGTAAATAAAAATCAATACTATTTTTAATTTTTAAATTTTAGTTTTTATTTTCAAGAAAAAAGAAAGAAAAAACCAGTTTAAAGTCAAACCAATTCACCGATTGAACCATTTTTTGCCAGTTCACACTGGTTGGCATCAATTTTTTAATCAACTGATTTTATATAATAAACTGAATGACCGGTTCCCAGTCGAATTCAGCCAATCCGATCCGGTTTCTCAATCAATGCATTTAGGATAGGCCTGAAATTTTAATTTGAAGGGCAAAATTACATTGTACACATTTAAAAAAAAAAGGAGTAGAACTTACTTAGCTGTGAAAAATTGAATATTTATTGAATAAATACACTAATATGTTGTTAGAAAAACATATACGAAGTAACAATGGTTGGAAATATTTGTTGGGTCCTACATCAAGCATCCTGTTGATATGGACTTACAGGTATGGATTTCAAATCCATTACAAATTAAGAAGTCTAATTTAAATATCAAAGGCTTCAAGTTCAATGACAATGCAATTTGAATGTCTTTGGGATCAGACCTTGTAACTTGATTTCATAGCCCTTTAGTCCCATTTATAATGTCTTATCTTGAATAATTGAAAAGTTTTAAAAATAATTCAAAATTTAAAAAGTTTGGGTATTTTTACTTCCAACATTTGAAAAGAAAATTTGAAATTTTTTTATGCCTTTTCGTTATTTTAGCCAAAAGTGGAATTGAAAAGACAATTTTAATTTTAAGAGATAGCAAATTGTTTCTTTAATTTAGTAATAGAAATTAAAGAAGTGATTGATTAGCAAGTTTGGATGTGTGCTTATTTTTGCACTTTATAGTGAAGAATATTCTATCATATATCTAAAAAAACCATTATAAATTATTGTGGTTGAAAATAATCTCAAATGTTATTTAAATTTGACATCCAGATAAAGTCAAATTTAATCAGCCATATCATTAGACATTGTATATGACTTGAAAACTTTACTTACACAGACACTTTTTAAAGGAGAACATGCTTGTCACCACAGAATTGTTAGTTATTAGCCCATTTGTTGCACCAAGCAATAAGTTTAAAATTTTATTTAATTTAATTTTAATTTTAGTATGGGTATTAATACTTTTTATAAATATTACAATTCTAACACTTAAAAAAATTAAAATTTTTATTAATATAATATAATTGATGATGTAAATGAGATATAACAATATTTTTATATGAATATGGTTTATGTATCACCAGATCAAATCACATTCTTTAATCTATTTCTACACAGAAATTAATGATTAAATGTTAAATCACTTTATAAATTCAATAAAGTATTCATAAAATATAGTAGAAGATAAAATAAAGAAAATCATTTTAACGTTAACTTGATTTGAAGAAATTAAAGAATTCAACATTTAAAAATGAACTTAGGTGATAGAAGATAAAATATTTTAATTTGCCATAAAATAGAGATTTTGTTTTTTTTTTTAATAAATTATCTTAGTTTATTAGCATAAAAATTAAAACATTAGAAAAATATATGAGCATTACACATACATACATCTTCAAAGAAAAAAAAATAACTTTTAACATACCAAGACAATGATCATATCAAGTTGAAGAAAAAAGAAGACAAATATTTTTATATTTTTAAATAGTAAATTGAACATTTAGAATATTCTAGTACATATATTATTAAAGACTTTTTTGTTAGATTTAGAAATTTTCCCAATTGTAATTTAACTTAATTGAAATGTTAAATATATATGGAATAAGAGATAACTCACGGAATAACATAATATAATACTTAAAATTAAATTATAGTAAATTCTATATTACTATAATACTCACTGATGAGGTAATTTTTGGTATGATAGGTTTTTGAGTTTTGACTATATGGTACCTCAACCTGAAAGATATTTTGAGTGGGCATAGGGTGAAACATCAGGCTAGCCGAGATGGTCCTCAACTATGACTCTCCGATGCTAAAATCAATAAATTAACATGAGAACATTTGGGTAGAGTAACAGTTTAATAATGTTTGCCTAGAGACAAAAGGATAGATTTTCTCTTGAAGTGCTTTTTACACTATTTTCAAAGGTAGGGATAGTTTAAGTCTTTTTGACCTAAACTCAAACCTCACAACTATCTGGCTAAATAGAGAGGGAAACCATACCACCATTAATATAGAAGTGACGGCATTAATGGCGGAGGTGACGTACCATCACACCAATTAATGCGGACAGGCTGGTGGTTGGAGTGTATTAAATGTGGATGTGATGGGCAGCAAGAATGGACATTATTTACCAGATCAACTCCCGCTGTGCTTATGTTGACCTCTAGGTTGCATGAGGTTTATCTCAACCTTCAGGTCATCAAATTCAACCCTTATGGTCAAGTAAGGTCCTAATATTCATGCAAGTGATAGGCCTATGAAGCATATTACCATATATAAAAAGTTTATATATGCATAATGTATGGGAAGCAAGATATATTAATTAAATCGTAATATATATATACACACACCTATATATAGACAACAAGATATATTAGATATTGATATGAGATAACCCAATAGGCCCACTTAACGTGCAACCCAATATCAGTTTGGGCCCAAATGGGCTGGACCACTCGACAACAACCATTTGATCGAGTATATTATTCCTGATCATGTTTGACGGGAGTCTTCAACCCATTTAGCCCATTCGACTATCCCTCTAATCAACCAGTCCTATCGGTTCAACTATTATCGACCAAATGGTTCACTTCGGCGCTGACGCATATTCTTGCCGCATTTATTATTACGATAGGCAGCATACCTCTATATTAATGGCGCGTGATAGCCGGTACAGTCTCTACCACCAACCTTGCCACCACCTTTGATAGGGAGACGCCTATTTAAAGTACTGTTCACCCTGGAAAACAGGAGATTGAGCCATCTAAAATAGCATCGAGATCTGGAATAACCATTAATTCCCTAGTGAGGACTAAAGCCCACTACACTTGATAGGGACACCTTTGACATATCACGCACTAGGAGAAGGCTTCAAATACCTCATAACTAGTCACGCTCCAGGTAATGCCAAATACACTATAAGCTCTTAATATTCTACTCGATTATTATTTTTTTACCAGAACTAACTTGAGTGTTGGAGTGCCTTCACAGAGGGCACCTCGGCTAGTTTAACGTATGTTGCTGTTGCAAATCTCAGACCTTGAGAAGCATTGCACTTGGATCATTCAACCTCTATAGTCAAATTTGCCTAAACACCATCCTTTTCACTAAAAATGACTTTTAATCTCATCATTTTGGCATCTTCTATGGAAAACTTTTGAGATTGCAATGAAAAAAAAATGGTGAACACATGTAAAGCTACATTAAAAGGGGAAGAGAACATGAGGTTTACATCTTTACCTCTTCCTCCGCCCTAGCTAAGTACACACGCTCCAAGCCCCAGTACCCTTCAGGAGCAAGTTGTGACATTAACTATGCTCCAGTTGATGCAGCAAATAAGCAAGTAAATCTCTGCTCAAATCTCAGCCCAACTGTCCGCTGCACTGAATAGGCATACCTTTGTGCTCGCCCCGACTGACAGTACCACCCTACAACTGCCTCCGCTAGAAGATAGGTCCCCCAAGGATAATTGTGGTCACCAGGAATCTAGGCGACCACTTACCCAATGAGAAGCCAGTCCTAAACGCCCCTAGGAGAAAAGGAGGCAACCAGAGTTGCAGGAGGAGATTGTCGACTCAGTTGATCACGTTCAATCTAATCGAACCCCGTAGTAGGATAGGGTTGAATGATCCAAGTGTGACTACCGCAAGGATATGGAAGAATCTGCAGACCTTATGGCCCTGCCTGTTCAAGCCTTGCAATGCGATAGGGCTGAGCATGCAAGGCCATATCTTGATCGAAATGCCACTCTAGCTGATTGAGAGAAATGAAAAGAAGTTTCTCATTAAGTCCAACAACTAAATAGGTGCCTCGATGAGATCTCTAGGAGAAACACCGATAGAGCCCCCAGAGGTTTCGTTAGGAAAGAGGATCCTTATTCATCCAAGCGATTGTTGATGAGTGCATTGCTGTCGACACAAAAGTCCCAACTAATCTATCGAGATACGATGGCTCGATGGAGCCCAACGAGCACCTAATGTAGTTTGAGCATATAATGTAGCTGCATATGCACAATGAATACATCCATGCTAAGATATTGGTAACCACTTTCCAAGGCATTGTGCTCGACTAGTTTGTGAAGCTCGAGCCTTCGTCGATATACTTTTATAACTAGCTATGCAACAAGTTTTTGGCATCAATTTGCCAGCAGGAGAAAGGGAAACTCCCCCACACCCATCTCCATAATGTTAAGCAGAGCGAGAGAGAGAGAGAGTCCTTCCATGACTTCTTTATAAGGTTCAACACAGAGGTTCTCAAATTAGACAATCCCAAGATTGAGTTCTTGATTGACGTACTATTCTTGGGACTTAGACAGAAAGAATGTGCCAATACTTTGGTGCTGAATGCCTCACGTTGATAGAGGAGTTGCATGACCTAGCCGAAAGATAAATAACCTAGAATGAGATGCACAAGCTTAAGTTAGGATCCTCCAAGGTCAACAAGAAAAAGAAAGAAAGAGACAACCAAAAGCACAAAGAAAGAAGTCGATCTCCCATAAAATATTTCCACAACTATACACCCCTGAACATCTCGAGGAAAGAGGTCTTGTATGCCATTCAACATGATAATCTTCTCAAAAAATTGAGGAAACTAATGGAGACTGAGGTAATAAAAAAATCCAAGAAATATTGCCACTTCCACAAACAGAAGGGGCATGACACAGATGAGTGCTTCAACCTCCAAGATGAGATTGAAAGGCTAATCAGGCAAGGCCATCTCAAGAAATACATAGCCATGGACATGTAGGTAAAGGGGTGTAAAACTGACTGGACTCCCCGTAGAGAAAGGTTTAGCCCTAGAAGAGAGAACAAAGGAAAGAAACTTGCCCACGAGGATCACCTGCCCATCCGAGGAGTGATCAACATGATTGTGGGAGGTCTCCCTGGGGGGACTTAAAATCTACCCAAAAGCAAACCCAAGAGAGGCTGGAGTTGACTAAAGCCTCACCTGTTGAAATAATATTTCACCTATCGATAAGCGTAAAGCCTATCTCATTCACTAACAGCGACTTAGCCCATCTTGAAGACAAGAATATCGACCATAAAGCAGATTGTCCTATAGTAGTCTCTAATGAGATTGCTAACTTTGAAGTATGCAAGATTCTGGTCGATAATGGCAGCTTAGCCAACGTCATTTTTCTTTCCACCTTGAAAAGAATGAATATAAACCAATTGAAATTTGAACCTACACGAACCTTACTAGTCAGATTTGGGGGGTCAGAGATCATTCCAAAAGGATCCATCAACCTATCAACATCATTTAGGGAGGCTCCTCAAAGGAGAACTTTGATGGTGAGCTATCTGGTGGTAGATGCCTTATTCGCTTACAATGTCATAATAGGTCAACCTGCTCTCAATGACTTCTATGCCATTGTGTTGACCTACCACATGAAAATCAAATTTTCGACCCCAACGAGCATAGAGGAGCTACTGTGCAACATAAAGGAGGCTTGAAAATGTTATAATATCTCGATCGAGTCAAACGAGTAGAAGACTCGACCACAATTGAAGACCTTGGGGGACACTTCTGTAGCAAAACCCGAGGAGCCCCGAGCCAATAGAAGAGAAAGTTGGAAGATACTAAGGTGGAGCCTGTTGAGGAATTTAAAATCATTAAGCTTGAATAGAGAAATCTCAACAAGACGACCCGCATCAAAACAAACATGGGCTCCTACTAGTAATGTCTTATGGTCGACTTCCTAAAGAGGAACATAGACGTCTTTGTGTGGAAAGCATCCAACCTCATGCGCATCGACCCCGATGTGATTGTGCACCGCCTTAATGTCGATCTCTCAGATAAATCGATCAGATAGAAAATGAGGACATTCAACGCTAAAAGGACTCAAATCATCGAGAAAGGGGTCAAAAAACTCCTAAATGTAGGTTATATTGTAGAAATTCAATATCCTTTTTGGCTTTGTAATGTTGTACTCATCCCGAAGAATGAGGGATAATGGCGAATGTGTAACAATTTTATGAATTTAAATAAAGCATTCCCTAAAGATCTTTACCCCCTATCTCGAATAGATTTATTAGCTGATTCAACTGCTGGTTATGAGCTATTGAGCATGATGGACACATTTCAAGGTTACCATCAAATCTTCAAAGCTCTCGAGGATAGGGATAAAACTTCCTTTGTTGTTCCCAATAGGGTATATTACTTTTTGGTCATACCTTTTGGATTGAAAAATACTAGAGCAACCTACCAAAGGCTGGTCAATTTTATGTTCAAAAGTGATTGAAAAATTGATGGAGGTATACGTTGATAATATGATTGTAAAAATGGAAAAGGCACAAGACCACTAGCTTGACATCGACCATACCTTTGCAATTTTGAGAGCATTTGGTCTAAAACTGAACCCAAACAAATGTATGTTCGAGGTTCATAGAGGTAAATTTTTGGGCTATATGGTCAATCAACGAGGCATTGAGGCAAACCCACAGACAATTTAGGTTGTTCTCAACATTACTTCTCTGTGACTAGTTAGAGACATTCATAAGTTGGTTGAAAGGATTATTGCATTAAGTAGATTCATTGCACAATTGACTGACAAGAGTTTACGTTTCTTCAAAACTCTTAGGAATGCTAAGAAATTGGGTTTTTAGTAGAATAACCAATGTGATCGGGTGCTGATCGAACTGAAACAGTACTTGTCATCGCCCCCATGTTTGCTAAATCCGAATTAGGAGAAGCACTTCATATGTATTTGGCGGTCTTTTAAGCATCAATCAACTCAATTTTAGTCTCGACCAAAGATGGCAGCCATCGATCGATCTATTATTATAGTAAGTCGCTCCAAAGATCAGAACATAATTACCTGAAGATCGAGAAATTTACCTTGGCATTGCTAATTGCTGCCAAAAAGCTGCGACCATACTTCCAGTTTCATGTCATTGTCGTGTTGACCCACTAGCCACTGAAGAAAGTGTTGTTGAAGTCAAACACATCCAAAAGACTAACCAAATAAGCCATCGAACTGGGAGAGTTCAATATCACTTTTCAATTAAGAACAACCATCGAAGCACAAGTTCTGGTTGACTTCATTACCGAGTGAGTTGACTTGCCTAAGAAGATTTGTGGAGCCCCTCTTGTTTGGACTTTGCATGTCGATAGATCATTGACCACATCTAGTAGGAGAAGTAGGAGCTGCTCTCCATTCCCCAATCGTAGAGGAATATAATTTTGCAATAAAATTAAACTATGCAGTCGCGAATAATAAGGTAGAGTACGAGGCCCTTTTTGCACGAATGAGAATGGCGCTCGATCGGGGTGTCAAGCACCTGGTCACCATTACAGACTCCCAGCTAGTGGTCAAGCAGGTTGACTAAAATTTTGAGGCCAAAGACTCGACGATGAACCAATACCTGGCCGAGGTGAAAAGGTTGCGACAGTCATTTAAAAGGTTCACTTTCAATCAGGTACCTCGATCTGAGAACGAGTGGGTGGATGCCTTGTCGAAGTTTGCAAGCATGACCAGTGGCACAAGAGATAGGAAAATCACATTTTCGGTCACTGATAGGCCATTGATTAGACCATTCGAGGAGAATTTGATAGCAAGCATTGAGGAAGTTGCACCTTCTTAGTAGGACCCGATTAAATTCTCTTTGAGCTAAGGCACCATCCTCGAGGACAGGAATGAGGCTCGAAGCCTTTGAGGTCAAGCTACCAAGTTTGCACTTGACGAGCATGGTCAATTGTATAAGAGGTCAATTTTTGGACCTCTCCCCTGAGGTGCCTAGATCCTGGCCAGGCTCTAGAGGTGTTACAGGACATTCATGCAGATATGTGCGACAACCATTCCGGAGGAAGATCCTTGGCCTACAAAATAATCAGATATGGATACTTTTGGCTAACATTATTAAAAGACTCGATAGATTTTGCTCGAAAGTGTACAGCATGCCAGGTCCATTTGAATTTGCCACACCAACCCACAATGCTAATGGCCAATGTCCAAATTTCTTGGCCTTTCAATTAGTAGGGCATCAATATTTTGGGCTCGTTGCTAAGGTCGACGGGATAACAAAAATTCATAATCATTGCAGTCAAGTACTTTACCAAATGGGTCGAGGCTGAGGCCAAGGCTATTCCCAAGATAACAAATGTAGCTATTAAAAGTTTCATCTAGAAAAATAGCATCTATCGTTTCTTCTACCTAAGGTACTTATTTTAGATAATGACACTCAATTCCACAGTAGGAATACCAGAAGTTGGTGCAAGGCTTTGGGGATCACACATCACTTCACTTTAGTGGGCAACCCTCAATCGAACAGCCGGACGAAGGTAACTAATAAAATGATTCTCGACCATCTCAAGGCCAGGATACAAGATCTTGGCTTGAACTAGGCAGATGACCTCCCCAAGGTGCTACAGGTGTACAGGACAACTCCCCAGACAGCCACAGGTCATAACCCTTGCAGTCTCATCTTTGGGTTTGAGGCAGTCATCCCCTCGAAGCTCATTCAACACACAGCTTGAGTCATCCATTTCTATCTGCTCAAAAATACATCAGAGAGGAAACTAGACCTCAAAAATATTAACGAGCATAGACAAAAAGTTTATAACATGATGCAGCGCTACAAGTCAAGAATGGCCAAAAACTATAACAAGGGAGTCAAGGCATGCCATTTTAAGGTCGAATACCTCATTCTCAAGAAGGTAGAAATCTCCAAGAATGTTGGCAAGCTCGATCTAAAATGGGAAGGATCATACACTGTTATTAAAATATCGAAGTACAATGTCTATAAACTTGCTAATATGGAAAGAGAGAAACTCGCTTATGGAATACCATCAACCTAAGAAAATTTTACATCTGAATTTATATTGTAGTCATTCTTGTATTCTCCAACTTGAATAAAGTTCCAACAATACCGCTACTATTTACAAGTATTATCATAACCGTATCCAGCAAGCATCAAGGTCAAATTTAACTCTACAGTCGACCAATAAGTGACATCATGTTGCCACCAAGTTTCCAGTCAACCCTATAGTCTACGAATAAGCAGCCCCTTGCTATGACTCAAAATTTAAGATCAACCCCGTAGTTGATGAATAAGCAGTCCCTCGCTACCACTTAAGATTAAAGTCGACCAGATAGTCAATGAATAAGCAGTCTCTTGCTACCACTCAAGATTAAATTTGACTCTACAATTGACAAACAAGCAGGCCTATGCTACCACTCAAGTGCATAGTTGACCCTACAATTGACGAACAAGCAATTTATGCTATTAGTCTTACGTCGACCCTATAGTCTTGCGCTACTCAATTAGTTTTCAAAAGTTTAAATCGACCAAGTAGTTGATCAATAAGTTAACCATACAACAATGAGAATCAATGACACAATTGTGAAAACAAGTTACTAAGTGTGCTTTGGAAAAACCATGTGTCAGTTAACATTGAACAAAATCAACAACAACGTCGTTAGATTTTCTTATTAATGATCGTGATAACCAACTATTTTATCAAACATTCCCCATATTATTGCGACAATAAAATTGCACATGACGAGGTTCAAGAGACCTCTTTAATTCAACAACATTGAAATGAAAAACATCTTTCATTCATCAACAAGTTGGTTACAAAAAATAAAAAAAAAACAACAAAAACTAATTCAGCAGTATGCTTCTAAATTAGCTCTGGCTGGACCCTACCTAGTCGCCATCAGGCTAGTCTGAGTCGAGCTCCGACAACACGTAGGTAAGAGGCAAAATGGCTCGAGGTGGTTAAGAAGGCCCTACAACATCGCTCATAAAGTTGGTTAAACATAGCACGTATTATGCCATATCAACCTATTTTTCCCTAAGCTAGATGATAAGGTTCTCGACAAATGCAAATTCATCAGCCAATTGCTTCAGCCTCGCATCGACCTCAGCCTTTTTCTTTTGAGCTTCGATCAGAGGTTCATCAGGCATAGAGGTTGCAGTGTCCTTCTTCCAGGCCTGATCGACCCCACCCTCCTCAGGGTCAGGATAAGGCTGTAAGTTGTCATTCAGTGCAGGGCTTGTCTTGCTTTTATCGTTAGGTTGAAAAGCATAATGAAGGCACTCGAGCTGTTTCACAGCTCTGTTGAAAGCCTCGCAAGCATCATTGAGTGACATAATTATGCTCGCATCCTGAAAAGCGAGGCTTAAGATAAACTGTTCCATTACCTCACGCCTTATCGTGGAGAGGTGTCAAGTGAAGGCCTCTCGCGCCGCCTTGATGGCCTCTACGCTACCTTTTGCTTGACTAAAGGTGAAGCTGACTTGTAGGTCCAAATGAACCTTTTTGATTATCAAGTCTAGGCAACTCCTATCCTCCACTGCCTGGACTAGCTATTGATCCTTGGAGCTTAGCTATTCCTTTAGCTTAACCACTTCTTTGGTTAGCTGCTCGACCTAAAGTTGGGAGGACTTGAGTTGCACCTTGAGGGTTTCCATATCCCTTCCCCCTTGCAACTCCTCCTAATCCACCAATGCCAACTTTGATCGATGAAAAATGTTGTAGCCCATTTGGCCTACCTATAACATGAGAATGTTAGTCCATAATACGACTACAAAAAAAGAATTTGACGAGAAATTATTGACCTCATGCTTACCATATTACAGTGGTAGGCCAATGCTCAGAGAGTCCCAACCTGACTAAGGTTCATTAATTTTCGTTGGTTGGGTAAGAAAAGCCTTGAGATCAACCATTTTAGGGCATTGCCACCAGTCATCCCCTCATAGAGGATAGAGGTCGAATCAGTTATTTTGTTGGCAGGGTTGGTCGCAAAGCAGAGTGGTGGTAATCGGGGGACTTGGAATAGAACTCCATTGCCAGGCTTTCCAAACAAGTCATAGCCTATCGTGCCTTTTGCTTTGCCTTCTCACCTTCTCTTCGGTGCCAAGCCACCTTGCTCGATCATTTGCCTTTTGCCCTAACCCATGAGGTTGCTTTGCATGGGCTCTTCTCGATAAATTGATTGGGGCTTGGCACCTATTTGATCTGTGATACCATAGGAGCAGAGGTCGATTATGTCAAAGCAATCGGCTCTTCAGTTGGAGCCTCTCATAGAGCAACAACGGCTCGATGATGTTCTTCATTTCTCAAAGCCCTAGCTTGAGCTTTGGTTATGCTTTTAGCTATTATCTCTTCTTGATCTGTAGACACAGATAGAACAACAAGCGTCAGAATTGAGCAAAAAGAGAAGCAATCACAATTAACATAATCGACGAGAATATCTACCTATTTAATCGCTCGCAGGCAAGTCGAGATAGGTCGGCAATAAGCCAACCAACACCAGATACCTCTCTTTAGTCAGAACTGAGGCTTCTGTATGCCCAAATTTAACTAAACCCCTGATGAAGATATTAGGCCAACTAGGTGTCTGGTTCTCTGGCAGCTTTATAGGCCCTCTCCACCAATCCCTTAGAATGGCAAAATCCCTGGGCCTTCGAACATAAAAAAAATATTTTTTCAACTCTTAGCCATATGAAGAAGCGGGGGTTACTAAGAATTTTCGACGGGGTTGAGCTGTTAAGTAATAGAAGCTGGACTCCTCTATACTACCGAACTTCTAGGACATAGGTAAATGGAATAAATTTGAAAAGTTGGTGAAGAAGGCAAGCTGTACAGATGCATTAACACAGCAAAACTATAAAGGGTGGCGAAACAGTTCAGAAGCAATTGGGTTATACAGACTTCTAGATCCACTAGGAGGTCGACTATTGTTTGAGCAAAGAGAAACCTAAGACCACACCCCAACCTTTTCTCAAACATGATTATGCAACCCCTAGGAGGTTGACACATTCTACACCGAGCCCCCAACACCAATAATTCATATTTCTCAGGGAAGTGGTACATTTCCCTAATTCGCACCAGGTCGGTGGGGGGTATTTTGAAAATTATTTTTGTATAGTGGTCTAGCATAAAACTTGACCCTGGGATGTAGGCACATCGCTCGAGCCAGCTTTACCCACAGACGCAGCCCTTTCTATGCTCAAACTGCTCAAGCTGCTCAAACTCGAGCTATCGTTTGACAAACTATTTGAACTACTCTCACGAGCTATTTCAGACCCGCTTTCAACCTCAATCTCTCCCTGAAACCCTGTGCCCTCGGACCTAGTATACTCACTATCTAAATCGCTAGACATTTTAAAAAAAAAAGAGAATAAAAGATCAAATAAGCAATAGAACTTACAGTGGGTATCTTGAAAACTTTAAGCTCAGGAAAGGTATGGGGAGCTTGGGCGGCAAAAACTTGACCAGAAATGATTTCAGCAAAAGTGCAAATGGATGTCTCTATCTCACATATTTATAGGCATTTGGATGTGGGAACCTAAGTAGCAGTAATAATTACTCTGCCACCTTTCTCGTGTTTCGTATTTTGTGATGTAACTAGCACATTAAATGTAGAAAATTGTTGAAAACCCTAGTCTAGAATTCAAAAACTTTGGTTGAATAGGCAAAACCCTAGTCGAGTGTGCATAACCGCCGTAACTGCCTAAAAACCATCATTCAGTTATTTATTTATCTCTACTCCTGCTTGTCAACAAGTTCGATCAGGATTGTGAGTAGGGGGACTCATGATATGAAATAACCCAACAGGCCCACTTAACATGCGGCCCAACATCAGTTCTAGGCCTAGATGGGCTAGACCACTCGACAATAATCATTTGATCGAGTATATTGTTCCCAACCGTGTTCAATAGGAGGCTTCAACCCATTTAGCCTATTCGACCATCTCTCTCTTATCGACTAGCCCCCATCTGTTCTACTATTATCGACGAGATGGTTCACTCCAACGCTAACTCATATTCTCGCCGCATTTATTATTCTGACAAGCAATATGCCTTCGCATTAATGACGTATGACAGTTGGTACAGTCTTTGCCACCAATCCTACCACCACCTTTGATAGGGAAGCACCTATCCAAAGTATTGTTCACCTTGAAAAATAGGAAATGGTGCTACCTGAAACAATACCAAGATCTGAAATAACCTTTAACCCCTTGGCAAAGACTAAAGCCCACTACACCTGATAAGGGCACCTTCGACATATCATACACTAGGAGAAGGTTATAAATATCTTATAACCAGCTACGCTCTAGGTAATGCCAAATACACTATAAGCTCTTAATATTCTGCTCGATTATTATCTTCCGACCAGAACTAACTTGAGCGTTAGAGTGCCTTCACTGAGGGCACCTCAGCTAATTTAACGTGTGCTGCTATTGTAAATCTCAAATCTCGAGAAGTATTGCACTTGAATTATTCGACCTCCCTAGTCGAATTTGCCTAAACACCACCCCTTTTCACTAAAAACAACTTTCAACCTCACTAGATATGTATATGTTCGTCCATAATTATATCAAAAAACATAAACATTCGACAATATAATAAAGAGTGATGAAAAATATATATTTGTAAAGAGAGATAAAAATTATTATAAAAAGTTACATATATGCAAAATATATATAGATTGAATATTTACTAAAATTAAACAAGTAGCTATAAAAATGAATTAGTTTAAGTTTTTATATTAATACTAAAATAAATATTTATAGGATATCAAATATGAATATATGTTGACATGGAAAAAAGGGATGAAATTAACTTATTCACATCACTACCACAAAAAATACTTAAATCAGGACTCAGAATTTTTTTTCAAATTATACTGCTTCATAAATATAAAAATTAAAAATTTTAGAAAATAATATAAATATTATAAAATATATGCATTTTCAAGAAAAATAGTTTAATTCACAAAGAAAAAAAAAGAGACAAATATTATTCTATTTTGAAATAGTAAATTATATGTTTGAATTATCTTTACTATAAAACTACTATTAGGATTTTTAGCTTAAGCAAGACATGTCAATTAAATTGCATTAACAAATAGACTTATGTATATATCTAGTTCTACACACATGCATACATATATATTGATATATATATATATATATGTGCGTGTGTTTATTTGTCCATAATTATTCAAAAATTAAATTTAAAAATACAAATGATAAATATTAGAAGAAACTATTATACAATATATATAGAAAGAAGTACAAAAACTATATATTAAACATAAGGAGTTATAAAAATTATATATTAATATATATTGAATATTTATCAAAATCAAATATAGAGTTACAAAAAATAAATTAATATAATCTTTTTACATTAATATTAAAATAAATATTGATAGAATATTATTTTTGTGTGTATGTGTGTATGTTGATATAGGCCAAAGGAATAGAAAATTAATATTGGGAGTTACAAATTTAATATAGAAAGTTACATGTACATTATATATTGAAATGTGTTGACATAAAGAAAAGAGAAATTATGAAATATGTTATAGGGAGTTACACATATTATATATGGAATATATTTATATGGCAGATATTGATAAAACTAACTTATCTATAGTATTGTCGCATAAGAAATATAGTTAATATAAAATTGAACATCATTTTATTTTATATACATTAGTTGTTGGCTTGTGCATTGCATCGAGCAATTGATGAGATTAACTTTAAATTTCTTATTTTATTTAATTTTAGTTATAACATAGATATTAATATATTATAAATATTACAAATATAACATTAAAAAAATTAATAAGAATTTTTTGAATATAATAGAATTGATGATATAAATAAAACATAACACAAATTTATATGAAATTGGTCTATGTATCATCGAATCAAATTCCATGCATGATCAATTTCTACCCAGAAATTATATCTAAATATTAAAACACATTATAAATCAAATAAACTACTCATAAATTAGCAGAAGATAAAATTGAAAAAGCACTTTAACATTGACTTTGTTTGAAGAAATTAAAGAATTCAACATTGAAAAATGAGCTTTAGAAAATAAAATACTTTAGTTTAGATTATTTTGGCATACATATTTTATGAGATTTTAGCTTATTTTAGAAATTAAATTGTAATACATTATGTATTGCTATAATACTATATATATGAAAAATTTATATATACACAATATATATAGAGCAAAACATATTAATTATATTGTGTATGGTTGAAACTTATGTATACATGTTGATGCTGCTTTGAGTTGGAGGGTCAAATACTCCTGTTGATTCAAGTGATTTTGAGCTTGAGATTTGCAACCACGAACACACGTCAACTAGCCGAGAGGCCCCCGACTAAGGCACTTCGATGCTCAAGTTAGTTCCGGTGGAGCAGAGAATAGAGATAGTATATAGTGAATAGTATAAATGGCATTACCTTGAATGTGGTTGTGCTTGTAGTATTTATAGCCTGCTGTGGGCGTGATTTTACCCAAGTACCCTTATAAGGTGTATTGGCTTTTCCCATGACAGGGGGTTGGGAGTCATTCCATGTCCAGATCCCAGTACTGTGCCAGGTGGCTCAATCTCCTGTTTTCTCAGATAACCATACCAGTAGGAGCACGTCCTTGCCAGAGTTGTTGGCAGGGTCGTCAGAGTTGTTGGAGTTGTTGGCAGTGGTTACATCAATTGCCACATGTCACCCGTGCCGAAGGGTTCGACTTGTCCAATTTATACCCAGAGGAGATTCATGTCGATTGGACTTGAGTGCTAAAACTTCTGAAGTGGCCCTTAGGTCGATACGGGTCGACCGCGGAGCTTATCAAATGAGGTCGATACAGGTCAACCAGATAGATGTACCATTGGGCTTCATAGGCTATCTCATTTGAAGTTGGGCCTGCTGGGTCCACTGGATTATCCCGTATCATGTTGGGCCTCATGGGCTGTCTCATTTGAAGTTGGGTCTGTTGGGCCTACTGGATTATTTCATATCATGAGTCCCCTCAACTCCCGATCCTGATCAAGCTTGTCGATGAGAAGGAGCAGGGAGTTTATATTCAAACATAGCAGGTAATACGTTCGACCAGGATTTCTAAGCTTTCGACCTGGGTTTTTGAAATTTTGACCCGAGTTTTTGAAATATCGACTAGGGTCCGAGGTGGTCTCTTTGCATATAATGTGGCTATCAGTGCGTAGGATACGAAGCATCTGGGATACGAAGCGTATGGGGCAAGCTGTCATGATAGCAGCTACACGGTTTCCTGCACATGATTGCCTATAAATAGGGGGGAAAGTCCCTTCATTCACACTTTTGCGATTTGAATATCAGATAGTCTCCATTGTTGAAAAGTATCTTGCTTCGCACCTTTCGCTTGAGAAACTAACACTGTAAGTGTCCTTGTTATACTTGCATTTTTTCTGTCTTTACATTGTAGTACCATGTCTGCTAGTGCTGACTTTGGTAGCAATAGGTTTGAGAACATGGTTCGTAGGGGGGATAGTGAGAGTGAGAGCACTACACAATCTAGCTCATCCTCGAGTAAAACCAGTAGTTCGCATAGTAGTAGCAGTT